>OY757911.1:25902652-25935152 GCA_963585895.1 Sepioteuthis lessoniana | reverse complement strand
ACTGGATTAACCCAAATGTAGATAGAAAGCCCCTCGCCTCCTACACCATCTACATTCTCACAATCCAACCACGGCCTTTTCCTTACTGCACTGAAGCATGCAACTGTATATCAGATGCACACGCATGGATAGAAGTTACTGAAGCGCTGTTCGACTTGCTGAGCGTCAACTACTAACTCTTGTTGAACAGGTAAGAATATTTACAGTCAAATATGAGTTCTTTATAATGACTCTTCCATTATAAAGACCTGCAGTGAAACAAAATGATAAACAATAATAATAAGAATAACAGTGAAGTCTGTTTGTTAGTTTCACATTAATAATTTAGATTGCTTCATTTTTGTCGCAGTATGTTCTACAATACTTTGTTTAAGCCTCTGCAAAAGAGTAAGACTCCTATCAACGAATATACTGGATATGAAACTTACCCATCCAGTAGTGAAGCTCCAATCCTGGAGTTTTGGGGAATGGGAAATAAATACCATTTCATTGCCATTAATTCAATTGCCATTAATTCAATTCCACTCTGACCAAGATTGATTGTGCCTAATAGGGTCTCATCTAAGGGTAAAACAGAAATATCTAATCATTTTCTATACTTGAAACCATTTAACTGTGTGCAAACAAATGACTAATAATAGATTGAATTATTAGTATTACTAAGCAATATTTGGAAGATTTTAATTGTGTGTGAATTAGTGTTTGATGGCAAAACTTGAAAACATCCAACAAATTAACTCAGGTTCGTTTAAAAATTGTTACCTACAAACTATTTGTTTATAAATCTTATATTTAATGCATATGTATGAACAATATTTGGCATTAGATAACTGACAAGGGTTAATATGCAGTAAAAAATAGCAAACCAATCGTACAATGTACGCTATTTCCTACCTCTGAATATAAAATAACTCTCGAAGGATTAACATACCGATACTGCTATATGGATGCACTACATGGACGCTAACAAAACGGCTGGAGAAGAAACTAGATGGCAATTACACAAGAATGCTGCGTGCAATCCTCAACAAGTCCTGGCGGCAACACCCAACAAGACACCAACTGTACGGCCACCTGCCCCCTATCACGAAAACTATTCAAGTTAGGCGAACCAGACATGCAGGACATTGCTGGAGAAGCAGAGATGAACTCATAAGAGATGTACTCTTATGGATCCCCACACACGGCCGCGCAAAAGCAGGACGACCAGCACGAACGTACATTCAGCAGCTATGTGAGGATACAGGTTGTTGTCCTGAAGACCTGCCTAGGGCGATGAACGATAGGGAGGAGTGGAGAAAGAGGGTCAGGGATATCCGTGCTGCCAGCACGATATGATGATGATGATGAAAAGTCATCAACCGCACCCCAGAAGCGATTGAAATCCAGAATCCTTTGTTTTGCGTTCCTCATATACGAAGGATCTAAATCCAATTAACTGCTTGCATTCTTTGCAAAGAACCCCAACGAAATAATAAGCTGGGAAGAAAATCTTGTGGATGCGAAGTGGTCATAAATCTTCGGATACTTTCTATCAACATTCAGATTGCAAATCTGAAAGAGACATTAGCAAGGAGTTACATGGGCATTTGAAGAACACACTGTCATGAATATTCCTGAGGTGAGGGAGGGTGAAGTTCTCGTAGCGTAATGCAGCCTCGAAGTAAGTGAGTTCAAACTCCAGTCGTGCTATTACGTTTATTTTCAGAATAATACTCTTGAGAAAGGTAAGAACTCCCTTACCCTCCAAGCTATGATGTAGATATTTCCACGTCTGTCCTTCTACAAGGATGGTTTTGGTATTAAATAACCCTCGAATGTTGATATGCCGATAAAGAAATCAAACCAAACTAAAACCAAATATTTCTGAAATTGTTCGAGGTATACTTATCTACGGCCAATATAGTGCACGCACTCTCTTTCACCCCTCTCTCTCTCTTTCTCTCTCGATCTATCTCTCTCTCTCTCTCTCTCTCTCTCACATATACATATATATCGTGTGCTGCTAGTGCAACGGTTATGAGCGGTAATCAGTAAATCGAGTTTAAATTTACGTCACAATAATGTCTTTGGCTTTGTTTTTTTTGTTTGTTTGGGTTTTATGACATATCAACCTTTGTAGGTTATTTAATACCAAATCTATTTTATACAAATAAACCGTTATATTTCAAACAATTCAATTTAGCATAAGTACACAGTTTAATTGTCAAAATATTTCTATTTCAAGCTATTCAGTTTAGTCAAACAGTTTTAATGTAAACAATTCAGTTTAGTATAAGTATAGTTTTGTTTACACAGAGTTGAAGGTCAAAACAATTCTATTTAAAACAATTCAGCTTTGTGTAAGTACAGTTTCAATGTCAAAAGCAGTTCCATTTCAAACAATTCAGTTTAGCAAAAGTACGCAGTTTAAATGCCAAAGAGTTCTATTTCAAGCAATTTAGTTTACCAGAAGTATGCAGTTTAGTTCTATTTGAGCCATTGATTGAACGCTATCAGGTGCTACTACTCCCGGCCAGAGTGGACATGGGAGCGATGGCAATGAAGGAGTACTCCGTATTCCTCAAAAGGTCCAGCATTACTGGAATCTCACCATCAGATTGTTTAGTGTTATATTCAGCACACTCGTTCGAGGGGGGTCTTACCTCTTTGCAGAAAAGTAGTCGATGTATTCTACAGATCTATCCGACTGAGCAAAATGTCTTTAGAAAAAGCATTCCCCGATTCGCCAACCTTTTATGAGTAAGACAATAGGGCAACTCGTTTTGGAGGAATCTATCCGTCAATAATTCAAATACCCTGTCGACACAACACAGGAATGGAATGGTAAGGTCCATAACTCATATGTCTGACAGACCAGCAGTAGAGGGAGGCGGACGCTGATGGAGAGGGAATATATATATATATATATATATATATATATATTGTCATCCACAGACAGATCTGTTTCGTTCTATCAGAACTCATCAGTGTGGCTTGACAGGCTAGATTCCCGAAGCTGGGATCAAAACCCGGTAACCTCAAACACCAATCCAGGATTCTACCACTCTGACTAATATATATATATATATATTGTCATTCATAGACAGATTGTTTCGTTGTATTACAACTCATCAATGTGGCTAGACACGTGAGATGCTTGAAGCTGGAATCGAAACTCGGCTGACTTTACGGCAGTGGGATATCTTACCGCTGAGTCATCGGCAACCTTATCGTAAGCGAAGGAATTTTACGCATGTGTATTATTTTCCTTCGTTTACATATGCGCTTAACAGTTACCAAAGTGCTCAATTCATTAGAAGAGCTTCGCATTACGTGAGTAATAACTGGTAATTCTTCATGAGAGTACTCACCTCACCGTGGAAGTGGGGAAGTATATGTAGATATATATAGTTTATAAATTTATAATTTATAAATTTCATTATGTGCCAATTATTTATTCTTAAGTTATATGACCATTCGAACTTTCTTTGCTTTTGGCAACGTGTGCAGTTCAGTTAATTGATCATATATTTACTTTTGCAATAAAATTCGAGGTAAATTTTAGATTAAAAAAAAAAAAAGTTTTGAATGAGTTGGTTGACTTGAGATGTTTGCAGTACAGGTTATTCTTAATATTAAACGGTTGGCAAAATTTAGTGGATTTTTATTGTAGGTTTCTTTATTATTTTGTATGTTGCTTCCAATAATTTCTCGGATGTTATTTAGTTGACGATCGGTCAGTATGCCTGGGTGTGTTTGTGTGTTTGTTGGGTATTTACCCAACCTTCCATGCTGTTGGAATGAGATACAAGGACCCCACAGGGAGAAACTATCCTGGGGTGAAAGCAGTGCCTTAAATTGAATTGTTGTGTCGGCATTCCACTTTTGGGGCGACTGACAATAAACTCTGACGAGGAAGCAGGTGCTGCCTGAGGAAAATCTTCCTGGAGCTAAGCTGATTTATATTTTTACATCACCCAATACGAATACCAGAATGCCAGGTGCGTTAGTATTGTTTTTGACAAATCGTAATCTAAAAAATCATTTGTAAGCCCTAAATTACTAAAAAGATGCTAATCCTACGTTGAATTTTACTTAATGTTGAAAGTGATTTAATTTGGGTGCAGGTTTCGCTAATATTTGTTCAATTATGTTTAAAATCCCGTTTTCAATATTAGCTTTCGATTCTTCAAGTGTAGGAGGATTATTTTGAAATACAAACTCTTTGCAAAAATCCTCAAAGAAATTCATTCGCTATATAAATTCTAACAATGAAAAGACGTTCGTCCTTGGAAAACGTCAGAGCTGACACAACACAAAGTAAAAGATGCTCGCAACGCACTTACTTCAACTACTCAATTCTGTTGTTTCTGCGTCCAGTGCTGCCACGTGATTAATATTGTAACGTAGGATGTGTGTGTGGCGTTGTGGTTATTGTTGTAAAGCGAATGGAGACGAGAAGCCAAGTTCAAATCCTTAACGAGGATGTTTGTGTTTCACTTCGCTCTAATACCTCCGTGAAAGGCGTGAATCAACCTCTTTTCCTTCCAGATATAGGTAAATATAAGGATAGATTGGTTCTTTAGCAACTTGTTGGAAAGACAATTCAAAACTTGATTGAGTGATTGATTTTAATGGCATGTTAACGCGTTCAGGGTTATTTTATCTCTTAAGGTGAAGTTCCTTATACACATTTAAATTTTTTTGCAGTTGTTTTGTAAGAGATTTTTTAAAACACGGTTCTGTCGAATACGAATAATTTTAAAACGGATTTGACCCTTAGATGAGACCCTAACAAATACTAACACTCCAAATTAGAATTGACCGAGGTGTAGGGGGTAGTTCACTCTCCCAAAGATCTCTGAAACTGGAGCTTCACCATCAGATGCAGTTTAGTGTCATACCAGGACACCCACTTTTTGGGAAGGTCTTATCCTTCTACACGGGATATAGCACGGCCAACTAGTAAATACGGCCCTCCGGCGAGCGCCCCGGGGCCTGTTCTGGACTTCGGTCCGGAGCGTGGCCCTGGAAAAGGAACAATGGCAGACTTGGGGCCTTTAATTAGGCACCTAGTTTCGACTAGGCTACCTTCGGGTGGGCGAGCTGCATTTTTGTCTCCTTTGTCCCCCTTGTACGGCACTAGACCATGCGTCTAGTTTAAGCCGCAAACTGGCATACGTGCCCGGACCCACATTTGGGTTCGTGAAACTGCTTGCCTCATCAGGCTCACATTGCACTAAGTGAGCCGTTGAGCAGCACTGACAAGCAGGGTTCGAGTCTCGGCTCGTTCCCGACCTCCCCTCCCCTTTATCCCCACTTTAATCGGCCTTCGGGCTTTTGACCTTGTGTCAAGTCGTGTCTGGTGGGAGGCAGCGACAAATACTTGACAGCCTGTTTTGTTTATAGACACTGTTTGGTAAATTTGCTAACGCATGATTAATTGCATTTCCACATTGAATTTTTGAAGTTTTTTATGATATTTTGTTTAACAAAAATGTGTTGCATTTGGCTGTTCTAGTGGATATCATACCAATAGAGAAACAGTGTCGACATTGTCTTTTCCTCTTGGAAAATCCCATCTCCTTGAGAAATGGGTGGAATTTTAAAACCATAATGACTAGTTCCCATGAAAAATTCAGTTCTCTGTATCAAACATTTGAAAAAACAAATTAAAAACAAGATAACTCACAGCCGTTTATAATTCGTTGATTAGTAAAAGACAAAATGTAAATATGCATTTTAATGTTGAAAGGAATAAAAATTACTTCGGATAAATTCTACCAACATGATTATATTAATTTATCTGTTCAATTTTTAAAGTTATTTCTCTTTTTAGATCAATTTCTTATGCAGTCATGAATGAGTTATTTTTTGTTTTGTTTACATTACTTCGGCCTGTTAGAATTCAGCCTGGTAAGGTAACATGCGGAGCCATAATTACTTGTTGGCTGTGGATACAGTCAACATATTAATAGCCCTGCAGACAGGTCGGCTCAGAACCTGAGCGTTTTTCGGCAAATCTGTGGTACTCTGATGCATCATTCAGTGATTAGCTTATCTACAAAAGCGTGGCTGGTTCTATATAGATACCTTCACCATTACAAACAAATCACTTGCAAAGTTCATTTTCTTAGCTTCGGCTTTGTAAATCATCGACTCGATGGACGAACATTATCATTTCTGTAAAATAAGGAGGCACACTCAGCGTAACGATTATCATCGCAGGAAATCGAATCAGTGACCTGAATTCAAATCTTGGATGTGGCTGTTTGTGTTTCTCTTCGCTCTGATGTCCTTGTGAAAGGCATGGATTCTTCTGATTTCTCAACAGCTCTGCGTAAAGAGTTGGGTAGACTGGTTTCAGTTGGCTTGATTTGGCAACCAGTCTAGGAGATGGAAAACTGAATTCAAACCAGCTTTACTCCGCTTAAAAATTGATCGTGTGTTATAATCCTGTGAGTATTGAAGGGATTGAATAAACATGTACTGTAACATAAAAGAATTACGATAAACAAAAAATTTCTTTTATTCCAATTGTTGTGTTCTTTATGAAACACTATATATATATATATATATATAAGTCTGTAGTCGAGAATGACCTGAAGCGTCCTTTTTCAATAGCTACAACACCGAAGTGTAGGGGAGGGCGCTACTCCTTTCCCTGGATTGTTCCTCATTACCCTTGATGCGTACCTTATAATGCTAAGTGTTAAGCAAGGAGGTATCAAGCACCATTTTTTAAAGTCTTTGTTATGACTCGACCTGGAATTGAACCCCGGTCTCCTGGACCATTGGAGAACACTCTACCCACTAAGCCAATTATGTATTATTGAAAAAAAAGCTGACAATGATTTTTATTCGCCTTACGTTGCAGGCAGTTTTAAAAGAGTCTAAAGTTTCCAGACTTTTTTTGTATGGGCACTTTTATTGATAGTACACACATGAAACTCTAGTCCCCTTCGAAGTAATCTTCTCTGGCTGCAATGCACTTGTTGCACTGTTCAAACAATTTCTGGAAGGCTCCATGGAAGTCCTCTTGTGTGAGCGTGTCAATGACCTTCGTCACAGCCTCTTTCATTCCCTCAATTGTCTCATAACGACAGCCTCTGAGCTTAGGGAATAACCAAAAGTCACAGGGAGCAAGGTCTGGACTATAGGGAGGCTGAGGAACTGTCTTGATGCCCATCTTGCTCAAATAGTCTGTGACAAGGATGGAGTTGTGGACTGGTGCATTGTCCTGGTGGAATTGCCACTGACCCGATTTGAAGAGTGCTGGCCTCTTCCGACGGAATCTCTTCCTGAACTCCCTTAAAACCTCAACATAGTAACCCTAACCATAACCCTTTGGCAAATCAACTCTGGTCTGTTGACTTCCTTACTCCTCCCACATCTCTCATCATCCCTTACAGACTCTCCGCTTTCCTTGAATCTCTTATGCCACTCAAAAACTGATGCTCGATTCATGCAAGGTGCTCTAAAAGCAGTTTGAAGCATTCCATACGTTTCTGTGGCATTTTTTCCAAGTTTAAAACAGAATTTTATTGCATATCGTTATTCTAAAGTGTCAGATTGCATTTTTGAAATTCCCCAGCTTTATTTAAATTCAGGTTTAGTATGGTGTATTTCAATTGCTGCTGTAGCTGTTCATTTGCATCTGAAATCATAAAAATTGGTCAGTCATCTCATTAGATGTATAGCAACAACATACTGAATTTTCAAGAGTCTATGACAATTTTAAATGCCTGTACAAAAAGGTCTGGAAACTTATTGAAGGCACCACGTACTTTTGATTATTTGTGGTCATTGTCGAGGACCTTGGCATTCCTGTTGTGAGGAGCTCGATTTTTTCTATTCTCAAGGATTTTTAGTGGACGTATTCATCACGTACAAGTGACATCATGTGTGAACGCGCAGACTATTTGGGCTTATTTGAAAGTATAGAGATAACATCTAAGGATCTCTCTCGCTCTCTCTCTCTCTCACTCTCTCTCTCTCTCTCTCAAACACACACACACTCTCTCTCTCTCTCTCTCAATATATATATATATATATTTATATATATATATATACTGACAGATAGATAGATAGATAGATAGATAGAGAGAGAGGATTTTTTATTGTATCATTTACAATTATGTGCTATAAATCATTGTAACATGGATTCGAATCTAGTGAATTGATTTATCTGCTTCTTTTAATATCGCAGATCCAGAAAATCGATTATTATAATTAATTTTCGATTGCTCCATTTTTTGTTGAAGTCATATACATATGCGATTTTTCACGTGTACACACATACACACACCCACACATACACCCCCCCATAATGTTTGAGTACATGTATATGACTGCGAGCGAGAACGAACAAAGCCTAAATAAAAATTGAGAAAGAGAGAGAGAGAGAGGAAAATATGTGTTTGTGGAGTGGGGGTTGTGAGTGGATAGGAATTAATCTTATGATCTAATTGGGAGAGTAGTAAGATATAAAGAAAAAAAGAATGTATCATATAGGATTAAAGAATATCGATTTCTTCTAAATTGATCAAAATAAAAAAAAAATTAAATCAAACAAAGAAAAATTCCTTGGAAAAATTCCTTTGATTTTCAAAGATTTTATTTAATATATTTTCGAGCTGAAGTACTCGTCTTCCTCGAGTAATCGTAGGTCAAGACTTGAATCGTAAATTAACAAGCAAATGTAAAAATAATCTATTTCCCTTTTTTCATTTTTTTAAAACTATGTTCATATCACATATTTAGCTGTCAATTATAAATTTACACCAAATGCTTTCAAATGGTAATTGTTACTATAACATTCACATTAAGCATTCTTGTCAATTAAAATCCAAACAATTAAAACCTACTCAGTCTTCGTTATTTATAAAAATTTTACTCTAAATAGTTTCAAATGGTAATTGTTATAGTAAAATATAAAATCTACATATCAGAAAAGAGATTTATTAATTAGGCTTTTTGAAAATATTTTCTTAGAAAATTTATTGTTTTATAAAAATTTCGCAGAGATAAATATTTTAAATTTAAGTGAGTTACACTTAAGAGATTAATCAATTTAAATGTTTTTTTTCGTCTGTATTGTTCGTTTTAATTGATCAATAATGCTATAAACAACTTGAACAATTAAAAACCTCATTAGTAAAGTTTAATTCTGTGTGAATGATTATTTTTGTAAGATGAATAATTCGTTAAATTTTTCTTTCAAATTGAAATTCTCTGTGATTAGTTACATCTTGCAGCAATAGTCTTTCAGTTTTCTATCGTTTATTGTTAAAGACATTTTCTCGATGATGAACGTTTCTTCAATCCATGGTCGAGTCAACTGGGCTTAGAATACGCTGTGAGGAGTTTTTACCCCTCAAAGGAGTATCCTAGGTATGATACAAAACTGCATATGGTGGTTAGGTTCCAGTTCTAGAGCTTTAGGAAGTATAGCGTACTCTTTCTCTGTTATTACTGTCCTGCTGTGGTTGTACCAGATAGGGTTCCATCGACGTATCTAATAAATCTGTTTACAAATTATTTGTATTAGATAGGAATATTTCTTATCATATTTTGTACCAAACATTAAAGAGATTTCACAAAAATGTAACTATCTATATAAAATGTACGCAATTCCCCCTGGCATGAAATATCCCCAGACGGTTTGATAGTCAACCACTTTGGTCCAGTATGAATACATTCCAAATTTGGTATATTTATTTCAGACTGTTTGGCTTTCAACAAATGACAAACTCTTCTCATTTATTGATAAAGATTTTCACATTATATATTTCTGATTTTCTGCAGCACACAACAAAGCAAACTCTCGAGAAAGAAATTAAGAAATTAGAAGTAAAATTAAAGATTCCTCCACCTATTTACACTCCAAATTGTGCAAAAAAGATGAATACTCTAGTTGAGTGGAATTACTTTCAGTTTAAGACTATAAATTATCCCCGCTTGATTGTATATATAGTAATCCGGATGTTGTGAGTTCAATCCATTGACTGAAACGTTTATTGGAAAATGCAGACAGTGACGAGTTAACCAATATAAGATATCCCCTAAGTATGGTCCGTAGAACAATTTATACTCTTCTTGATTGAATAATGCGTTCAGTAAGAATTTTCCAAGTTACCCCGACGGTGACATACATCCGAAGAAGAACGTTGCGATCATAATAATGAAGATGAGGACGAAAGTTCGATTTCATCGTTGTATTGCGTCAACAGCATCATCATCAGCTAACAAGAAAAAAAGAACTTGTTACCTAGTAAATTTTGCTATTCCGACAAATTATAGAGTGAAAAATAAATTAAAACGAAAAGGTAGAAAAATACTCGGACCTTGGCAAAGAATTGAAAAAACCGCGAAACATCAGGATGATAATGATACCAGTTGTAGTTTGGTGCACATGGAACGGTCCATGAAAACTTGGAAAAAGACTGGAGAAATTGGAAATTAGAAGATTTGTTTTTGTTTCTTTGTTTAATGGCATATAAACCTTCATAACTCAGAAGAAGAATTGAGACAATCTAAATCACTGCGTTGTTAAGATAGGCTAGAATACTAGGCGATCTCTTTGTCTGTTTTGGCGCTTGAGCTTGAGATCTCCCACGAGACCGGAAGTGGACGAGGAGAGGAAGGTCCGAGAGAAGACAGAAGGTCAGTCGACAAAGAAAGACAGAGAGAGGCAGTTGACAACGGAGGGTGGAGGAGAGCAGTCAGCTTGAGGTAGCTGTCCAGAAAGGACAGTCGGCAGAAGAAGGTAGGAGAAGATGGAAGCAGAGCAGAGAAGAGAGTCAACAGAAGTCAGAAAGGCGACTGCTAAGCCCTGATGCCGGGTTAACCAACGCGAGAAAATGTCAGCATTGTTAGTGCTTTTGTAGAAGTTTCGCGCAAAATACACGCCGGTGATAGTCTACAGATGCACGGAGAATGCAGAGTGTTAAAAACTCCCTTTCTTGAGCTTGGAGCTGACCTAAGTCCGTGTTTGTTCGTTCGTTCTTTTTCTCCAACCCTCTCGCTTGTATTTTATGTGGCCGTAAAGAAATGTGTAATATCCCTGTCGGAAATCACTGGCCATGAATAGTATTGGTTTAAAGAAGTTGATAAGTCGGGGCGACCGGCAGGAGTGGTATCACACCAGAATCTGTTCAAGAAAACGAAATGAATAAAATTCTATGCGACTTTGAGAGATAAACGAATTATGCAATTCATGCCAGAAGACCAGATCTAGCTTTAATTAACAAGAAGAAAAGAACCCATTATCGAGTGGGTTTCGTCGTTCAGACAAAGGATTGGGTGAAAAAAGATGAAAACCTGGACAAATTCTTACACATTGCTAGAGAGTGGAAATAATTGAGTGACAAAAGTGGCAGTGAAATCAATTGTAGTTGGAACCCTTGGAACAGTCCTTTCTAAATTGAGAAATAAATTGAATGAATTAGAGGTCCGGGAAAGAATAGAGATCAATGCACTTTTAATATCGGCCAAAGGAATTCGAAGAGTCCTGGACATCTGAAGAGACTTGATATCTTTCAGACTTCAGTGAAACATTTTTTTGTTAGAGCTGTTATGAGCTCATAAAGAGTAAAATAATGACAATAGTTAAAAAAGAACATGCCATCTGGTGGATAATAAATGCTTTCAGAGAATTTTTGTTCAATAGAATTTATTTGTCGTGTAAGTTTTGAAACACGTGATAAACATCATTTGGTGAATTTTGCAGTTCCAGCAGTCCACAGAGTAAAAATAAAAGAAAGCGAATAGGTAGACAAATACTTAGATCTTGCCAGGGAATTGAAAAACTGGAACATGAAGGTGACAGTGATAACAATTATAAAAAAGACAGAAGGAATTAGAATCAGAGGAAAAATCCAGACCATACAGACCAACATAGAGCAGTTTGAAGACCTGAGAAGACTTGTCGTCGGTCAGACTTTAGTGAGAGACCATCAGTTAAAACTGGTGGGAAAAACTCGCAAATTGGCGAAAGAAGGAAGACTCCAAAAATATCGTGACAGGTTTAAACAGTACAAGCAAAACAAGACATTTCAAAATAACGAAAGAAAATTCTACTAACAAGTAGGTGGAGAATGCACAAGGACAAATCAATAACCGGATGAAAAGGAAGCAAAAGAATTTTGAAGTAAGATATGGGAACAGAATGAACATAGCGGAAAGTCCGAATGGATATATAACTGGGAAAGAGAATTACAAGGACTCAAAGAAGGATCTGAGGTAAACATACAGCTGGAATCGCTCAGAGCCATACTAAAAAAAAAAAAAATACCGAATTGGAAATGATGGAATACATAGATGCTGGTTTAAAAATTCACGTTCATCCATGACAGACTGACTCTTTAACTGAATATGTCTAGAAGAAGCAAGAATACCCGACTGGATGACAAAGTGGAAGACTACCCTGATCATGAAAGACCATCCAAAAGGAACCATCCCCAGCAACTATTGGCCAATAATATGTCTACCTATGACGTGGAAAATCCTAACTGCACAGATTAAGGAGGAGATCTTTTACTCCGTATAAGCCACGGACTATTTCCAGAATAACAAAAAGCATGCCAAAGGGAAATAAGAGGAACAGCTGACTTAAAGAACATTGATCAGGACATCTTCAAGGAGAACAATGCGAGACAGAAAAATGTAGCTTTGTTGTGGACTGACAACAAAAAGGCCAATGATATGCCCTCCGCAAACCTCAATTATTGTTTATCTGAAAATGTACAAGATATCTGAAAAAGTCATAAAACTCACCATGGAAGCACATTAGCACAAAAGGAGTATAAGTACACACGGTTGGGTGTGGAAGTTGATCCACTGGGAATCGAGCAAGGAATTGAAATTTGACCATACTACCAAATGTCATATTCACAAACCAGAACTCGTCCTAGAGAATGAGACCCATAGAATTCTCTGCGATTTTGAGATACAAACAGATCCTTTGATTCCGGTCAGAAGATCACGCTAGTTTTAGTTACCAAGTAAAAATTTGTGTTTTATGGCAAAAATTCATCTCGTGAATTTTGCCGTTCCGGCTGACCACAGCGTAAAAAGAAAAGAAAACAAAAAGATAGAGAAATACTTGGACCTTGCCAGAGAACTGAGAAAACTGTGGAATATGAGGGTGACGGTGATACCAATTGTAATTGGCACGCATGGAACGGTCTCTAAAATCTTGACAAGAGGACTGACAGAATTAGAAATCGCAGGACAAATCGAGACCATTCAGATTACACCATTGTTAAGATCGACCTGAATTCTGAGACGAGCCCTGGTGACCTGCGGAGACTTGTTGTCACAGAATTAGAAATCGCAGGACGAATCGAGACCATTCAGATTACACCATTGTTAAGATCGACCTGAATTCTGAGACGAGCCCTGGTGACCTGCGGAGACTTGTTGTCACTCAGATTCCTGTGAAAGACCATCAGCTAACGTTTGTGTGAAAGACTCGCAAGGAGTAAAATAATCTAAATTTCCCGGAATCTGTCCAGGAAAATGAGACGCACAAACTTCTCTGGGATTTTTAGATACAAACAAGTCTCGGCCAGACGACCAGAACTAGATATAGTCAATAAAAGAAAAAAAAAAAAAAAAAAGAAAAAAGAAAAAGAAAAAAATGAGAACCTGCCGAATAGTGAACCTTGCCGTCTCGGCAGACCACAGAGTAAAATTAAAGGAAAGCGAAAATAGGGATAAATATTTTGACCTTGCTAGAGAACCAGAAAAACTATGGAACACGTAGGTTTCGGTGATACCAATTATAATTGGTGCACTTGAAACAATCCTCAAAGGGACTAGAAGACATAGAAATCAGACACGTAGAGACCATCAAGACCAGAGCATTATTAGGATCTGCAAGAATACTGAAGAGAGTCTTGGAAACTTGTGGAGACTTGCTGTCGCTCAAACTCCAACGAAAACCATTAGCGAACGCTGATGTGAAAAAATCTCAAAAGTAAAAAGATAATGATGATTTTCATCAACAGAAATTCAGACGAAAATTACACAAAAAATTTGAGGAAAAAATAAAACAGAGAAAGAGTAAGTGATGAAGAGGGAGAAGGAAATATAATTTTTTTCTTGAAATAGAAAATCTATTTTTGATGGAGATCATTTAGTTTGCTTGCAAAAAGATTTTAGGTTATATATTCCTGCTCTTTTATAAAAGTTGGACTTACGATGGCCATCAACTTGTTAAAAAACATTGACTCCGTTTCATGTCTGCAGTTAGGTCAGCATTTTATTGGGAAATCCCACAGATTTGTACCAATCACTTCAAACGTGATCTTTGAAGAAACTTTCAGTCACAATATTAAATCTTTCAAGTAAGACACTCCTTCTTATCATTTATGACTATCAGTATAACGTCTGAATGACAGACATGGACAAAGCAAGTTCTTGTTGATTCATTCTGTTAAATAGCCAATGTTTCAGTACTAAATTGTACCCCAACTTTTGGTTGGTTTGGTTGTGTTTTATGGCATATCAACCTTTGTGGATTATCAAATACACAAATTTTGTTAATATATATATATATGTATATATATGTATATATATGTGTGTGTGTATGATTTGTATGCAAGTAGTTTGTAGGTAATATTTTTAAACGAGCCAGAACTCATTTGTTTGCAGATAGGTAAATGGTTTCAAGTATTGCGATTTGATACTAATAATTCAATTTGACACTTATCATTTGTTTAGAGACAGATAGATTGTTTCAAGTATATTAAATAACCACATTTGATTCACAGATGGGACCCTAACTTGTACTACTGCGCCAGGGTTTGAATGGACCTTGGATTAATGTCAATGAAGAAGTACTCCCGATTTTCCAAAGTTCTAGGACTTGAGCTTCATCATTAGATGCTGTTTAGTGTTATATCCAGGACACTCATTGAGGGAGTCTTATAAATCTGTAGAGATGCTGTCGACTTATTCTACAGCTCCAGCCGACGAGGCTGCTCACTTTTTAAATGAGTTGTTTACATTCATATCTAATCTAAACAAACAAACAAACAAACAAAACAAAACAAAACAAAAAAAATCAAAACAAAACAAACAAAAAAGTAAAACAAAACAAAACAAAAAAAGAACAACAGCCAAAAAAACAAAAACAAAAACAAAAACAAAACAAAAAAACAAGTGCTTCATGTAATAAAGAGACATTGCAGTGGCTAATCAACGCACTAATGCTGTTGCCGAGTCGGCTGGGACAGTAGAATACACCGACTGCATCTCTGCAGAGGGGTAAGACACCCTCCAAACGAGTGTTCTCTAAACAATCTGATGGTGAGGTTCCAGAGATGCTGGAGCTTTGGAGAATGCAGAGCACCTCTTCATTGCCATCGCTCCCAGGTCCACTCTGGGCCAGAGTGGTAGCATCTGATAGGGCCCTATTTATAGATCAAATAGAACTAATCTGCGTAGTTATGCTAAACTGAATTACTTGAAATTGAACTGCGTACTTATGCTAAATTGAATTATCTGATATAGAACTGTTTTTGACATTAAAACTGTACTACGCTAAACTGAATTATTCGAAAGAGAACTGTTTTGACATTTAACTGTGTGCGGACAAAAATTATACTTATATTAAACTTCACTGTGTGAATTACATCTGTTTGAATGAACTGAATCGCTTGAAATAGAAATGTTTTTGACAATTAAACTGTGCACTCATGCTAAACCGAATTGTTTGAAATAGAACTGATTATTTGTATTTAAATGGATTTGGCATTTAATAATCTACAAAGGCTGATATGCCCTAAAATCCAACCAACCAACCAACCAACCAACAAACCAACCAACCACTAATCTTGTGGGTCATTTAGGTTTTGAAATTTCTTAAACGTAGCTGGCGTAAATCCTCGTACTTTTCCGGCTTAAGTTGTTGTCACCAGTTATGAAAGTGTTAACTCCATGACGTTTTTTGAATTAATTGATTTCTAAAATTAATTCTAATATCTGGATTCTTGATGGTTAAAGTTATTTCAGGTGGAAAGTCGAGATGACTTTCCAAATCCATCACACTGAGTAATATTGTTCAAATTTATCGCCAAGTTATATAATCCAAAAATTAAAATGAGATTTTAAGTTACTTTCGGTGGAAAGACTAAATGAATCCTCTAGGTCCAATGAGAGACCATTAATTGGAAAAATGTTTTTCTTGAAATCCTACCTTAATAAAGCTTTTATTGGATAAAGTAAATGATTTATTCTTGACATTATATAAACTAACAATAAATTTATTTATCCAATTATTTATTGCAGCAATTAACATGGGCATAATACAAAACTGTTTTATGATGACTTTAATGATGCATTATCATTTATGATCTCCTCCTGGTGGCCATTGCCCATACTACAACTGTAAAGACGATAGAAGTCTTGATTTTCTGGTAACTGGAGATAAAAGGTCATAGGAAAAAAGTCGCAGGGAAAAGGTAATATCCTTTCTGGATAGGAAAATTTCAGCAAGATGTCCACTTTAAACAGTTAAAGAAAAATAAATAAAACTATGAAAATCAAACTCCTTCCTTAAAACATAAAAAAACGTTTTTGAATTTTCTTTACTAATGTTACAATGTACAAAATTTAATTTAAATTCAAACGTCGAAAAAAAAAATTCTTGTATTGGTTGTCTCAATGTACATGGGGCCCATGTAACTGCTAACAACTCTACTAATAATAATGATGTGCTCTTTTTTGTTTCAGAGTTGAAAATAGTATACTATAACAACTATTAATCATCGATCACAATACTTTGGACAAAAGAGGAAAAACATTTCGCGTCAATTCTTATTAGGAGATAAAATTATTCAATCTGTCTCAAAATAGATGCAACCCATTAATCTGATAATGATTTATTACTGAGACTGGAAACTCAAAAAATATTGCATATCCTAGAAGCTAATATAAAAACTATTAAAAAACATTGATTTGGTGTCTCTAGCTCAAAGGATGCATTTTTAACGAGATGTGTTCCAAATGACTGCCATTGGGCTTGTTTCAGTCGTAAATAATTATCATATTGATGGGTTGAATCTATTTTGAGACATCCTGTACTAAAATAATCATTCCCATTTAATGAAACAGTAATAATCAGGTTTATAGGCAGTTCTTCAAATTAGTTGATTGGTTGGTTTTACGGCATGTCAATTCGAGTTAGGTTATTTAATGCTAAACTTTTTTTTTTATCTAGAAATTAGAGCATTTCTTGTAATTCCTAATAATTGTTACGATGATTAATTTGCACACAGTTATATGGTTTCAAGTAATCCGATGTCATACTAATAATTTGCACACACTTTCAAGTATTCCTACATATCATTCGGTGTTTTTGACATTTTTAAGTATTCCTACATAATATTAATAATTTGTATACATTTTCAAGTATTCCTACTAAATATCAATAATTTGTACACACTTTTAATTATTCCTACCTGATGTTAATTATTTTGCACAGACTTATGTTTCAAGTATTTTAAGCAATTATATAATTAAATGACTAATAACAATTCTTAGTAAACAATTGTAACTTCAAGTAACAATTCTTTATACAAATAATTTGCACCTATAGCTTGTATTAAGTATTCCTGTTTCGTATTCATAATTTTCGAACACACACACACACACACACACACACACACACACACATATGTATATATGGATAAAAATAAAACCCAGACAAGTTCTACCACTCCTGATCAAGAAGTGTTTGGGGTAATGCCAACCAAGGGTTGACTCACATATCCACCAGCTTCAGAAATGATACTTCACAATCGGAAGTAATTTAATGCCATACCCAAGACACTTCAGTTTTTGGAGGGGGTTCTTATCTATTTGTAGGGAGTGCAGTCGTTGTATTCTAGACTCTAACGACAGGGCTGTTTTTTAAGCTGGAGATGTAAAGAACTTAGATTAATAATTCGGACAAAAAACAGGAATATTTAAATCTATTTTGTACCAATTTTTAAAAATTAGACATTTAAGAGTTTTATCAACATAGATTCTTATAATACTATTGACTTCATATATAAGTAATTCTTATAATAATATTGACTTCATATATAAAAATATAATTGATAAATCTTTTTTAAGTCATGTCGGTTTATGTCTTATTGTAAAATAAGTTTTGTAAGCATTCATTTTTAATTGACAACAAGGATAGTAAAATAGACATTTTTTTTTAGAAAAATGAATTAATATTTAATAAACTTAATCAAGTGAAATACAAGATCACAACAATACATGAAGTGAACGGTTTTAGAAAGTAGTTCACGAACTGCAACTAGAATGTGTGCTCTTCAACACATATATATAGAGAGATGAGATAGATACGTATAAGCAAATATTCGCTTGAAACAATTCAATCAGTATTTGTGCGTTTGTATATTATCGAACGTACATTTACGTGTATTTTTATCGACTGTACGATAAGAAAATCAAACAGGCAAGAAAGAAGATAGGTTTTGAAATACTTCAAACAAATGTCTGAGGTAATTATATTATTTTCCAAACGAGTTAAATTATCATTATTGAAAAGAAACGTCCATTGGTACATCTGTTCAGATGATGCCAAAATTTGTGCTTTTGTTCGTGTGTAGCTGCCGAAGGATCACAGCCAAACGAAGAGTAAAACGAAGCTAATATTTTTTTTGCATGGAAATTGTCTGGTTTCAAAATCTATTATCCGAAGTTGATCTCCGAGCTCGTTCAAGGTCACTGGCATTCATCAAATGAGAAAATATTTCATTTCTTGAGTAAGGTAAGGAGTTTGATATAAAGTACAAAAATATTTTTTAGTTTCACAAATGGTAAAACGAACACGATTTAATCGATTGATTGATTTTAGCGCCATGTTAACAAGTCATATCAACATTTTTTGTGCAATTGTTTCTTAAGAAGATTTTTTGTACACGGCCTTATTGAATACGAATACTTTTTAAACACATCTATTTGAGCCGTAGATGGAACCCTAACAAGTACTACCATTCTGGCACAGAGTTTGTTTTGTTTTGGTTTGACGGCATATCAACCATTGTAGGCCATTTAATGCCAAATCCTTTTTTTAAACAATTCAGTTTAGCATAAGTACACAGTCTTTGCTTACGCAGTTAAGTGTAAAAACAGTTCTATTTAAAAAAATTCAATTTAGCTTAAGTACAGTTTAAATGTCAACAGTTCTATTTCAAACAATTCAGTTTAGGATGACAGTAAAATTAAATTGTTCCAAGTATTGCTATGTATCACTAAAAGTTCAATTAAACATCAGTCATTTGTTTACACACAGTTAACTGTAAAAACAGTTATACTTCAAGTATTTCAAACAACTTAGTTTAGCATAAGTACACAGTTTTTGTTTACACACCGTTAAATGTGAAAACAGTTCCATTTCAAAGAATCCAGTTTAGCATAAGTACACAGTTTAAATGTCAAACAGTTATGCTTGATCCATAGATAGGACCCTATCAGGTGCTACTACTCCGGGCCACAGTAGACCTGGGAGTGATGGCAATGAAGTAGTACTCCGTATTCCCCAAAGCTTCAGCATTACTGAAGCCTGATGATTTATTGTCATATCTAGGACATTCGTTGGGGGAGTCTTACCCCTCTGCAGAGAGTCATCGCAAATAAAGGAGTACTCCACATAACCTTAGATCTCCAGAATTGGAGCCTCACGATTAGATGTTGTCAAGTGTCCTACTCAGGACACCCATTTTTACGGGTGTCTCTCCCGCTCAACAGGGGATACAATCAGCGTTTTCTAAGCTCCACCAACAGGGCGAAAGAGACTGTTTACATTTCAATTTGCGCTAATACCTTTATGAAATACATGAATCTCATCTCCCTCTTCATCTATTATTTGATAATAGGGAAACTAGGATTTTTAGCTTTGGCACGGTAATCAGTATAAGAGAGGGAAAACTTTGAATCAAAACCAGCTGTACTCCGCTTAAAAATGGTGTTGTGTCGCGTCCAGTCGTGGCAGAGGAGTTGGTAAATGCATACTAGAACTATAATATGATAACTAACCGAGCTTTTCTTTCTTGGCACGAAATTTAGTAAGAACAAATATATTATGGCGTGCTTTGTTCATAAATTCAAAATATAAATCTACAGAAGAATCTATATATTTTAGCTTATAAAACACGTTAAATTGCAGATTTTACAAGTAATTACCTTTTCAATCTGTAAAATCAAGGTAGGTATCAATACGAAACATGGATTTGATATTTCTTATAAAAATCTTTAGTTTCTTTTCTTAACTGTTACCGCTTTGCAGTAAAATGCTCAGATTATATATCCTCTGCAGTGGTAAGACCAGCTCAAAAAGGGGTGTCCTGAGTATGTCACTAAACTTCATCTTATGGTGAGGCTCCAGGTCCACTCTAATTCGGAGCGGTAGTATATATATATGGGTCATATAGATCTGTTTGAAAATTATTCGTTTTCAATCGGATCATATGAAAAAATCTTAAGAAAGAACTATACAAAAAATGTAAATATGAACGTACCATAAATTTAATTCCTTAACCTCAAGGCGTGAAATAACCCTAGATGAGTTGAAATGCTGTTAAAATCGATCACTTAATCTTAACTAATTAGGGAAAAAATTAGAATCTTCTTTGAAAAATATTCCCATGAAGATAAAGACTTTACATACAATTTAGCTACTTGGACACCAGTATAAAAAAGTGATATCACTCACTTTCTTTTTCGGTAAAGCTTACAAATTATTCTCGATTTTGTTGGAAAAAAGCGCAATCTTTTTTAAAGTTGTAGTGACGTTAAGTCTTTCAGGCTAGATAAAAAGATATCAAGATAATTGTTTCTCTTTTCAATTCCCTCAACGAACATGATTCACAGTTTAAATACCTGTTTTCTGTCATCACCAGAGTGCATCTTATATAGTCAGGTGATATATATCTTCTATAGCCAGGGGAAATGTTTATACATGATGCGTTAAATAGAGAATATTAGCAAAAGTTTAATTTTCTTTGTTTTAATACCTATCTAAATGTAGTGACACATTAGAGAACGATTTATCAAGTAGAATGATTCCCAAAATTCTGCTGTTCTCTTTTTGTCAGATTGATAAGGAGACTCATTTTAATGGCATGTCACCTCATCTCAGGTTATTTTATGCCCAGAGGTTAGGGAATCAAGTTCACATTAGTTCCTAGTTTACATTTTTTTGTGTAGCTATATCTAAAGAGGTTTTATTTTGTGCACATTCCTATTGAATACGAATAATTTTCAAACAGCTCTATTTGACTCTTATATGGGAAACTAATAAGTATTAATACTTTGGGACAGAGTGGAGCTGGGAGTAATGCCAATGAAGAGGTACTCCATATTTCCAATATCTACAGAACTGGAGCCTCAGATTTAGATTCAGTTTAGTGTTTAACACAGGAACCCTCTTTGTGTGTGTGTGTGTGTGTGTGTGTGTGTGTGTGTGTGTGTGTGTGTGTATGAGAGAGAGAGAGAGAGAGGGGACACTTTACTCTCTGCAGAGGGGACAGAAGCCTGTTCTAAGCCCCACCGACGTGGCTATCTATATAAGTCGAAACACAAACTAATGAAAGAAAATGATTGTCGTTTATGTTTTTATTTCATTTACAATTATCTATGCACAAGGAAAACCAAAAACATTATGCATAAATTTCAAAAGTCTTTAAAATAGTTAATATATAAAGGAAACTACGAAAACATTTTAGGTAATCAATACTCGCAAAGAGAATTTGTGATTGATTTTGTTAATAATTCGATGTTTTAGAGTTATTTTCACGCTTTCGTGTATGTAAATGTCTATGTATTTCATTAAAAACTTAAGTACACCCCCAACAGATACACACGCATACACAGACGTATATATACTTACAAACGCACATTTATTTGTATATAGTGTATTTACTCACACACACACACACATATATTCGTACATAGCTTATTTACTATATCAAGTCTCAATATATTTACAGAAAATTTAAATCGGTCTATATAAGAAAATATATTCAAAAGTATATAAATGGAAGCTAGGAAAGGATTCTCCAAAACATGAATTCAAATAATCAATATTGTGCTGTCGAACAGTCATCAGTATATATATATATATATATATATATATATATATATATATATATATATATATATATATATTGTGTGTGTGTGTATGTGTGTGTGTGTGTGTGTGTGTTTGTGTATATATATATATATATATACATATATATATATATATACCTAACCATGACTATTATATACATATATATATATATGACCACACACACACACACACACACACACACACACACACACACACACACACATATATATATATATATTTATATATATATACCAATGCTTATTATTTATATATATATGTTTGTATGTATGTCTGTATGTGTGTGTATCTGTGTGTATCTGCGTGTGTATATACATAAGTAAAAAAGTAAAGTCGGCGACCATAGTCGAGGGCGACCCGAAGGCTCCCTTTTCAATAGCTACTACACCGAAGTGTAGGGGGAGGGCGTTACTCGTTTCCCTGGATTGCTCCACTTTTCCCTTGATCCATGCCTTATAATGCTGAGTGTTAAGCAAGGCGCGATCAAGTACCATTTTTTGAGTCTTTGGTATGGGATTGAACCCTGGTCTCCCGGAATAACGCTTTATTTCCTGTATATCTGAAAAAAAAAACTCATTTTAATCGGTTACTTTTCTTTTAATCTGTCTCTGTCTGTCAGTCTGCCTGCCTGTCTCTCTCTCTGTCTCTCTCTCTCTCTGTCTCTCCCTCTCTGTCTTTATATATATATATATATATATATATATACTAAACCTTGGCTGGTCACTGTAATGCGGCTAGTAGTAGTAGACAGGTAATGGCTTGCACGATAAGTTTTTCTTACTTTCAATTTAGAACACGCATACACGAATAAAACAGAATTTCAAGGTCTATCTATCTATCTATCTATCTATCTATCTATCTGTCTTCTGGTGAAACGTATGTATAGGAGTGCTACAAATCACAAGATGCTTGCGTATCTGTGTGCGGCTGATTTTTTTTTTGTGAAGTAAAGCAAGTAACTCCTTTTTGTCTTGTCGGTTTATATTTTTACAAAACATACCTGTAACCACACAAAGGCACGAGTCTCCACATTAGTATGTTTCTCTTTCATTATTGATAAATCTATATACACACATGTCGACGTAGATGTATCCACACCTACACATACACATATATATGTATTGTTATCGATAGATCTGTGCATATATATATATATATATATATATATATATATATATATATATATATATATATATACGCTTTTTAATAGGGGAATCATAGTTTTCTTTTAGTGTCAGGAAACAGATAAGTTATGGAAAATTTCCAGTATGAAATAAATTGTTTCGTTTTATGTTAAATTTGATAAAGCATCAATATCTTCGGAAATTGGCTGGTGACTGGTTTGTTTATTGCTGTCTTATATTTCCCAAGAGCTCTAAACAATTTTCGGATCGCATCCAAGAGTTTGTGCAGCACAGTTTTTGTCGACACTAACCAAAAGCAGTAACGGTAAATATCGAAAGCAGAGTCCTGATGCAATTAATTATCATTGTATAACTTTCAATTTATATTCTAAAACATAGATAATAATGCAGGCATGTAAACACTCGCATTTATTTCATAAAAAAAGAAAAGAAAGAATTGGGCACACACAAATTCTTGTGCTCTCGAAAAGCAGAATTAAGTTAGAGGCCTACTAGAAAGAAAGAAATATCGAACAGGATTGAGGGAAATATCGGCGTGAAAGTAGCAAGGCGAGTTCAAATTCCGATCGTAGCTTGCATTAATACCCTTGACAAAGGCATGAATCCATTTCTTTTTTTCAAGATGTGGATATAAATGGCAGTGCTCTTTGGGCTCATTATCATAATGGCATTGAATATTCATATTATTTGTAACAGGTCACAAGCTACGTTTCAGTGTAGATTAATTTGAATTTTAACATCATTTACTTACACAATTTTCCTTATATATACACCCGTATGTCAGTGAAAAAAACGTATGATTACAATATTGTTTGAACAAGGTTAGGTATTTAAAAACACATCAGATGGTACTTAACCGATTTTCCTCTCAATAAGTATATGACACAAAGTCATTTTATTATGGGGACCCACACATAAATTAAGTCTTATGCACAGCTGGTTCAAAAAATACATCAGACACAGCCGAAGACATCCGGGGGAGTACTATGGCTGAAACAATGTGCAAAAAAAAGCTGAAAATTAGTTCGAATGCATGTTTGTTGATAAACGGACGCATTGTGCGTCTGTTGGTTTGATGGCCGTGCTTTAAGGTTATATTTTTGGCATTAAATGACCTACTAGGTTATTTAATACCAAACTCTGTTTATACATATATATTGAATATATATGATTTGTAAACGAATAGTTTGTAAAAAATTTTAAACGAGCTAGAGCTTATTTGTACTGTTGTATTCTAAGCTGTGCCTTTATCAACAACGAGGAATATAATCAAAGATAATGAACGAGTTTCAATGAATGAACGAAACACTTTTTTTATGAAAATATATCTCTCATTTTATTCTCGAAAGGGGCTCACAATTTGTTGTTAGTTGAGAGATAGATGGAGAGACATACGTGGTGCATTCAGTAAGGGACTATCCTCAAAAGATATTGTAGTGAATGGGTGTGTTCCTATGGTTTATGGGAGTTACTTTCAGTTTTAGTTCCACCACAAATACAACACAAATTTTACAAGCACGTAAACAAATGGAACATGACAACAACGAACATTAAGAAACAAACAATCTAATAATCATAACAGACAGGATAAAATAGTTAGAAATACAAGGTTCATGTAAGGTACGAGCGGCCTTTGTAGAAAATACAGTTGTGGCCAGTTGAATGAAAATAGGATTGTTCGCCCAGTGTAAGTATTTAGATGTTAGTAAAGTCTATTGAAATAATGCGTCCATAGTTGGCCGAAGTAAGGAGGATAAAAACTTTGGCTTTATTTACATACATGGGTATGTGTGCGTGTGTATAAGTGATGGACCGTAAGTATGGGTCTTTGTTTTCTTAAGTCCGCACGTGTGTTTTCTTATGATCTTTGGCGACAACGTGTCGCATCTGGTAGTCGGTAAAAGAAGGTCGCATGTTTCTTTGCCGTGTCCTGTGTTTGATGGGTAGTCGAAGGAATGAACTTTCGACAGTAGAATGGCCTAGTTAATTAAAATTTTCGTTATTTATATTTTTTGGGGTCACTAAAGTGGATAAAAAAATAGGATATTGTTAGGTTTTATTGCAGGTCCTAAGATTCAAGCGCGCAGACAATTCTTGACCAGTCAGATTCGTATATTCACCTATTTAGCCTAGACATTTTTTCTGTTAATTAGTTTCTGAGCCGGATTTTCTAGAATGTTCTTAATCTATGTTTTTAACTGATTGGTTGATAAATATAAGAATGTAACTTCAATGTTAATGTGATTCTGATCCGAAATTTCTAGAATGTTCTTATTCTGTATTTTTAGCTGATTGGTTGAAAAAAAAAAGTGTATTCTATAATATCTTCATTGTAATAAAAGATCTCAATATTCACATATCGAATTCATGGCGTGTTAATGCAAATTATTTCGTAGCATACGATGACCAGATGAATTGTTTCTGCTGACCATATAAGACAGAGTGTCATAAAGTAAATCTACAGACCACCATTAATTGATTGGTTGATATTAAAGGAATGCCAACTTGTTTTGGGTTATTTCATGCATAGAGTCTATATTTACATATATATTCACAAAAACCCTCCGTAGGTCAATTTTTAAGTGGAAGTGTGAATTCTGTGTTCTTCTCTTAGACTGGTGGCCTAACCCAGGCGAAAGAACCCAATCTGCCCTACTATTTACCCAAAGCGGGAGGGAGAATAATTAGATTCATACCTTCCCCAATGGTATTAGAGCTATGTGAAATGCAATCAGTCTCGGCCAGGATTTGAACTTGGGACGCCATGTTCATTCCCCCCGGCAATAACCAGTAAACCATGGGGAACTCCTTATATATATATATATATATATATATATATATATATATATATATATATATATATATATATATATATATATATATATATATATATATATATATATATATATATATATATATATATATATATATATATATATATATATATATATATATATATATATTGTAACAGTGTTGGTTGTCACTAATTAACTTTGTGCATTTTTGGCGAACCAAGTGCTATATAATTTGGAGAGTGCTCAATATCTGTGATAAAGCTATTATATATCATTATATAAATAAGTAAATAGGTCCACAAATGCATTTTAACGTGTTATTTCACGGTTTTATTTAATGTTAGTATGCTCAACACATGTTTCGGACTTTGTGATCCTTTTCAGGAGAATAATAACGTGTTTTTATACGCACATACACAAACACACTTACATATACAATGGCATAAAATAAATATTCGTACATATGAAAATTTTTATTTTTCCTCTTTTAAAAATAGCCCGAAATTTTTTTTATATACATTTACTGTATAAGGATATATTCTACTAATATGTGTATATAAAGTAAAGTTATAATCAATTTTACAGAAATTAATGCCATTTATTAAATTTCATTTATACGAATATTTATCTCCCTCAACTGTATATAAACTAATATAAATTTATAATACATATTTATATATCATTATATTATATATCATATTCATATATATATATATATATATATATATATATATATATATATATATACATTTATATGCATATATATATATATATATCTACTTACATATGTACATATACATACATAAATATACACACACATATATATATACATATATATACATATATATATATATGTACACATATATATATCCATACATATATATATATCCATACATATATATATCCATACATATATCCATACATATATACACATACATACATATATAGATATACATACATAAATACACATACAAACATATATATATATATATACATGCAAAAATATACATATACATACAAACATATATATATATATATATATATATACAAACATATACATATATACATATATATACGTGGTAGCTTCAATAAGTTTCCAGACTGTTTTGTACACGCATTTAAAATTGTCGTAGACTCTTGAAAATTCAGCATGTTATTGCTATACATCTTATGAGATGACTGACCAATTTTTATGATTTCGCATTCAAATCAATAGCTACAGCACCAATTGGAATACACCCTACTAATTGTCACAGCTGGTGAATTTCAAAAATGCAATCTGGACGTCAGGACATTTTAGAAGAACGATATGCAATAAAATTCTGTTTTAAACTTGGAAAATATGCCACAGAAACGTATGGAATGCTTCAGACTGCTTTTGGAGCACTTTGCATGAATCGAACATCAGTTTTGAGTGGCATAAGAGATTCAAGGAAGGCATGGAGTCTGTGAGGGATGATGAGAAGTGTGGGAAGAGTAAGGAAGTCAATACACCAGAGTTGATTGGCCAAAGGGTTAGGGTTAGGGCTAGGGTTACTGTGTTGATATTTTAAGGGAGTTCAGGAAGAGATTCCTTGGGAAGAGGCCAGCACTCTTCAAATCGGGTCAGTGGTATTTCCACCCGGACAATGCACCAGTCTACAACTCCATCCTTGTCACAGACTATTTGACCAAGATGGGCATCAAGACAGTTCCTCAGCCTCCCTATAGTCCAGACCTTGCTCCCTGTGACTTTTGGTTATTCCCTAAGCTCAGAGGCTGTCGTTATGAGACAATTGAGGGAATGAAAGAGGCTGTGAGTAAGGTCATTGACACGCTGACACAAGAGGACTTCCATGGGACCCTGAAGAAGTTGTTGGAACGGTACAACAAGTGCATTGCAGCCGGAGGAGATTACTTCGTAGGGGACTAGAGTTTCATGTGTGTACTATCAATAAAAGTGCCCACACGAAAAGAGTCTGGAAACTTATTTAATGAACCTCATATACTCAGAGAGGGGACTTCTTCTTGTTCCATATCTTCTTCCTGGAGCCCTGCTTGCACCCCCATGCAAGTCGTATCGTCAGAGAAGACCTAACCCTCTGATCGGCTGCGTGTCCCTCGCTCGACTCCCGATTCTCTGCCTCTGTCTAAATCTGACCGCGTGGTTATCACGTGGTCTCCTTCCGGTTACACACTTGTTGGACCTGACTGCCCTGACACTCTGTCATCCCCCTGTTTACTAATCACAACGTGACAGCTTGTCAAAGCACACGGGGTCACTAGGAATGAACCGAAAATCCATGTCATATATCTAACAGAATGTTTACAGTTAAATGTTTTCAAGTATTGCTATCTAACATTCATAATTTTATAGTTAAATAGTTTAAATTATTGCTATGTAACACTAGTAAATCCAATCAACAATATATATCCATTTGCACAAAGATAAATGGTTCCAAATTTTGCAGATAATTTAATTTAACATCAGTTATTTGTTTGCATACAGATGTCTTTAAGTAAATGATTAAGTATTTCTATTGGACTCATAAATGGAACCCTAACAGTTACTATCACTCAGGGTCAGAGGGGAACAGGGAGTAATGGCAATGAAGAGGTACTCCCGCTTCACCAAAGCTCCAGGACTTGGTGGTTTAGTGTCATACACAGGACACTCATTGGTTGTCGGGTCTTACCCCTTTGCAGAGATGCAATCGACGTATTCCATAGCGCCAGTCAACTTGTGCGTCTGTAAATAATACGTGTGCATAAAATAAATGCACAGAAAGGTATCATAGAGTGCAAACTTATTGTTATATTATTGCATACAAATGCTGCATTTGCATGTGATAGTTCATATATAGGGAATCCTACATGCATACATTCTCCCACAAACACACACATAATTAGTGGCGCAAAAAACGGATTCAGCGAGCCGGTTGAAACCGTGTTAGTTTATTTCGTAAAGAGATGAATCCACTTTCTCCACTAACTGTACTCAAGGCTGACCGGGCTTCCTATCCTTGTTAGTTGGCAACCAGTCTAAGAGAAGAATATTCTGAATTCAAAACGTGAAGATGAGAACAGAAAACCATCCCAGTATCTCTCCCCAACACAATCATGGTAAGTCGTTATGTATCTGACCTTCCATCAAGTCCGAATGCAGCACAAAGCCATTTTATAGTGCAGACTACGCACGAATCGAGACTGGTCCGAAAATACTTGGTCCAGTCGACATTTCCTTATTGGAGCGCCTCAGACATCAAGCAATCAACTCGACTTTGCAAAGCAGATAAAGCCTTGAGAAGACGGCTCCCTGAGACCAAATGTACAATAGACAATCAACCTACCGTCACGAATACCAGGTTCACTACCTGAAGGCAATGGGAAAGTCTTAGTAATGTTATATTCTACTGATAAAAAAAGCTGTGAAGAACCATGATTGCTCAAGTTTAAAAATAATAAAACATTTTCCATTCCATATCACAAATACGAAAATAAAATATTGAAGAAAACAACCTCAGTCTAAAAAAAACAACAAAAAAAAACAAACAAACGTGGTTTGTTGCTAACGAGGCCTCGAAGAGATACCATAACTTTGCATGTAATCTGAAATACAACCTTTCAAATGGTCATGTGAAGGCCTGCTAATATTTACACAATTAAAAAGCAAAACGAAAGCAATAGAACAAAAAACTCACGACCTCTAAGACATCTGATGTTTTTTAGGAAGGACTTCTGAGAGTAGAAGAGATATTAAATTAGATATTTAAATATACTCAAGTGCAAATTTATACATCAGCTATGAAGTAATTTGTGTGCTTGTAAAATCTATGATATTCCAAATGTCATCAGATAAATATGTGCGCACATTTCCTTACAATCATCGAGATATCACACTATTACACCTGTAGACAAAGGTTTAAGCACTTATTCCATCATACGGTACCTAAGATCAAGGGAGATAACCTAGCTACAAAACACAGCTCTTATTGTACGTATTTGTGTTGCCCTATACCCAGACGTATACAACAACTATATAAAACGTATACTACATAAAAACTATATAAAACGTATACAAAAACTACCATTTCACACTAATTAATCACACATTTATACATTTGCATACATGTCTTTAAATACTCCTTCTTATAGATACTTATATTATCATTTATTCATACATACTGGTGGGCACTGAGATATAGCAGCGGATTCACATGTTCATTATTATCAACTCACCAGCTTACGGCAGCTCATAAATACATGGCCCCACAAGTAAAGAGAGAGCATATAGACTTCATAAAATGTTACCCTGCACAATTAAATGCATATGTTTTTTTTTGACCAAACATTTCTCTGAGACTGGATTAAAAGACAATGGTCTCATATTTTTGAGTTCATTCTTGCAAACGGACGACAAACATAATGCAAGGACCGTACTAAGGTCCTGGACGATATATATATATATATATATATATATATATATATATATATATATATGATATTTCAAATATAAAAAATATAAAAAATAAAACAAGATAGATCCACTCACTAGTCTGAGTTTCACGTACCCGATCTTCAGGTGACTTTTTATCCACACTTCTGAAGTCTCTTATAATTATCTTGGCAATAGACTTTGAACGTGTCGATACAAGGTCACCTTATAGTTAGGTAAGTGAAATTCAGAGTCATGAATGAATTTACAATGTTTTATTTTTAGATTTTTTATATTTGAAAAATCGTAATATTTCTTTACATCCTTCTGCATAGAGTACCATATTTTACTGGTTTCTATCGTTTTTAGCGGTAAATTTTAATTATATATATATATATATATATCAGTGGCGACTCTAGCCTATTTTTGCTACTCGTGCCCCCCCGCCCTCTGTCAACTTCAGTTCCCAACCCGTGGTCCGTGGACCCAAAGTTAGTCATCATAGTTGCTATTGCGTGATTCTCCATTGTATAGCACAGATTGACAAACGTACCTTGCATAGTGTTTTTTTTTGTAAACAATCAAGATACTATATAATTTGTAGTCTTGTTAATACAGTAGATAAGATAATTTTTTTTCCTTTCAAAAGTATAGAAGAAAAGAGAAGATGTTCATTACTATGACGAGAAAAATATGTTTATTAGAATAAAGAAACTGATGACAATATACACAGACACAGCTAGTAGTTTCAATTTCGCTTAAAATAAAGATTATTTGTTGAAAATGTATTCAAATAAACAAATTTTAGTTACAGAATGTAATATATGCAACATTCATTAAAGAAATAGAGATCTGTTAGTGAAAAAACGAATTAAAACACCCCGTTTAACCAACATTTACCATAGCGATGATGATGACGTCGGGACGGCTATAATCTGCTATCCCCCCCTCTCTCTCGGTCCCTCTCTCTCTTCCCAAGACAGCTGTCAGCAGTCAGCAGTCAGAATGTGCTAAAATTTTTGAGCACGATGTTTAGGTTGCTCTTGCTAATGGCTACAGCCAAAAGCGGATTCCTCTAAAATTACTGTTATTATAAGGGTCTAGTACTCGGCACGGATTTGCGCGTGTTCAACATTATAGCCGATTTTATGGGATGTTCAATGAATCTGACGGTGGCCGGACAAAGACCATCCGTTCAAAACAGCATCGTTGTATTATTCCCAGATATATTTATGAACTTTTGGCAACTTAGTTATCGAAACTTGAATAGATACGTAATTTAATTGAGATCAGACTAAGTAAGTTTGCTTGAAATTAATGGATGATTTTTAATCCATTTTGAATAACATTGACCGAGTTATTGGTCGTGCCGGGCACGAGTAGCACTAGTCCCGTCTCCGCCCCTGATATATATATATATATATAATTTAGTTACTTGAAGACTGCACCAACCATATAACATGATTATACACGCTCAGTCCGCTGAGGCTGTAGAATACACCAACTGCATCTCAGCAGAAATGAATCAATTTTGGCACAGAATAAACCATAAGTAGTTGATATGCCATAAAACAATAAAACAAGCCAGACCGGAGTGTTAAGAAGGTGTAGAGGATGGCGCTACTCCTTCCCCCCGGAAGGAGTAGCGCCCTCCTCTACACCTCAGTGTAGTAGCTATTGAAAAGGAGCCTAAATCAAATTGACTAAATCAACAATTTCGAAGTGGATCTCACTTGGAATTTTTTAATTGCATATCAACCTTCGAGGGTTATTTAATGCCAAGTTCGTTCTTATAGAAGTACAGTAGTTGTAAAATTTAACCCATAGCTGGAGGGATGAGGAGGTTCATACGTTTCCCAAGAGTATTAGTTTGAAGGTGAATGTAATTGATGGACTGGAGTTCGAACTCGTTTACTATGATGTCACAGTTCAGCACGTTAGCCACTGTACCACGGGGACTCCCCTGGAAATTATTAGTATGAGACAGGAATACTTGAAACCATATAGATGT
>OY757911.1:25852652-25897652 GCA_963585895.1 Sepioteuthis lessoniana | reverse complement strand
ATATATATATATATATATATATATATATATTACAAAAATCAGAAGATTGAATGACTTAAAGCGTCAGTTGACTAATTACTACTGTGTAATAATAGCAATATTCTAAGAATTATTCTGATTAATGTTTTTGTTGTTGACGCAACGTTTCAGCCTTTCTTTCTTTTAGATATAATTGCATTTCTGTTAAAGAAGATAGTTTTTTTCTTTTTGATATCATTTTAACTTACGCAACTAATTAAAGACGAGAAAAAACATATCTTTCCCAAACGTAGATGCATATTACACCTGAAGAAAACCGGAGAAAATACCGACCAAAAACAAACAAACAAACAAACAAACAAAAAACGAAAAAAAAAAAAAGAAGCAAAAAACAAAACAAGACAAAAGACAAATTTCAGTTATCCGAATATTTCTTTAAATGTTAATGAGCCTTATCGAAGTTTTGACATCTTAAAAGTCAATTATATTGTGTTATTTCAGTTAAAAATGTCTTTAGGTCATGTAGGTGGCTAAAACAAATAAAAGTTTGCTAGTAACGTCCCAAAATAATTTCCTACTGAGAATAATAGGCTAAAAGTTGAACAAATTTATCACAAGATTTCTGTTTTGCTTCTGAAGTTACTGATTAAAAAGTTGAGTCTTTTCAACTTTTTAGATAATGAGACTGAACTTGAAGCAATTACTGAGAATGAAAGTTTACTTGGTAAGACTTTTGGTAAAAAAGCTCAGTAATTTAAATTGACAAGATTCTTTAAATTTTTTTGTGATAATATGAAACACTTTGTTCATTAGACACATCTAAGATATTAGGGCACCTGCCGAATACATGATTCAAAGAGCGAAGGTGCCTCCAGGAAACATGACGTAAAAGAAGTTACGTCAAGAAAACATGATGTAAAGGAAGAAGGTACCAGAAGAAAACATGATATATGGAATGAAGGTACCTCCAGAAAACATGACGTAAGGGTTGAGGGTACCATCAGAAAATTATGTAAAAGATGAAGGTAGCCCAGAAAACAGGAAAGAGATGATGTTACACCCAGAAAACACGCTGCAAGAGAAGGTACTTCCAGAAAACATGATGACATAATGACAGTTGACGACCGTATTCGAGGGTGACCCGAAGGCTCCCTTTTCAATAGCTACTACACCGAGGTGTAGGGGAAGGCGCTACTCCTTTCCCTGGGTTGTTTCACTTTACCCTTGATACGTACCTAATAATGCTGAGTATTTAGCAAGACGGCATCAAGTACCATTTTTTAGTCTTTGGTATGTCTGGACCAAGGATTGAACCCCGGTCTTCCGGACCATTGGCAAACACTCTACTCATTAGGTCAATCGCTCGCTTAAATAATGAAGGTTTCTTGGAAAAAACATGATGTAAAGAATAAAGGTACATCCAGTAAACATGATGTACGGTATGAAGAGATAGTGTAAGGAATAAAGGTACCCACAGAAAATATGAATCAAGGTAGATCCTCAGTATTCGATTAAGAGTTGTGATTTAATTTTAATATTCAATTTTTTTCTGTATGAAAATTCATGTTCAAATTATGAAAAGGAAGACAGATTATCCGACCCCAAAACATTGCTAACTGCTACTGTTAGTATTTAACCAACCCCACTCGAAGGTAAATAATTAGATTAAGTAACGTGGGGACATTTGAGCGTTGGACAAAAAATCTTCAGCTCTCTTGGTACTAGCTTTTAGCGCACTTCAGGAATCAAGGATTGGTACTGACCCTACCCTCTTAAGTTCAATAGTGGTGATAGTTGCGGCAGGAGTTATCATCTCTTATACTTACGTCCCAAACGCTTAGCGTAACGGTTATCGTCTTAGGAAATGAACACGCTACCTCAAATCAAAATCTTCTATGATGCTGTTTGTGTTTCTCATCGCGCTAATGCCCTTGGGAAAGAGACGAATCCCTCTCTTCTCCTTCCAGCTATGGTTAAATAGTAGGACAGACCGGGTTATTTTGTCTTGGTAAGGCAACAGGTCTAAGAGAAGGAAAACACGGAATTCAAACCAGCTGTACTCTACCTCAAAACTGATCTTGTATCACAACGGCTCATATTGGAGGGCCTGGGTAAATTCATACTTACGCTCGCGTCCACAGGTAACTCGATGTTCTGGCATCAGGTTGTATATTTGTGTACTTGCAAAATCTGATATCTTCATGAAATGAATTTTCCTTTTCTGTATTTCCACTATATAATTATTTATTCAAGAAGCTACTTAATTAGGGAGCTATCTCCCGTGTGAGCATTTTACATAATGCAACTTTTGATTTCATTTTTATTTTGGCTTCACCATCATTGAACGATGTATCTCTTTCTAGAACATAGCTGTGAAGAATTTCGCATTCGCGTGAAACGCGAAATCAATTAAAATGAAGCATCATGTTATGATCATTTTCTGAAGACTTGAAAAAAAAATTCGTTTCACATTGCTAAAGCCTAACACACGTTCTGGTAGCAAGTGATATTCCAACAGGTTGAATTAAATTTCATGCTGATTGAAAACGGAATACTTAAAAGATGTAGAAAATGAAAGACCTGAAGAGTTACATATAAAAAGTTTCACGAAAACATATAGACTTAAACTATGACTGTTACGCATGCGCAGAATATCTCATCATATACTGAATGAAGATGAAATTTCTGACACTCGAAAGATAGGAGAGTAAGAGGAATCGATAAATATGATCAGAGCAGGAAACATATATGTATGCGTGAGTTTCCCTCTCTCTTTCTTTCACACTCTCTCTTTGTGTATGTAAAAAGTGCATAGCTATTTTTCAATACGCAGGCGGTGTAATGGTTATCGACGCCAAAAATTGTATCGTGAACCGAGTTCAAATTCCAACAGAAGCTGTTTACGCCGTCTTCGGGTCAATTCACTTATCGGCCAATAGAAAAGGTATGAATCTTCTTCTACTCCCAGTTATGGGTAACTAGTAGGATATACTGGTCTTTCTTGTCTTGTTAGGGCAACAGGTTTAGGGGAAGGACTATAATGAATCTCAAATCCTTGCCAGCACATCATAGGGCACTATTGCTGGGTAAGGCCCAATTACTCGTATGGCAAACCTTGAGCAAAACCTGAGTTGCAGTGTACTGAGAAAAGCGCTAATGGGATGGGATGCGGTTTCGGAAGAAAGAGATATTTGTAAATCTATTTACACAAGATGTTTCATAAAGTTACAGTCTAAACGATTTTCCTTATTTAAACACAAATCATACAGAGTAGCACAAGGACATTCGAAAAGTAAATACTCTGACCTTATTTCTTTTGTGGGATTAATGTTTGTCATAAAATTGGACAACACTGGAGACTACCAATGGAAATAAGACACACCACATTTACAAACGCATGAATAGATTCCCTTACGGTCCTTTTTTTTCAGCCACTTCCCCAGCATATTCATGCGTGTATTAGTGTGTGTATATATATATATATATATATAAATTGGGAGACCGTTGTCAAGGGCGAATCTAAGGATCCCTTTTCAATAACTACAACATGGGAAGGGGAAAGTGCCTTGTCGGCTGGGGTACAACCGCCTAACGAGTGTCCTGATATGACACTAAACAGTCTGATGGTGAGGTTTCAGTAATGCTGTAGCTTTGAGGAATGCGGAGCACTGCTTCATTGCCATCACTTCCAGGTCCACTTTGGCCCGGAGTGGTAGCACCTGATAGGACCCTACGTATGGTCAAATAGAAGTAAACTGCGTACTTATACTAAATTGAATTACTTGAAATAGAATTGTTTTGACATGTAAACTGTGTACTTATGCTAAACTGACTTGTTTAAAATAGAACAGTTTTAATATTTAACTGTGTGTAAACAAAAACTATACTTATACTAAACTGAATTGTTTGAATTAGAATTGTTTGACTAAACTGAATAGCTTGAAATAGAAATATTTTTGACAATTAAATTGTGTACTTTTGCTGAACTGTATTGTTTGAAATAGAACTGATTATTGGTATAAAAATGGATTTGTCATTAAATAACCTACAAAGGCTGATATCCCATAAGCCCAAACAAACAAACATAGACTGTATTCTTTAAAATAGAACTGTTTTGACATTGAAACTGTACTTATGCTAAACTGAATTGTTTTGACATTTAAACTGCGTAACAATGCTAAACTGACTTGGTTGAAATGGAATTGTTTTTGCATGTTAAACTGAATAGACATGGCATTAAATGACCTACAAAAGTTGATATGCCATAAAACCTAAACAACCAACCTACCAACTAAGCAAGGAGTCATCAAGTGCCATTTTTGGGTCTTTGGTATGACTTGATCGGGAATTGGGGCAGTTTCATGAAATAAGCCACACTAAGTATAAGAAAAAGAATTTACGTGTACGTAGATTTTATTCTACACTATTTGAGACGTGTTGCATTGTGGAGAACTCGAAGGTTGTCGAAGTTAGATTGTGAAGACAAGGACGTTTTCACTTGATCTTGGTGACAAAAGAACAGACTGTCACGTTGTTTAAAGAAACCTTTCAAGTTTTATTTCGAATGAAAATTCTTCAAACTGGCAAGAAGAAATATGTGGATTTGTTTTTTTTTAATCCAAGGAGGAAAGAATTGTTTTTTATAAATTGTCGTCCCTATCAATGAATGGAGGTAGGGTGGTCACTAAACCTCAAAATATACGCCTTAAACTGCACTTTTCGATAAAACTCTTACTTTTTGAATCTTGTTAATCTCGCGTGATTGCCTCTCGCCTCTGTGCGAGGGTTCGTAGAATTAACCATTTTACCTCTTCCTGTCGGTCGTATCCAGGCACTGAGGTCATTGTTTGTGGGCCTCTACTACATTTCACACGTGGTAGCCCGGTATTCAGAGGCGACATCATTTAGCTGTTGAAGTAATTTGCGTTATCCGCTAGCTCCATTTGCGCATTCATTTCTTGATGTTGTGTCAGCTATATCATTTTCAATGAGCTTATGTTTATTGTTGAAACAATGATTTATTTTCCTTGATGATATTTTGAAAGGTGTTGTGTTTCAAAATAATCTTCATATACTTGAAAAATTGAAAGCTAACATTGAAAGAGTTATTCAAACTTAAGTGAATAAACATTGCGAATGTTTACAGGAAATATAATAAAACGGATGTGAACTTGCATTCAGGTTAAAGGAAGTCACTTTCAATATTTATTCTTGAGTTAGCGCACACGTAAAATTATCATCTTTTCATTCATTTTGTGGTAATGTACCAGAAAACCTATATACAAATTACATTTCCATATATATTCACTATACAAATAAGAATAAATTTTGATAATTTGATTCATTTTTGCTGAAGAATTAAATCTCAAAATTACGTCTTAGCTACAATTCACCGATTGGCAATGTTTCTCTTCCTTTACTACTAAGAAGGTGTCGATTTATGGCGGATGACAGAATTGTATTTTCTTTTTTTATATTTAACTGTAATTGTTCAGTCAAAGAAGAAGAAAAAAGAAAGAAGAGAAAAAGCTATGAAATTGAGTCTTATCTGGATGGTGAATGGATCAAATCTTTTTATAATTTTTTTGGTACATACAGCAAAAATAACGGAAATTGTTTTTGTCATCCAACTCTAGACAAACAGTGTAAGTTTTTATAATCTATGTCACAAAATAATTCTTAAGACTTTAAAATATAAACAGTAAAAAATACGTTATCACACACACACACACACATACATATATATGTATATATATATATATATATATATATTTAGAATATATCCTGTATATGTATTCTTGGTGTCATTCCAAAGTTCGGAGAATTTGAACAGTACGTGCGAGATCTGAATGTAGTACGAATTTTTGCCACTAGTCTTTGTAAACAGAACTCTTTGTGAGATTACTGAAAACATTCTCAAAAGCTCGACTTCCCGGAAACGGAGAAAAGTAGATGGTAGGATAATTCTCATAAAATTAGATACATATTTATATTTGAAGAATACAGCAGATTTTATTAGTAAACTATTGTTCCGTTTGTGAGAATCCATATTGTATCCACTCAATTATATGGTCTGTCCCAAATTTTGATATGCGTCATGAAAAATATGCACAACTTTGGGAGATATTTACTTAGAAGGACAGACAAACAAATAAGCACCGGCCATAAATAAGTCGACTGTAACAATTTTTATTAGATTCAATTTTAAACTAAATATACTGGGATTTGGATTATTTCTGGTTGAACGTTATAAAAAACGGATAGTATTATGTATTATTTATCTTCTAAGACTTCAACATTGAAACTTTGTAACCAATAATCTGAATATGTCACTGTTCAAAAATAAGTACAACATTTTATGTCTATGCAATTTCATTTTTTGGTTTAAAAATTTGATAATAAATGAGAATAATAAAGGTGAAGACAATAATCCGAAAAACCTTAATGATAAAAATCAACAAGCTTCGTCTCAGAAATTTAGACAACTAATATCCAGTCGGTACGGACCCGATACAATATATCAATGGAAACAATTAGAAAAACTGAATCAAAAATTGGCAAGAATGACGAACCATCTTACATTCCTATGTAGATGCCGAGACCTCAAGCTAGTTCCATCAGGCTTAACAATAAAAATCCCAGCTCATTCCAGGAGGGCGCGGAAAGTAACAAAAAGATTTGAGCAGGAATTAATCCGAGATCGAATTCATAACAACCGTTGGAAGAAACATCAACTCCGGTTAGAAATCTCGAGAAAACTCACCCCTTTCCTGGAAAAAATATCTATGATAGATGACAGAACCCGAATCCAACAATATCTGGATAAATCGTACGAACAGGAATCCCACGTGGTCAAGGCGCGTGAAATTACGAAGATGGAGAAGATGAAAACCACCAATATGAAAATCCAATCCCATTACTCACTATTGGAAGCCATTGTCAACATCAGTAAGCGACAATTAACAACTCCGGAAAAATCAGTGCTAAACAAAGGTCTCAACTTCGCCACTACTATCAAGCGAATTTCTTACTTAGATCTAATAGCGCCAATTGAGGATGCAGCTTTAAAAATACTCTAGGCAAGAGCTGATGTACTAAAATGAAAAGTGAAATAAGCACTTGAGAAATCAAAGCCTCCGAAACCTAACATCTCAAAAACGGAGAGACAGGCTCTCAAATCGCTACAGAATCATGATACTCCCAGCTGACAAAGGCAATGCTACCGTGGTAATGGATAGGTTGGAATACTCCAACAAATTGGCGGACTTGATTGGCAATGGTGGTTATTGTAAAGTAAAGAAGGACCCGACCCTGAAGACGAAAAGAAAGCTGTCACAGATCCTGGGTAAGAATAAAGATCTCATACTACAAACAAAATACAGAGAGCTAATTCAACATTTCAGTAAGCTACCACACATGTATGGCCTTCCAAAAATTCATAAGGATGGTATTCCATTGAGACCCATTGTCAGCAACCGAGTTTCAGCATGTCACCCATTGAACCGCTTCATCAACCCACTAACTGGTAAGTCCTCATCATATGTTAAGAACTCAGCCCACTTTGTGGTGAGAATCAGTGATGCCCCCATTCATTCGAACCAGATGGTGAGTTTGGATGTAGTGAGTCTGTTTACAAAGGTACCAACTGATGAGACACTTGCTGTATTATGGGATAAATTGGTTGCAGACCCCTTGCTGGAAGGACGCACTTGTATCCCGAAAGATAATCTAATGGAAATTTTGACTTTCTGTGTGGAGACAACCTACTTCGGGATGGGATCTGATATATACCGACAAGAAGAAAGACTAGCTAAGGGTTCGCCATTGTTACCAGTATTGGCTAACATATACATGGAATACTTCGAAGAAATCGCATTAGGATCAACATCACTAAAGCCATCTATGTGGCTTAGATACGTAGAAGACACATTCATTCTGTGGCCTCATCAGGAAGATGTTCAGACATTACTTGATCACGTGAACTCAATCCGACCATCTATACAGTTCTCTGTGGAGAAAGAGCAAGACAACAAATTACCCTTCCTCGATGTATTAGTAACACGCACAGAGCAAGGATTCAGGTAATCTGTGTACCGTAGCCCACCTTCACCGAACAGTACCTCAATTTCAACTCCCATCATCCACATACGGTAAAGAAAGGAATAGTCCGTTGCTAACAACATCGAGCAAAAACCATTAGTAGCGATATTGATGTATATCAAGAAGAAAGGCTTAGTCTGAGACACAACCTCCATCGTAACAACTATAGCGCATAACATCGGCTCCAAGAAACCAGATAGGTGGATGGATGATAGTACCCGAAAACTCACCACGGTATTTCTGCCCTATGTCAAAGGACTAGCCGAAAGGATCCAAAGGATATGTAGTCTATATGACATCGGGACAGTATTCACAAGTGGTTAAACTCTCCGGAGGTATCTCTTCAGGGTCAAGCCACCATCGGAATTCAACATGACCAAGAACTGTGTTTACTCCATCCCTAGCAGTTGTGCTAAAATATACAAAGGTGAGACAGGTCGCCCACTAAAAGTAAGGCTAGAAGAACATCGGAAGGCAGTAGTACGAGGTGAGATTGAAAAGTCGGGTACAGAGGTCCATATATGGAAGGAAAAGGGAAACCATCTGCCCTTACGGGATAAAGTTGAAATAATTGATTGGGCTGAACATTGGAAGATTAGATGCCTTAAGGAATCAGCAAATATGTTGAGCGATAATGACCTACTGCGTAGACTAAGTATAGAGTTGAATACAATATGGGAACCGATAATTAAGAAGGCTAGATGAGAAAAAAAAATATGAATATGAGCACAGGTAAAAATCATATAGTAATAGTAGTAATTCTAGTCAAGTAAAAACATTGAGTTTATAAGTCCCAAAAATTCACTCTGAATTGTCCAGCAGGACACATGGCGTAACAGTTATACTATTTACCAACCCCTCCGCTCGGGCAGGATATGACACAAGGTCAATTTTTAAGCGGAGTTTAACAGGTTTGAATTCAGAGTTTTCCTTCTCCTAGACTAGTTGCCTAACAAAGGCTGAAGAACCTAGTCTGTCCTACTATTTACCCATAGCTGGAGGGAGAATAATTGGATTCATACCTTTCCCAAGGGTATTAGTGCTATGTGAAATGCAATCAGTCTCGTATAGGATTTGAACTCGTGTCGCCGTGTCCATTTCCTACGACGATAACGACTACACCACGGGCACCTCCAAAATGGCGTAACAGTTATAGGCGTTGGTTCCCTAAGGAAATCATCTGGAGGTTGCAGGTTCAACCCTGACTGCAGGCGAGTAACAATACAGGAATACTTAACACTTGTACTCAGTTATGGCTGGCGGAATCAGAACAGACGACCCCCGAGGATTCAATAAAGGACGTAGTTCGAAGTTCAGTGAAGGTTCCCGAGTTCGACAAACATCTGAAGAAGGCCGGAGGGTATATCGGTCGAAACGTTGTGGAAATAACAATAAAGATGAAGGCAATAGTCTGAAAACCCTTAATGATAAAAATGAGAAGAAAATTTTATAAAAAATGTCAGCAGTGTAGTTATTTCTGAGCGATACTTTTGGTTAATTGATTTGTTGGTTTTAATGGCATGTCAACTTTTCTGGGGTTATTTATGCCTGGATATCTGTCACGTTCATTGTACATTCAAATTTACAATTTTTGTGTCGTTATTTTTTTAACCCCACAATCCTATCGACTAATTTTTAAACAGATCTACTTGACCCATAGATAAGATCATGATAAATACTACCACTCCGAGTCAGAGTGGACATGGGAGTAATGGCACTGAAGGGGTACTCCACATTTCCCTTACCTGAAGCATTACCGTCAGATACCCTGGGCACCCATTTATGTTTATTTTATCGCTCTGCAGGTGTAACAGTCAGTGAATTCTAAGCTCTACCGAAAGAGTTGAGCAAGTTTTGGGTATTTATACATATTGATTATGAAGTGAAAACAAAAATATATTACCTATTTGACTAATGAGATAGATAAACAAATACAAAAGGATGAAAAAATAAGTAGATGGATTATTGGATAGGAGTTGATAGAAAGATTAGATAAATAATGAAATCGATTGACTAATCAATAAATATCTCACCTTTATCCCACTTAACCTCATCAGCAATAAAAAAGAAAAGTAAAAAAACGAATAAAATATCAAAATTAGAAAGAAAAGACGACTTAAAAATTTGATTTCAGAAATTGTTCATATAACTGAACTTTTTATTTATTTTCTTGAATGTTCACAACATAACATTTCGGTCTTTTCTTTTTCTCAGCGAATATGATAACTTAACAAAAGTTGAAGTATGGATCGGCTGAAATTTTTTGTTAGTATTAAGAATACAAAGAGGTTCATTTGTCAGAACAAAGTTATATATAAAACACTGATATGAGATTAAAAAAATGTTTTTAGCGTTACGTATAAGTTAATCTTTGCCGCCCTTGAAAAAATATTTTTACGGATCGCGGTCAAAGAGCATCGAAACTTAATCCCTGATTATTCTAAATTTAAGATTTTAAAATTTACTTTCTTAATGAAGGCATGTACACAACTAAGCAATTCATATAATTCAGTGATTTGAGGACGTGAGGGATATTAAAAGAAATAAGTTGGTGGAACTTCACACTACAGGAAAAGAGAAATTTCAAAGGTGCTTCAACTAATAGATAACTCGCTGGAATAAGAGTGTTGAATGTCAAGGGGAGTATTTCAAGAAAAATAAGGTTTTGTTTATAGTTCTGTCTTGTTAAAGCTTCAGTCTCAATACTTTTGAACGTACCTCGTATTTATGTTCTCTCTCTCTCTCTCTCTCTATATATATATATATATATATATATATAGTCTGTTTTTGAAATAAGCCAAACTAAGAATAAGAAAACAATTCAAGTAGATTTTATCCTACACTATTTGAGACGTGTTGCATTTTGGGGAACTCGAAGTTTGTCAAAGTGAAGACAAGGACGTTGTCACTCGATCTTGGTAACAAAAGAACAGACCGTCAGGTTGATAAAAGAAACCATTCAAATTTCATTTCGGAAGAAACTTCTTCAGATTGGTAAGAAGAAATATGAGGATTTGTTTTCTTAATCGAAAGAGGAAAGAATTGTTCTTTATAAATTGTCGCCTCCATCAATGAATGGAGGTAGGGTGGTCACTGAGCATTAAAATATACGACTTAAACTACACTTTTCGGTGAAACTCTCACTTTCTGAATCTTGTAAATCTTGCATGATTGCCTCTCGCCCCTTAGATTGTGAGATAGACCTTTTTTTATTATTATAACCGGACACTGAGGTCATTGTTCATGGGGGCTCCCCACATTTCACACGTGGTAACCCTGTATTCAGAGTCAATATCATTTAGCTGTTGAAGTGATTTGCGTTATCCACTTGGTCTAACGAGAGAAATAAATATACAGAAATAAAATGTTTGTAACAATAATCAAGAAAAAGTAAACAATTCCGCATTATATACTTTGACACGTATGCTGTTAAAATTTTAAGTTCCTAGTTGTGAGGGATTTTAAGACTTTGGTTGGTACATATTGTGAGGGTAGAGGAAAAGTTCTGACGACGAATTCTCAGACGTCGGCGTGACACAGAGAGAGAGAGAGAGAGAGAGAGAGAGAGAGAGAGAGAGAGAGAGAGAGAGAGAAGGAGCTAAAGTGGTTACTCTTATCGTAAAATGGAAGGTAAGCGTGGCACAGAAATTACTTTACGTTTTCGGCTCGCCCTAGTTAGTTACCAATCCCCAGCTATTTTGAGCATAATGACTTCACTCCAGAGAATATTCTTATTTTGACTGCTTTTTAGTTTGTTTTATTGATTCATTTTTAATTTCTCTTCAGGAAGTCATTATCTCGGATGGCGTAACGATTATCGCCGTAGGAAATAAGACAAGTTCATGTCATAGACTGTGTTTTTTGCATTTCACTTAACACTTGGGCCCTTGGGAAAGGCATGAATTCATCTGATCCCCTCAGCTATGAGTAAATAGTATAGCAGAATGAGTTCTTTAAGTTTATGGGTTGGTAAAGGAAAAGCTCTGATTTAAAACCAGACAGGTGTTGTGCCAGTAATTCTCCTTATTTGTTCCAGAAACTGCAACATTCCAATTGATGGGTTGTGGTTGCGGCTTTAAACCCGTAAGGAATCAACAAGAATATACAACTGTGTCAGATACATGAGAAGCGCTCCTTAAAAGTCACCATGAAGCAATATCAAAAGTCCTCAAGACGGCACTCAATGCTCGTACAGGATTTTTGCTGACAGCTAACACTGGTATATTCATGTAGAGGATCTTATTGGAGAATGTCGCTTTCCTTACTTCATCAGCAGTTTTCTGTCTGATTTGTTCGTCTTACTGGTCGGGTTGCGAGATGGGAGGTAAATGACCGTACAGATACTGTTTCGTACGATGCGGCTTTAAGGATTTGTTCAAAACAGCACGCAGCATCATGGTGTAATTCCTATCAAGTGTTTCCTTCCTGCGTTTAGTTTGAAGCCAAGTGGTGCAACCATATATTTGTACAGACACGAAAACTCATTAGTAACGAACAGACTGCCGTGTGGTATGTATAAAATCATTGATTGCTCAAGTGAAAACTTGAAAAATTCAGTTTGACTCATTCAAAATTTGAGTGATATAGAAAAGACACTTTCTGTTTCTGGGTTTTCTTTTTTTGTATAGTGGCATATCATTATACTGCTGTGATTCTATTTAACCTATAGTTTGGGATGAATAAAGACGTTCAGTACCTTTCCCAAGGCTATTAGTCCGAAGATGAACATAATAGCATGACTGAAGTGCGAACTCATTTACTTCGACGTTGCAGACCAGCCGTTTAGCCATTACGCCACGGGGTCCTCAGTTCTTCTCTTGTGATATGTAAAGGAAAGACTAGTATGTTAGAAAGCTAAGTAGTTTACTTCACTCCATTTTGGTTTGGTTTGGTTATTTGGTTTAACGACATATCAACCCTTGATGGTTATTTAATGCCAAATCCTGTTTATCATATGAATTTTAAGTGAATTGTTTCTAGGTAAGTTTTTAAACTAGTTTAAGCTCATTTGTTTGCACACAGTTAAATGGTTTCAAGTCTTGCATTAATCTTTAATCGTATTTTTCTTCCGTCGCTATAAATGAAAAATTAATTCTATATATTCATATTTCTGTGTCAATATGCATTTTTGAGTGGTTCATAAGAGCTTCTGGTTTTTGTTTGATTGGTTCTAACTTTTTTGGAGACAAGGTTCTTTATCTGGCTTTGATGGTTTTTAGTAGATTGTTGTGACCTTTATTTTGTAGGAGATTTTGTATTTTTTGACGAATGGTTTGTGTTTGAGAAGTAGATTTTGTTAATCTTTTTTTCTTTGATTATATATCATGTGATTTCTCTGTTTGTTGTGAGTTCTTTAAGTTTAGTTTGTGTTTCTGTTTGATGAATTTCGGCTAGGTGTATATTTTTTAGCTGCTCCTGACACTTTTTGTCAATCATTTGATTCTAATTGGATTAGTTTCTTGACGAGAGCTCTGTGATTTTCTGGTTGATTGCTGTTTCTGATTGGGTTCACCCTCTGTACTACAAAGGGTGTAAGTATTATCTTCCATACAAGACCCTACTATCCTGTTAGGTTAAAAAAAGTCACATTTCTTTTATACTTCACCTTAAGTATTTCCTTTCTCTTTTATATATGTCACAAGAACTTGAGAAAGCGTGGTGGTTTTGTTTACAGTTTGGGCATTTAGTTTCATTCGCACAATCCTTCTCAGTGTGGTCTGGGTCTTTTTCGCCACACCTTTCACATGTCTGACGTTCTCTGCAACTCTCTCTATGGTGGCTATATCTATGACATTCAAAGCACCTCAATGTTGCAAAGATGTATTGCCTCGTGAGAGGCAATATTCAAATTTTACTTCTTGGGTATTTTAGGCTGATTGAAACTTAAAGTGTATGTTTTAGTTTGAATCTTCTCTCTGCCTCTTCTGATGGTTATTCTTCTATAGTCTGTGATTCCTTGCTTTCCCAAAATTACTTTTATTTCTTCTAATGTAGCCAAGGACAGCTCCATACTTATTATGATTCCTTTCGAAGCGTTCAATCTCTTATGCAGATACGCCTTGCATTTTGTTGTGCAGAACGACTTTCTGAGGGGTTGCTTTGCTTGAAATGACCTTCTCTATTAAAGAAGGAGATAATTTGGCTCAAAAGATCTCTTCCAAAGATTCAAGTACTTTCTTGTGAACTCTGCAACACCATTCTCCGAATCAGAATCAGACAGATTTCGTTTTGTGAACAAGCTATAAGTAGTGTTTGTTCTTCATTGGTCCTACGCTCTGCCACTTATCAAGGAATCCAATTTGTGTTGGGAATTTACTTAAGGGGAAACCCATTTGCCTTGGTTAAGACGAGAATGTACAAGTGCTATACTCTAATGAGAATTTCAGTTGATAATACTTTGAGCTGCACAATTTAACAGTGGTCAAAATCTTATTCTCTCAACGCAATTGACTAATAGGCACCGCTTTCTTGCGCCTATAAGATAAAAAGCAATCGTAGCTTAAAGAATACGGCCGGGACTAAAAATATAGCTACTCGAACTTAACTCACCGAGCCAATTGATCGAATTTGGCCTCTCCGACCACCCGCGTAGCCCAATAAAGGCAAAAATGGTGTGTTGCGTGTCATTTGACCATTCGGTTGCCGGGTGAAGGACTGCTCAACCATCAGGATCCTGTTCTTATGCATCACGGGTCACCACCCAAAGCTAACAGGTGGTCCAGTTAGAGGAGGGTCTTAACCCTCATCAAGGTTGCAGTTGACATGTTCAGCTCCAGCCGATAGGGCAGACTATATCTTGGTTGTTTTGGTTTAATTTTAACGGCATATCAACTCCTTGTAGGTTATATAATACTGAAATTTGATTTATTCATAAATGTTTGAGTTGAATCATTTTCAATGTTCCAATACATTTTTTTTTAATTTGCATTTTTTATTTGTCCACACATAGTTTTACGATTCGCCAATGGCCCGGGAGATCGGAGTTCACTTCCAGGTCACGTCATACCAAAGACTTTAAAAATAGTCCTTGATACCTCCTTGCTTAACACTCAGCAATATAAGGTACGTATCAAGGGTATAGTGGAGCAATCCAGGGAAAGAAGTAGCGCCCTCCTCGGTGTAGTAGCTATTGAAAAGGGAGCATTCGGGTCGCCCTCAACTACGGTCGCCAACTTTATATGGTTTCAAGTATTCCTGTTTTATACAAATATACTTAAACAAATCTATTTTACCAAGAGGTAGGTCACTAACTGGTACTATCACTCCAGTTTAGTAAGTGCTTGGGAATAATGACAATGAAATGGTACTGCACACTCCACTGATTGAAGCTTCACCATCAGATGCTGTTTAGTTTCATAAAAAGAACACTCCTTTTTTAGATGGGTGGGTTCTTACTCCACGGCAGAGGAAACAGTCGGCGTATTTAAAGCCCCACATAGTCAACTATATCCCGGTTTGCCAACTGGATTGTTTAATCGGTAAGTAGGTAGTTAAGTAGAAGGGATATATCATAAAAGGTAGATATGCAGTTAAATATATCAGCAACCAAATAAGAAGATAAATAATGACAAGTTACGAAGTTGTTAAAAAGGTTTTGCAATTCTATTTTTGGTTACAGAATTGTAATGCAGTTGAGATTTGTAATAAATGATGCGAAATAATATCCATTTTAATATCCATTTCCACTTGAGATGATAAAAATCCTGTTATTTTTACTTTAGAAAATAAAACATTTTAAGGGTTTACGTACTTAATGGGCAATAATGACGATAGGTTTAGTTTGGTTTCTTCGTGACTTATTTAATACCAAAGCCTCCCTTGTAAAAGAATAACATTGGTACAATTTAACTCATGGCTGGGGCCATAAGGAGATTCTTACCTTTTTTCTGGGGCATTAGCCCCAAAGTGAATGTAATAGCACGTCTAGAATTCGAACTCGCTTACTACGATATCATAGTCAAGCAGGTTAGCCACGATAATGTTGATAGTTAGATTTGGTAACTTTTAGCTGTTTACATATTGATTACGAAATGAAAATGACAAACAGTTAATATTTGGCTAATCAGTAAGGTAAACAGATACAAAGAGATGAAAAAAGTAAGCTAATGAATTATTGGACCGGACTGAATAGAAAAGTAAAGATTATATAATCGATTGATTAATCGATAGATATGTTGCCTTCGCTTTCCACCCCACAAAAACAAAGCAAAACAAAGAAACAGAAAATGAAGAGAAACATTAAAATCAGCAGTCAGCTGCAAATGTACTATAAATGAAAGTTTATTTTTTTATAAAAAAGTTCTTCATACTCTATGAAAATAGTTTCTGAGGTGCTTCAACCAATGGAAAACTCTATGGAATAAGTCTGTTGAATGCCAAAGGGACTATTTTGAGGAAATATAACATTTAATTCATATTTCATTTAGTAAATACAGCTTCTATCTCGATATTTTTCGGGGAAACCGAGTGAAATGCAAAGAGAGAACCTTTTTTGCTGAGAAAAGCTCAGCACACTAAAAAGCTTAATAGCTTGCCACATTACATTCAGCTTGCCAACTGGGTTGTTTGGTAGATAGGTAGGTTGGTAAGTAGGGATATGCCTAACAAACAAGGCAGATATAAAGTTAAATATATCAGCTACCAAATAAGAAGATAAACAATAGCAACTAGTTTGGTTGTTTAATATATAGGCACGCATTCTGCTAGTTTGCACGATAGGTGGAGTGATAGTAAGAATTAGCATGGAAATAAAATCGATAAAGTAGCAGAAGATTTGTAAATGAAGAGAGACAATGAGAAAAGTAAGGGTAAAGTTAAAATAAACAGAGAAAATGAAAGAGAAGGAAAGAATTTTTTTAAAATGCGTGAAAAAAAAAAGTTCGAACAAAAGAGAAGCTAAGAGTGAAGAAAAAGTAAGAAAAATGAAGGGCTGGAGAAATGGAGAAATCAGCGTAGCAAAGAGAGAGAGAGAGAGAGAGAGAGAGAGAGAGAGAGAGAGAGAGAGAGAGAGAAACATAGAAAAAGTCTATGTGCATGTATGTATGTGTGTGTATATCAGAGAGAGAGAGAGAGAGAGAAAAGGGGAGAGATACTGACAGACAGACAAAGAAAGGACTAGCTAATCGAGTAAGAAATGTAAAAAAAGAATGCGATAAAGGCAGAGAGAGAGAGAGAGAGAGAGAGAGAGAGAGAGAGAGAGAGAGAGAGAGAGAGAGCATATACGGGAGAAATGGAGAAAGATACGTATAAAGAATGTGTTAAAGATATATATATATATATATAGATAGATAGATTGATAGAGAGAGAGAGAGAGAGAGAGAGAGAGAGAGAGAGAGAGAGAAGATCTAAAGGGGAAATTGTGAAATGGCGAAATGATGAAAAAGAATGTGATAAAGGCAGAGAGACAAAAAGAGAGATGGAGATAGATAGATACATAGATACATAGAGAAGATATAAAGGAGAAATGGTGAAAGAAACGTAGAAAAGAATATCATAAAATTAGTGTGTGTGTGTGTATGTGTGTATGTGTGTGTGTGTGTGTGTGTGTGAGAGAGAGAGAGAGAGAGAGAGAGAGAGAGAGAGAGAGAAGATGGTCTCAAGGAGAATTGGTGAAAGAAAGGTAGAAAAAGAATGTAATAGATAGTGTGTGTGTGTGAGTGTACTAGTGTGTCTGTGTGTATGTGAAAGGGGGTGGAATGAAGAGCTCTTCGTCAAGCGAGTAAGTGGAACGGGGTTAGGATGTGGGGAAAGGAAGTGTCGAAAAGAAACATTTGAGTGGCGAACATCAAAGGCATGCACAAAAGATTTGAGATGAAAAAGAATATTGATGGAATAAATGAAAGCCGATGAGATCGAAGAGTGTCGGTTCGCCAGCTTCTCTGAAGTCTGCTATTTTATTCTTATTTCATCTTGCCGAACATATTTTCAGAGCAGACCAGCTTACGGTTGCAGAGTCTGCCTACAGTGTAGCCTGTGTTAAGAGGGAGATGATTCTGTTCGATGTTTGACGTCGCCTCCATTGCGTTGAGATTAAAAAAAAAATAGAACAATAATAATGAAAAAAGATTGAATGCGTTGCATGAAATATCAGTTGATAGACATTCTGAATATTAGGATCGACGTCTCCAATGAAAATAACGACTGCTGCTTCTGATTACAGCGGGAGAAGGAGGTGAGAGAGCTGCTGTGAGCTGTTTTTATAGATATTTACTAAGCTTTATTTTAGTTCGGCACGGGGCCAAATAACTGGGAGAGAGAGTTAGGGAGATCTACTAGAAAGTGGAGGAAGACTTGTCTTGAAAACCATCATTTAAAATTCCAACTTTTATCTGGACTCGACCAATGGCACAGATGGGAAAATATTCAACTCGAGTGAGTTTCACAGAAGATGCAATCCTTAGGAGGTAGAATTTCTTCATCTTCACATCCCATAACCAAATAGGTTGTCGGGTGTCATGCTAAGTAATTCCCCTTAATGGGATCTCTCAGAGCGATGAAAGGATGACTTGGAGGCGCCCATTTCCTATCCAAGTGATGTGTGACAGGTTGTATTGGGTTACATGGCACAAGTAGCAATGAGCGATCCTTGATTTAACCCTCTTTGTCGACTAGGTTTAGAATATACTGACTTGTATACTCTGTAGAGGAGAAAGATCTTCCAAAGGGGTATCCCGGGTATGACAATAAACTTAATCTGGTGGTGAGGTTCCAGTTCTCGAGATCATGGGAATGTGGAGTACTCTATCGTTGCCATTACCCCCAGATACAATCTGATTCTGAGGGGTAGTAATGTTTAGGGTCCCATCTATGGATCAAAACGATCTGTTTAAAAATTATTCGTATTTGATTGAACTCTATGCAAAGAAAAAATGTTAAGAAACAACTACACAAAAAATGTAAATATGAATGTACAATGAATTCGGTTTTCTACTTCTAGGCATAAAATAAGCCTGGATGGGTTGACAAGCTATTAAAATCAATCAATTAATTAATAAACTGTTTTGAATTCAGTGTCCTTCTTTCTCTTATACCGGTTTCTATATCAAGGCCACAAAGGATAGTCAACTCTACTATTTTATTTATAGCTTTGGTGTGTGTGGGGGTGGGGAGATAGATTTATGCATTAGCTCGCTGTGAAATGCCAACAGCCTTGTTTAGGGCTTAAGGTTGTCTTTCTGAGTCTATTTACTACGATGAATATCATTCTGTAATATTAACAACTCTACAATAAGAGACGGCAGTATTTTGCAGCTGAAATAGCTTCGTCATGAGCTAGTTTTATTTGAGCATCCTGTTCCTTAGTATTGTGTCGGCTCTGTCATTTTCCAGGGACGAATATATTTCGCGAATAAATCTTTAAAAAAGACATATGCAATGCTACACTTAAAAACAAGTAAATATATTGTGTACGGTTTATAAATTTCGTGAAACGGGGACTGCACTTGAAGTACCAAATAAACTTACCCTCAATCGTTTTATACATCTTATGTCGAAACAGCTTCATGTAATTCTTGTTCGTTATTACATCTACAGATATTTACATAACTTATTAAATCTGATTTTACAATGGTATAAATAAACTAATAATTTTTGCCATAATGGTCACTGGTGCTGAAAATGCAATAAGCGAGCCAATCTCAAATTCCGGTGGAAAATTTATGTATCCATCTCCCATCATCCCACCTATGGGTCAAATTAGACTTTATATCAATGGTGGGAAGCAACTACTCTTGGAGAAGAAAACTCTAAATTTAAAACAAGGAGTCAGAGTCTCTAAAGCATTGCTACTTTACTTTCATTCTCATTCAGGTAGTTCCTGCGACGACACCTGTGCCATCTGTATTGGCACTTGCTCTTTTCCTTGACAGGCATGGATGTAGGAGATTTGTTGTATGGTCAGCAGTTAGTCTTCCATATAACCATGAACCTGACTGTGCCCAGATACAGGTCTCACGAGATTAAAAGATACCATACAAGAACAGTTGTCAAGTTCAAAATGTTTGCTGTTGAAATAGAACTTGAACCAATTGAATTTGTAAGTAAATAAAAGAAATCAGTAAAATTAGCGACCGTCGTCGAGGGCAACCCGAAGCTTCCTGTTCAATAGCTACTACACTGTGGTGTAAGGGAGGGTGCTACTCCTTTCCTTAGATTGCTCCACTTTACCCTTGATCCGTACCTTATAATGCTGAGTGTTAAGCAAGACGAAATCAAGAACCATTTTTTGAGTCTTTGGTATGACTCGACCTGGGATTGAACCCCGGTCTCCCGGATAATTGGTGAACACTCTACTCATTAGACCAATGGCCCGGTTACCATGTAGATAAACCACGTATCATTTTACTTCCGGTCAAATTCCGCTCATAATAGTTCCCGTCAGATCACCGTAGTTTAACAGTGATATGTCTCTTGATTACTTATTGACAGTCGGAGGCGTGCCTAGCACAACGGTTATCGTTTTTGGAAATGGAATTGTTGACCCGAGTTCAAATCCTGGATGATCCTGATTGCGTTTTACTTTGCGCTAACGCTCTTAGGGAAGGCATGAAGTCATCTGTTTTCCATCCAGCTATGATTTCTTTAGGAGAAGAAAAAATCCGAATTCAAACTCGCGGTACTTCGCTTCAAAATTAGCCTTGGGTAACATCCTGCTCTTGGTGATGGGGTTGAGTAAATACATTCTTAGTGACAGTATGTCGTGTAAGCAACCCAAGGCCTGTTTGCAAGACTATTCAAAGCTTAGTAAATAACAGCAATAACAAATCTTTTTTGTAGATATTATATTTTAAGTTAAAGCCATTGTTGGCATTATTTATTCAGTAGGCTGCGTCTTTTTGCGAAAATTCAGTATTCAAGATTGGACTGTGCTCTGGAATATTTTATATCAGTCATTTCTAAAATAAACAGCACGGTTACTTCATGGGTGGTAGACAGAACCAAAAGAGCTCTGAAGAAAAGCGTGTAGGGGAAGAGTGATATAACCAAGTGTAATATTGTTGGATATTAAAAACAGAGTTTTCGACGAGTTAGAAAGTTTCAAGAAGAAAGGTTGTCACTTACGCTCTGTGTCAGTAAAGAGACAACAAAGTCTTTGTCTACAAAAACCTCTGAAGTTTTTATTTCGGATGTTACATTTTTTTACACCTTCAAAAAAAGAACACTTTGCGTGTTTCTGCTTCCTAGATGGAAGAAAATACCCATTCTTTCATTTATAAATCAGTGCCGATGCAGCGAAGGTCGGTTTCATCCAATTTTCAAATGTGTCAACTTAAGTCTTCGGCTGTTCGGGTCTTGACTAACTTTTTGGAATTTAACTAAATCTCGTAAAATCTCACGTGGCTGCTGACAGCCAATCAAAGAGCACCCATGCGTTTCCCAAATTACCCAAGGCTTTCCTCTGCGGCGATTGAATTCTTAACCTATCCCTATATAGCTGAGTGCTAAGTTCGCTTGTGCAAGCTATTATATGACACAAGAAACGGTATTTTTGATAAAATTCAAGTATTAAACAATTAAGTAACACTTATGTTTCACAAAAAATTAACATAGAATGATTCACGAAAGCAGGCTTTCTTTTGTGTTTCCAAAACGTAGTTAAAAGTCCAAAGGATAGTTTGTACCTAAGTGACTGGACAGAAAACAGATCATGCGCTAGCAAAATAAGAGAGTAGACACCGTGGTGATCATATTTTCACATCTGTAATGGGCAACTCCCGATGTATGCACGATCGGAAATTTAGCATGAAGTTATTTGTAGTTTTAAATTTGTAGTAAACCTAATACCAACAAATAAGTGTGTTTGTTGTGTATTGTCAAACGCAAAGGACGTGGCCCAAATTGAAAGTCAAAATTAAAAAATAATGGGAAGGTCTAAGAACTTTGAAAAGTAATTTTATCAATTAATGATTTTTTTAATCATAAATGAAGTTTCGACTTATTCACGAATATGAAGACACACAGTAATTTAGTAAGCTTTTTGCTTAGATGCTGCACAAGGCCATGTGAAAGGGGCACCCAATGAGACTCGAACTCACTCGTGTAGGTTTGCTAGTCGAGCTTGCTAACCATTACACCACCAAAGGCGCATCCGTGAGGCAGATGTGTCTGTGTGTGTAAAACTTTGAAACGCATTGTATACATTTCTTTTATAACATGCTTATAAAATCTTATTGTGAATCACAAATATCATAAGGATCATATTCTGTTGAAAAATGCAATAACTCATTTTCTCCGATTGTGGAGAAAACTGGTGTTTTATTTGTTACTAACTGCGCATGCCTGGACAAGACGAGCTCAAACGAGGTGTTAAAAGGCGGGAAAAGCCATGCGCAGTAAAAAGAAAACGACCACAAGCGCGTCTTCGACAAGCGGTAACCGTCCTTCATGAAAGGCATCGGCGGTCTTCAGATGAGAGAAAAACCAATGGTAAAGAAGGTGGTGATAAGGGGAGGTAATCAAGCTACAAGGTGATTGGAGATCAAATGCAACTCCCTACTGCTATCAATTTCTGATATTTCTTTAGAATTGTCAAATCACCACACTCTTAACCCCCAACCCTTTGGCAAAAGCGTGATCTGCTCTATCATTATCGCTTTTCATCTACGAAAGAAACGGAATAAGTATACAATGTAACATTTTTCAGTTGTTTCCTTCTTCCTTTCTGGTAATGTTTATTGTTGGATGCCGACAAGGCATATTTGTGTGTTTGTCGATGGAATTGGTGGGGGATGTAAAGAATGAATTAAAACCAAAACTGACTGGGGATGTCAATCATCGGCTACCGATTATGTGAAATTTGTCTTTTTAGTTACTTTGCTTCGGCATGAAAGTCAAGAAGTAAGATCAGTTCAAATGAACGCTACAAGACTCCACAACAGCTGTGGTCATTAAAACTGTCAAATGCTCAATGTCTAATTGATTTTTCACCTTTGTAAGATTTGTTTCAATTTGTATTCTCCGTTTATAGAGATTCACCCCGTAACCTGATTTTACTCATGTCACATATGTAAGGCGGGAATTGCCTGGCAGAGCCTATCCCAATTCAGGTCTACAACTGGTTTTAGATCGTTTGCCATACCAAAGTTGAAGGACACAGTCTGTCCCTACAATTTACTTATTACTGGAGGGAGAATAACTGAATCCTTACCATTCCCAAAGGCAATAGTGCTGTGTGAAATGCAAATAGCCTCATTGAGGATTTGAACTCAGCAAGTCAAATCAACTTCCTACAACTATGACTGCTTCGCCACAAATATCTTCATATAAATTCTAGTAGTTTTTTAGGGGTAAGTGACGTTGTCACAGTGAAATAAGACATTTAGCATATAAACTTGCATCTGATGGTGAGGCATCAGTTCTGCAACTTTAGGAAGTATGGTGTCCTCTTCATTGCCATTGCTCTCAGGTCCACTTTGACCCAGAGTGGCAGAAACCGTTAAGGTCTTTTCTGTGGGCCAAATAGACCCGTTTAAAAAAGATTCGTATACGATTAGACCGTAGACAGAAAGTCTCTTCATACCATATTAAAAGAGCGATTGCCAAGGCGCTTTGACTAATGGAAAACTCACAAGAATAAGTTTGTTGTGGAGTTTATTTTGAAGAAAATGAACATTTACTTCATTGGTCTTTTGTGCATTGGTCAACAGCTTCAGTCTCGATACTTTTTGATTTTTGAACACAATTCGTATATATATATATATATATATACCAACCCATCCTCGTGAGTCGGATACAAGGTCTTTTTTAAGCGGAGTTTTCCTTCTTCTAGACTGGTTGCCATAGCAAGGTTAACGGGGCCGGTTTATCATATAATTCATCTAAAGTGAATGGTTGGGTTCATATCTTTCCCAAGTCTATTAGCGCTAGAGGAAATGTAAACAGCCTCGTCCGGTCGCTGTGCCTATTTCCTACAAGGGTAAGCATTACATCACGAACACGTACTAATTCGCCTACAATTCGTATACACACACACACACACACACACACACACACACACACACACACACACACACACACACACATATATATATATAGAGAGAGAGAGAGAGAGAGGGGGAAAAATAGATATACAGTTAATTAAAATAAATCACAAGATCTCAATAAACATTTTATTTCTGTCAGTTATACACACAAGAAATACAAACCTCACACTGCTGATAACATTATTCAATTCGTAAAGGAAACAGGCCCAGAAGTTGATAATAATAAAGAACACAATGTCAAAATGTTATGAGAGTAGAGAATTAAAATTGGGAATACACGGATAAGAAAGGTATTGCAATTTGAACACTTAAGATTTTGTATTTTACTATTAGAGTATTTAAGCATTTGCTATTTCTCTGCCAATTTTTGTATATCTTTATCATAACTTATTAACAAATAATAATAACAAATAAATTTGTTATCACGTGAATGTTTCTTTTAATAATAATGACTGTATTCTTTGTTTAGCATCCCTCATATCTATCTCTCTTGATCATGTCACCTTGTCTTACTACTGTGTACTGAGATATTTTGTTGCTATGGTAACACGTTACATTTGAAATTCAAATATATAGTTATACTACACTACTTAATCCCTGTCTCTTTCACTTTGTTATACGTTTATATTTTTTCTTCTTTTTTCCTCAAGCGATTCTCGCTAAAGCAACTGCTCAAGCCAAATTCTTGGAGTAAGCATCAGGAATCATTGGGCTGTACGTGAACGCAAATAATGTTTTTTAAACAAGAAGGAACCATCTCCACTTTATGTGGCAAGCCTTTGAAATTAGTAAACCAATTCACATATCTCGGCAGCAATCCCTCTGTAACATACCCATGATACGGATACGTGAAACGTACATAGAATGTTCATAACATATATACATAGAACATAGGTATCCCGAAATACGAAAAACACTTACGACTTCTTAGTTCAGATACGAAACTTTTTATTACATTTGAGTTTAAAGGTTCTTCGACATAAGGAGAGAGATACACATTCTTTCTATTCTGTTTTTTTCATCTGCCCACCCCCAACACGTGTGGCACCCGCCACAAGGCCACTGCGAGCTAGCGAAAGTCACCCTTCTTCTTCGGGCTGCAAGACTAAATTAACTGACATTTTCCAAATCCCCCAAAATCATCCGCGCACGCTTCCGGTGCATGACGTCATTCACATCCCCTGGTCCTGAGATTTTTATTTTGACATCTGTGAACGACACATCCTCCCCGAGCGCGCTTTAACGCCTGCGCTCAAGTTTGCACCTAACTCATGTGCTGAGCCGAAAGGTTCTCAGCCTAACTAAACCGAAAGGCAAGATATTTAAAACGAAATCCCTCGGCCATTATGTTACATCTCATTTACTGAAAGTGATGTCAGCATAAGGAAAGCGTGGATTGGTTTTGACAGGTTATCGATTATATGGAAATCTGAACCCTCTGATAAAATGGAACGGGGCTTCTTCCAAGCTATGGCTGTTTCAGTACTATTATATGGATGCACCACCGGAAATCCAATGAAAAAATGGAGAAAAACTATATGGGGACTATGTAAGAATGCTACGTGTTGTTTTGAACAAATCCTAGAAGCATCACCCCACAAAACAGCAGCTGTACGGCCACTTACATACCATCTTACAAACTGTTTCTGTCAGACGAACAAGACCTGCTGGGCACTGCTGGTGAAGTAAGGACGAATTCATAAGTGGCATTCTCTTGTGGATTCCTACACATGGGCACACCCAGTGTGACCGACCAGCAAAGAGTTACATGTGTGTGTGTGTGTATGAGAGAGAGAGAGAGAGAGAGAGAGAGAGAGAGAGAGAGAGAGAGAGAGATCAGTGCTATTGGCATCCCTTGATGATGAGTCTGAACTTTAGTCTTCTCCTTTCTTTGCATCACTTCAAGGTCTTTCTCTCTTTTTCAATTTCACTTTCGTTTCAACTTATAGTCTCTCTGTTTTATCTTCCTGCGCTTTCTTTTTTTCTTTCTTTCTCTTTACTCGAGTAATTTGAAAGGATTTCAGTGGACCGATCACACAACTATCAACACAACAAATGTCATCATTAGAAAGTTTTTTACAAACTGATGTACCGACCCAAACATGAGTAACACCGGCATTTATGATTGACATTATACAAGTATATCATATTTTACTTAAGTGTCCACACACACACACACACACACACACACACACACACACACACACACACACACACACACACACACACACACACACAGAGAAATATGTATATATAAAAAAGCAAAAATATTTCGCCCACATACATATGGGTAAGCAATTACAAATATATGTATGTATATATGTATGTATGTTTGTTTATATATATATATATATATATGGACGTTTGTATATATATATATATATATATATATATATATATATATATACCAGAGACATGATCAACTCCTGTACATATGCGTAATCAATTACAAATATATAAATATATATATAAACACACAAAAACACACACAAACTCAATTATATTTATATATAAAAAGCATTGGTATTCCGCACACATACGTATGCATAAACAATTACATATATATATATATATATATATATATACCCCATAATCATGATCCACTACACACATATACGCAATTGATTACAAATGTAATATATATATATATATATATGCATATATATGCACACACGCACATGCATACGTATATGTATTTAGGCCATGAAAATGTGTCATTGTGAATCTTGAATTTGTCGCCATTAATACGTCTTTCGTCTCATTTTACGCGTTTTTAAAAGGCGCGAAATAGCCTGATACCCTACAGCAAAACACGTGTGTTTCAACTCGACAATCAAATGGGATCTCATTTTTTGTATTCCTCCACTGGAATATTTCATTTTCCTTTATCAAATCATAAAAAAAATAAGTCAGAACACACACACACACACACACACACACACACACACACACACACACACACACACACACACATATATATATGTGGACTAGTCGACTCGAGTTCAAATCCTGGATAAGGTTACTACCCTTGTGAAAAGCATGAATCCTCCTCCTCTCTGCTCTGGGGAATAATAGGGCTGACGGTAACCGATCTAAGAGAAGAAAATCTCTGAATTCAAACCAGCTGTATCTAACTTAATTGAATTTGTGTCGCATCCTGAGTATAGAGAAGATATATATACATATATGGAAAGAGAGAGAGAGAGAGAGAGAGAATGAGAGAGAGAGAGAGAGAGAGAGAGAGAGAGAGTTTTCTAAAAGATACAACCATTAGAATTAGAAAGTAGAAATTTACGCAGACGTACGTTCAGAGCTACATTCTGACTCATATGGTGACACTCTCTTTAGTAGCCATGCAATGTTACATTTGAAATAGCCACATAACGCTAGCTGCATTCGAGCAGTCATTCTTTATTGTTGTGTCATCTATGTCGCTTAATCAGAATATATGTGTCTTCCTTCTTTAGACTTGCTTCAAATATAAATCTTACAAACATGAGTGACTGCCAAACAGTTTGATGTAGGATTGACAAATTTAGTTCGCATACTTACATGGAAGGGTCCGACCTAAAAGATCTAAAGTTGCCAGAAAGACTGTTGCTCGTCTCTTTTCTAACCTTGTAAACATAACCATTCTCAAAAAAGAAACTCAGACAAAAGTCGATGAATATCTTGAGGGGATTAATATTTGTTGACAGATTTGGACTTCACTGGAGACAACTATGAACACACACGTCCATATGAATACAAATAATCTGCTACCCTCTTATCCAAGTGATATTATGTGAATATATTTAGAAAATGATTTGTGTTTCGTCCAACTAAGTGAAGTATAATAAAACTGATCCATCCATAAAGTACACAGCGAGGAAGGAACCGACTATTAAGAGCTTGCATGACTACAAAAATAATCGCTTTGTACACATGCTGTGTGAGAGTAAACAAATGCAATTAAAAATACAATACATTATTTACTTTTTGTTTTATGAACACATTTAAAAACTACGATTCGACTATATTATCATTTTCCATCTAGCAAGTTCTTCACCCCGGTAGTAACTAGTGGTTTTCATTGAAGATCGAGTGACAGCAAGTCTCATTAATTCTCTAGGACTACTCTAAGTATTCTAGCTGATTTCAAGAGAGCTGTTGTATGAATTGTCTTAATTTTTCCAAGGATCTTCAATTGCTTTAGCTGCTTTTCCAGCACTTTGGGCTTATTTCAATGGCTCAATGATTGGGATTACTGTCGCCTTCATGTTCTATAACTTTTTAAGCTCTCGCACAAGATCTTGATATTTATCAATTTTTTTTCGCTTACCTTTACTTTAAATCAGTGATCTTCTGTAATAACAAACAGGTAGATTCTTTTCTTTTTATTGACAGTACCAAGATATTTCTTTCTGATGAGGATTAGGTGATTCATTTTTATCTGAAGATTCCAGAGAATTTTGTGCGCTTCATTTTTGTTTTGAGCAGATACGATTTATCAGTCTGCTTAAATTTTAGTCGTTTGCACAATTACTCGTGAATCCCTTTTCCTACCCAGTCGTGCCTGCACTTGTACTCCTGTTCTAGTTTTCTGCATGCAGATAATATGTGGTTGACTATTTTGTCCCTCTCCCCACATAGTTCACACTATTCTAGCTTTTTGTTCTTTTGTGCTGCTATCAATAAAGATTTCATTTCTCTTTTTAGTTTTTTTCTTTTATATATATATTTTCCTCTGCATGACTTTGAAAAAATATATCATTAATTTAGATTACTTAATCAAGTTTGTTTAAAGTATACTTTATGAAGCTAAAACGTTCACTTATTAAATTACAGATATTTTGTATAATATCTGTTAATAGTTTATTTACTTTCTTAATAAAAAAATACCGAGGTGAACGCACTCTAAGTGTGCTAATTCCACAATTTTTCTTGAGGTAGTAGTTGATTAAAAACGAAAATAATTTTGATACACCTAAATATTTGTTTGTATATATTTGTGTGTGTACGTATGTATGTATTCACAAGTTCATACAAACTATTTTTGAATTGATTGTGCTGGATTTTACTTAAACTGATGCACCGTGAAAATTTCTCTAAGGAAATTGGTATGATTGAATTGTTGGCTTTACAGTATATCATCTTTTAGTTTATGTTTTAGGAAATGAACACGGCGACACGAGTTCAAATCCTGGACGAAACTCATTGCATTTCACATAGCACTAATACCCTTGGGAAAGGTATGAATCCAATTATTCTCCCTCCAGCTATGGGTAAATAGTAGGGCAGACTAGGTTCTTCAGAAGCTAAAATAACTTTTCAAGATGTAAGCTCTTAATATTTTACCATCCGGATCCGTGGAAATTCCTGTTCTGTCGCCTGGTGCTATAGAATACGTCGACGGCAACTTAGTCGAGTAATAAGAACCCTCTCAATGAGGTCACTTGTTGATCGTGGATGGCGCCTCGTAATGCTTGAAAACAGGATCCTGGTGGCTGAGCTGTCCACGACCTGGCAACTAAGGGAAGTCACATGAACAGCTCTTGCTGGGCTAGACGGGCCGTCGGAAAGGCCCGATTTGATCAATCATCTGGTCATGTAAACCCCTTGCGGCTATATGATCGTCCAGATCGTATCTTTAAATTGCTCTCATGCCAAACACTCATCCAACCCTTTTTATCAAGAATGCAGTGACCGAGGGTCAATTCCGTTGTGAGAAACAAAACTTTGACCACTGTTTAACTTTAATACATTATGTTCTGGTTGTTGAATGCCTTAAACAGCCTAACAGGAGCTCGAAATCTCCCGGCACGAGCAGACTGGCCAATGTATGCCCGTCTCAACCAAGGTGAATAGTATATTCTCAACAAATGTTACACTTCCGGCGGGTGGTGAAGCACAGGACTAGTGAAAAACAAATAACACTTTTGGCAAATACAAACCAAAAATAAAAAACAAAACACAGAAAAATAAAACAAAAAACAAAACAAAAAACAAAACGAAATGAAATCTCCCTGAATCCCTTTCAGAATAATGAAATAAAAGAATTCCCAAAATCTATTGTGACTGAACCTCTGGAGGAACCACTTTTGGCCAACGAACCTGTTAACTGAAAAGAAAATCTACTTGCAAAAGTAGATAACAAAACTTTCCACGGTTTGAAAGGGCAACGTGTACGCGCATGAAAGTCTGAATACCTCAAAGGGAGTTACAAGAAATAGGGATTTATCCTTAGTTACACCAGAGGAAGTAAAAACTATCCTTAGGAAGGAAGAGGTCACAGACTACAAACCATTAGACGACTACTAACCGTTAGACGAGGTGCTGAAGAAATACACACATTCTAACATTTAATAAATTAATAATACCTAAAAAAGTGAAAATTGGATACTGCCTCGAAAGAGTAGCACAGTATATCCCCGCACCCTTGAAGTGCTTTAAATGAACTGAAGATGTCATCCGACATGGGAAAGGTGTGGTCAAAGAGACCCTGATCACATGGGGTAAGATTGTTCCAACGAAACCAAATGCCCATATCACCAAGAAAACTATCCCGCATTTTCGAGATCTTGTGATATATACCAAAGTGAGAGGGGAATAATTGAAATCAAATATAAAAGAAATATAACATTTTTTGAAGCTTGTAAAATAGTGGATTCTCACATGAAAGTGAAGATTTACTGTGGCACGGAGGGCAAACCTTATCTGAAGCAGCAATCAACCAGACAATTACCGAGCTCTCGTCGGGAAAGTAATCCAACCTGAACAAAACAATTGTCCGATATTTCAGGAGCAGCTAAAAAGCATACATTCAACCAAAATCTTTCAAAACGAACCATAAACCAAACAAAAAGAACTTACGACAAACACCCATACTACTAAACAAATAACAAAGCTTCAACTAAAATAACTCGATGGGAAAATCACCGAGATCGCCGATCCATCTATCAATTACTAAAATAGATCTTGAACTAAACAACAAAGTAAGATACAGCCAACCAAACTTGAACCTTTCTCTCAATCCAAAATAAGTCATGCTTAACCTACAACTAAAAAAACACTGACTGATTATATCAAACCCCTCATCAACTTGATTTAGAGAAAACTCAACATCAAAAAAATGTAGAAAAAAAAAAAAAAAAGAAAAAAGCCAAAAAAAAAAAAAAAAAGTAAAACAAACAAACAAACAAACAAACAAACAAAAGAACTTGGAAGAAGGGTAGAAGAATATCCCACTTGGCTGCGGGTTGGGTATGTATGTGAGCGTAAAGTGCGAACGAACGTAAAAACAGAATTATAGTAAGGATACAATTCTGAATAGGAAACCAAATCTTACTCTTAAAAAAAAAGCACATATTACATAATATGGTAATCCGTGTGAGTACTATTAACTTGTGTAAAAAATAAATTTTTGAAAATAAGCTTTTCTAAATAAACCCATTGAATTTCTAGTTATGTTCTTAATTTTCTTTTTTTTCCTTCTTTTATAATTAGGTTCTGTAATTCTTGGTCATGTGGTATACTGTAAAGCAGTTCAGAAGTCATATGGCCTATCCATTCTTACAATCCCTACGTCTATATGTTGTTAACTTCCTCCTGGTACAAGACAACCTGTCATTATGCATCACACAGCTTTGTATTTCCAGCTGGTAGGGAATACGGGCCAACAAATAGAACGAAGTATGAAATTCGATTATATTCACACACAGCACAATGTTAGTAATTCAACTAGAGCCACACACTTCAGTGGAAGGATCAAAGTTCTCTGCGTTTCAAATCAGACTTATAAATATAATTTTTCTTTTATTTATTATAATATACTATATTTGCAGGTTTTTATGTATTTAACTTACCGCCACTAGTAGGATATGACACAAGGTGAATTTTTTATTTGAACTCTGATAGCCAATTCAGTTCCCTACGTCGATAACCGGTACACTAAGTGCGGCTCCCGACGGGCAGGGTGTAACAGAAAAACAGTTTATTTTCAGGCAAAGTAATGCTGGATTGAATTCAGAATTTTCCTTCTTTTACATTGTTTGACTTGCCAAATCTTAAGAACACAAATCTGCCCTACTATTTACCCATAGCTGGAGGGAGAAGGGCATTACTACTAAGTGAAACGCAAGCAGCCTTATATAGGATTTGAACTCGAGCTCTGATTCCATTTTCTACGACGATCACCATTACGCTTGCTGGAATGTAAGAGTACAAGGTTACTACTCTACCACCCAAACCATTGCAGGTCTTTTTCTCCAACTATCTTCCGAATACAATTATATGTTACGTTGTTTGCCAAATAATAACGATAATGATAATAAATATAATAAAGGCGTGCCGATAGTACGGATCCCCTTCACTCTCTCTCTCGCCATACATCCCTCTCGGTCATCGTTCTTGGCAAATCTTCTAAACGGCATCCAATGTTCACGCAGAGCTGATGAATATAATTTTTGGCAAATCGGCTCTGTTTTGTCTATATGTGTAGGAGTCTATCTGTTTAACGTCGCTTATCTGTTTGTCCTCTCTTCTACAGCTGTATCCATCATGTCTTGTTCGTCTTACTTGGATATTTTGCGAGAGACCAGTACCAGTATAGTTGCTATTCTGTTGGATACTGCTTCCATCATTTATTCAAACACTGCCTATCGTTCTTGTGTAGTTTCTATCAAGCTTTTTCTCCACTTCTTTCCAAGTGGTTCAACCATACATTAGTACTAATACAGCTACAGCTTGGAAGAAGTTCAGTTTAATTTTATCAGTGATATCAGATTTCCATATTGTCGATAACCTTTCAATAGCAGTTCATACCTTTCCTAGGCGAATAATGATATGGCTTTGAGGAAATGAGATATTCTTACCGCGGTACATTAAATGCTCTATTTCAGAGCCGACTTTGATGCTTTTAAATTTAAAACCGACCGTTATTTTCAAAACAACCGAATAAAATGTACAACTGCAGCAAGAAAAGATATTATGAATTTGTTTATCGGGGTCCATACCTGAAATACGAGGTTGTACGAGATGTCATATGATTTGTGGGTCACTTATAAAAACAAAGTTTTGAAAACGAATAAAGAATTCAATTATTCATTGTACTGTTTTTAAGTACAAGTATTTCGATCAGACACAAAAAATTGAAAAACAATTCAAAAGTTTAGTTAATTAATTAGTTGCACCCAAAGTTATAACTACAGTTGACGATGTAGCGTAACGCTTATCGACGTGCTAAGTTAAATTTTTGACCGAGGCAGTTTGTGTTCCATTACGTGCTAATACCTTTATTATTTAGATACATCTTTTGTTGTAGAAGTTTCCATTTTCAATGGTTCGGTGTTATACTTTAACTAATATCAAAGCTTGTAAAATCGATCTGATTGGGGAATAGACAGACTTCATTCCCTGCTGATGTGATGTGAATCATGTGAGACAGCAAAATAACACTGAGCACATTTCGAAAGGATTTTAAGGCCGAGGATCTTCACAATTACCCGATGCTCGTGGAATAGTAGCAATATAAGCATTTGATTCTGGTCATATTGACTATATATATATATATATATATATATATATGTGTGTGTGTGTGTGTGTGTGTGTGTGTGTGTATGTGTGTATATACGTTAGATATCGAGAATTCTTTATAGATATCGCTATCTTTAAACACACACACACACACACACACACGCGCGCATTCACATACACACACGCGCGCATATGTATATTTACATTAATATTAGTAATATAGTTTGTCATATTTATAAATAAAGAGTGCTCAATATCCTTTATAGAGCGCATACTTAGGATAGCGTATATATATATATGCTATCCAAAGTATGCGCTCTACAGTCGATAGTGCCTTGTAACTGTTCTAATATAATAATAATAATAATAATAATAATAATAATAATAATAATCTCACAGGAGAAAACCTGGACGTGGCTTAGAAAAGGAAGCCTTTAAAGAGAAACAGAATTTCTCCTAATAGCAGCACAAAATAACGCCATAAGAACCAATCATATCAAAGCGAGAATAGATAAGACGCAACAAAATAGCAAATGTAGGTTATGTGGTGATAGAGACGGAACGATCAATCATAATAAGCGAGTGCAGCATATTAGCACAGAAGGAATATAAGACTAGACACGACTGAGTAGGTAAGATGATCCACGGAGAAATGTGCAAGAAATTTAAATTTGACCATACGAACAAGTAGTATATACATCTGTGGAAGAGAATGAGACACATAAACTCCTATGGGACTTTGACTTACAAACGGATCACCTAATCTCGGCCAGAAGACCAGACCTTATGATAACCAATAAAAAAAAAGAGAACTTGCAAAATTGTGGACTTTGCTGTTCCGGCTGACCACAGAATAAAACTGAAGTAAAGTGAAAAGAAAGATAAATACCTCGACCTTGCTAGGGAATTGAAAAGATTATAGAACATGAAGGTGACAATTATACCAATCGTGATTGGTGCTTTTGGTACAGTCACTAAAGGATAATTATAGGGACTTGAGGATTTGGAGGTAGGAGGGCGAGTGGAGACCATCAACATTAGTGAGAACAGCCAGAATACTGAGTAGTGTCCTGGAAATATGAGGAGACTTGCTGTCACTCAAACTCCTGGGGAAGACCATCAGCTTGAGCTGATGTAAAGAAACTTTCAAGGAGTAAATGATAATATTGCACAGTCAGTTGGGGCTGTAGAATACGCCTACTGCATCTTTGCAGAGCGGTAGGACCCACAACAACGAGTGTCCTAAGTATGACATAAAACTGCATCTGATGGTGAGGCTCAATTCCCGAGGCTTTGAAGAATGTGGAGTACCTCTTCAGTGCCATTACTCCGAGCTCCACTCTGACCTGGATTAGTAGTACCTGTTAGGGTCCTGTTTATAGATCAAATAGAAGTGTTTAGCCATTTAACTGTGTGCAAACGAATGATTGATGCTGAATTTTTAATGTTAAATAGCAATACTTGAAAACATTTAACTGTGTGCAAACAAATCATAAACACAGAAAAGAATTGTAAGTGTTAGATAGCAATACTTTAAACCATTTAACTGTGTACTAACAAATGATTATTACTAAATAGAATTATTCGTGTTTATTAGGAGTACATGAAATCATTTGGCTGAGTGTAAACAATTGATTAACATTAAATAGAATTAATAATATTAGTAAAGTACCATGGGTACTCCTGGACCATTGGCGAACACTCCACCCACTAGGCCGGTTAAAGTAAGTTGGTAACCGAAGTCCTAGAAGGATCCCTTTTCAATAGCTACTACACCGAGGTGTAGGGGAGAGCGCTACTCCTTTCCCTGGATTGCTCCACTTTACCCTTGATACGTACTTTATATTGCTGAGTATTAAGCAAGGCGGTATCGTACCATTTTTAGAGTCTTTGGTATGACTCAACCTGGGATTAAACCTAGGTCTCCCGGACCATTGGCGAACACTCTACCCACTGGGCCAATTTTGAAACCATTTAACCGCTTGCAAACAAATGAGCTATAGCTTGTTATAAAATGTTACCAACAAACTATTTGTTTACAAAACATATAAATTTGATATAAGAATAACAAGATTTGGCATTGAATAACTTATAAATGTTGATATGCTATAAAACTCAACCCGCAATATATATATATAGGTGCAACGGATGTCTGCACGTCAGTTTGTATGCAAATAAATCTATCTTATGTCCATGTGTTTATATGTGATTTTGTTTGTGCAGTCTTTAATAATCCGAAGACATACAAGCATATTTATATTAATAACATTATGCTCTCTTTCTCACTCAGTCTGATTTTCTCTCTCTCTTCCCCCCTCTCTCTCTCTCTCTATATTATATATATATATATATATATATATATATAAGCGTATATGAATATATACCTTAAAATTCCCTCGCTTTCATTGAAATGAGGATAACTTAGGTGTAAGATGTTGGACGACCGAAAAATCATCCGGGTTTTGCTTCATTCACCTCGCGTGTCTAAAAACTTAAGACTTGTGATATAACGATACCGTCAGTCCGTGAATGACAATAAGCAAGTTCGAACCCCATGCTGCTTCATAACATTCATTTTTGGACTAATACTCTTGGGAAAGGTATAGGATTTAATAGTATCACTGCTATTGTTCAAGAAGAATGATTTTGCCATTAAATAACCCACGAAAGTTGATATTTCATAAAAAAGTAAACCCCTTAATATAAAAGATATGTAGAACGACGTCATAACTATAATCGTAGAAATTCAGAAAAAACATGCCTGGAAACCCTTTCCTATTCCTTTTAGTCATGAACGTTGCTGAAAAAGTTATCATATATATATATATATATATATATATATATATATATATATATATATATTGTAGTTCGTATAAGTATAAAGGACATAAATAACTCTAACCCGTTCACTATCAGAATTAAGGAAATGTTTTATTGCTGCAACTAGCAGAGATTTAAGTTTTAACAGCATAAACAGGTACTTCAGCTAGTAATTATAGTAATTGAAAATTGAAATAGTATAATTGCTTAACAGCAAGTTTAAAGTTAAGGATGTGTATTTTCGTATTAGCAAACATGAAATAAAGAGTGGGTATGAATCGAGCATATTTGCTTTTAGTAAAGACAGGGATAGGTTTATTTGCCTCAGGGCAAATATAGAAATAAAGACAGCAAAGCAAATGCTTTTATAGCGTAGGATTGAAATGATTCGATGCATTTGCTATGAAGAAAATCCACTGTAAGAATAACATCATTGTTATAAAAACAACAATAACACTAATAATAAAACATAGTTATCACAATGACGTATTTTCTCTTCGGCAACTACAAAAAAAAAAAAAAAAAAAAAAGAAATAAAAAGGAGAAATATAATTATCAGGAAAATGTTGTGGTGGAAATAACGGTTATTTCTCTGAACGTTAGAAACCAGTTTTTAAAATTTAAAAATTTTTGTTTTTTCTTTCTAAAATCCGCACCAAATCTGTTCGTTTATTTATATTTTTATCGCACTTTCTTTTTTGTTCATTGCTATTAATCAATCGCTTGTTTCCGCCCACAGAACGCCCATTTGCGATTTAACTTTCCGTCTGATTCTGCTTACTGCTCGCAGGCAACGGGCCGGCCCACCATCACTACACTGCCGGTTATTACTGTAAACCGTCACGACGGTCACTGCTACCACCACCATCACCACCACCACTATTACTACTACTACTACTACATTACTACTACTACCACTACTATCATCTCTAACATTAGCCCTGTAAAATCCTTCTCCTCCTCTTCATCATCATCATCGTCGTCATGATCTTCATCATCATCATCACCACAAGTATTAAGACCAACACTACATAGTTTCTATGTAGTGTTGATCTTAATACTTGTGATGAGGTTTCATTTCTGACGTCTTTATAGTGATTTGATTATTTACTACGATAAAGATATTTGTAGCTAATGTTAGAGGTATGAAGCACACAGTTAGAATCACACATATTCGTAATGATCTGCTAAGCTTAACTTCTTACCATAACACCTTTAACCTATCAAAATACCACTATTATTACTGTTCTTGAGTTCTGAAGTTCAGTGGGAAGTGTACAGTACCACTTCCTTGCTATAACTCCCATGTCTACTCCCACCCAGCATAGTAGTACTTGTTAGGGTCCCATGTATAGGTCAAACAGATCTATTTTCAAATTATTTGCATTAGATAGAAATACTTGATGTCATATAACCTTGTGTACAAACTTGACAATGACGAGATGCGTAAGGAGGATTTCAATGAATTCCATTGTCTTTTAAAAAATTAAGTGTGTTCACCTTTTCTATCTCCTTGATCAATTTTGAACAAGATTTTAGGAGGAAGAAAAAACTTGCTAATCTTTTTTCATTCAAAAATCTATTTCTGTTAAAAACATTTTCAAGTAATAAATATGATATAAAGAAGTACAAAGATTTATTTTATTGATTGCAATAAAATTTGATTCCTTTTGTCTGTCGTAATTGTTTTTTTTTATATCCAAAACCAAGCGATTATTACGAATTATCTGTTTGTTAAATTTTTTTTGACAAGTTCAGAATAAAACAGAGAGAGAGAGAGAGAGAGAGAGAGAGAGAGAGAGAGAGAGAGAGAGAGAGAGAGAGAGAGAGAGAGAGAGAGATATTTTGTTTTAATATTTTTTTCAATTTTCTTCCATGAAAGTTAAATTCAAGCTTATATAGAAATTGTCCCAAATTATCTTATCGAGTGCTTTCAACCGCTTTAACATCTTAAAAACAGTTAAAATATTAATTTTAGATCTGGTGAGTATGAAGAGTGTTGCATTTGTACAATTCTGTGTTTCGCCAAAAACTGCTGATCGAAAAATATCTATCGGATTAAGTGTGTTCAATAAAAAAGGACTATTTTAAAGAAAATTAATGCTACATTTTCTTGATAAATACAGCCTAAGTCTTCATCATCATCATTATGTCGTGCCGCTGGCACGGATATCCCTGACCCTCTCTCGCCACTTCTCTCTATCGTTCATCGCCTCCGGCAGGTCTTCAGAGCCACACCCTGTATCCTCACATAGCTGCTGGATGTATGTTCGTGTTGGTCGTCCTGCTTTTGCCCGGCCATATGTGGGGGTCCAAAGGAGTACATCACTTATGAGCTCGTCCCTGCTTCTCCAGTAGTGACCTGCATGTCTGGTTTGTCTAACTTAGATAGTTTTCGTGATGGGAGGCAGGTGGCCGTATAGTTGGTGCCTTGTGGGGTGTTGCCGCCAGGACTTGTTCAATATTGCTCGCAACATTCTTGTGTAATTGCCGTGTAGCTTCTTCTCCAGCCGTTTAGTCAGCCTGTCTTAATACTCTTTTATTAACACGCATCGCATTTTTAATTCACTTAAATACGGTAGAAAAAAACCCTAATACATCAAAGAACAATTTATCATTGAAAATGACCAATGATAGTAGAAAAAACATGGTAAGATAATTTTAGACAACTCCAATACAAGCTTGAACCTCTCATTCAATCAAAAGAAAATAAGCTAAAATATAAATAAAGAAAATATCTTTAGTTTAATTCAAGCAATTTCTTTTTCGTTTGCCAAAATGGAAGCGTAAGGGAACCAGCAAAAGAACGTCAAAAACGATGTTGTGAACGTTTATGCGAAGTGAAGCGGTATTCGCAACCATAATAAACAGAGGATGCAAGAAGCAAGATAAAATTTCCTCAATTCCAATTAGTCATATTCCTAATATATGAATTTGCCGTAAATGCTGCAGTTTTTTACTCTTCAAATTTGAATAAAGCTGTGTGCGCAAGTGAGCCTCTTGTTTACTAAGAAACTTCTGTCTCGTCGAGTTTGTATTCATTCTTGATATTTTTATAAGCATTCTCGATACTTTATGATCATCACTTTCTGGCAAAACACAGGATTGTGTAAGTGCAGCACTCTTCATACTCACAAAATCCTGTTACTCCATGCGATTTGTTTCCGAAACTGAAAACTCATCTTAATGGTTAGATTTGAGGACATGAAGATTATTAAAAGAAATTCGAAGATGCATTTTCACAACATATCTGAACTTTCAGAGGCGAAAAATTTGTTGGGTTGTGTTAAATGCTAAGAGGACTGTTTTGGAGAAAATAGATGTTTAACTGATTGCACATTTCTATATCAATACTCTCAGTATCAATACTTTTTAATACACACACACACACACACACACACACACACACACACACACACACACACACACACACACACACACACACACACACACACACACACACACACATATATATTGTCCGGCAGAATGATGTCCCTATTTTTAAATTGCCGTCCCTCAAGCACTGATAACAGTGAGTGTAGCCGGTAGGTATTTGAGCAGAAACAGCCATGCTATTTCAGTGACTATCACGGTTTGGAATGTTGAGCATCGTGAGTTAGTGGTTGAAATTATTTGAAAATTTAAAAGTTGATTGCAGACAACTGACGAATTGAAATATTCTATTCGTCACGAAATCGTAACAATAGCAGAAGTAACGATTAAGCGAGCGCTGTAGAACTTCAAGGTGAGAATTTAGGAGTGTATAGATCGTGTGAGATTAAGCATTTAGACGATATTCTCTTTAGAATAAAATAATTGCAAAAACAAAACAAAATGGCTAATATTGTTCTTTCTTATTGTAAAATCAAATTTTCAATAGGATCTATGTTGCCTTTTTGCTTCAGACGAGAGAGAGAGAGAGAGAGAGAGAGAGAGAGAGAGAGAGAGAGAGAGAGAGAGAGAGAGAGTTTTATCACAAATTCATATCGTCATATAAGATGAAATTTGAGGAGACGTAAAGGACTACATGCTGTTCAAATTCTAATTCTGATAATGTTGGCTAAAGTATCATGTACTTGTCAAGTTATCATTAGATAATTTAAGATATATATATATATATATATATATATATATATATATATACAGTATCCTTTTCTTCTTATTCTCTGATCTTTATATTTATTCACCTCCTCACGCATGAAAATTTGTCGTATGATCTATTTAACGAGGAGGTCCATTCATGTATTTTTCGGCCATATTAGATATTGCACAATTCCTGCAACCTGTGTTTCAAAGGCTCCGATAGACTAACCGAACTGTTGCTTCGGAACTTGAATCTCTCGGAGATGGAATTGTCTCATTTTTGCAATCTTGTCCCAAAACGAAAAAACGTGCGAACAAATATTCCCTAATTTATTCCTACTAGAGAGCTATTTTATGGACAGAGAAACATACAGAAAAAGTTACATTGTTTATTATCATATATGACTGGATGAATTCTCTTTGTAACAGCGGTATTTTAGAAAGAGTGACAGATTCTAATTCGCATTTCAAATTTATGTCCATTATTTCGTAAATTTGGATGATTAAAAAATGACGCTCAGCATAATGTAGTTGGTTGGTTGGGTTTTATGGCATACCAAATTTTGTAGGTTATCTAATGCCAAATCCATTTTTATACAACTAATCAGTTCTATTTCAAACGATTCAGTTTAGCATGAGTGCACAGTTTAATTTTCAAAAAACATTTCTCTTTCAAGCTATTCAGTTTAGTCAAACAGTTCTAATTCAACCAATTCAGTATAGTATAGTATTTTGTTTACACACGGTTCCATTTAAAACAATTCAGTTTAGTATAAGTACGCCGTTTAAATATCAAAATAGTTCTATTTCAAGTAATTCAGTTTAGCATGAATACGCATTTTTTCTTCTATTTGACCCATTGATAGGACTCTATCAGGTGCTACCACTCCGGGCCAGAGTGGACCTGGGGGAGATAGCAATGAAGGGGTACTCCGAATTCCCGAAAGCTCCAGCATTACTGGAACCTCACAATCAGATTGTCTAGTGTCATATCCAAGACACTCGTTGGGGGGGGGGGTCTTACCCCTCTGCAGAGAAGCAATCGGTATATTCTACCGCTCCAGAGGACTGGACAAAAGCTTCCACAAGACATTCCACATTCCACATTTCTACGAATGATTCTGAAAAGTGCTTTATTCTCTAAGTTAAACTTCTAAGTGTATAACTCTTATAAAAAAATCGCTATGATGTTCCGTTTTTGCTATTTTACGGTTACACACACACACACACACACACACATGCGTATATATATATATATATATATATATATATATATATATATATGTGTGTGTGTGTGTGTGTGTGTGTGTGTGTGTGTGTGTGTGTGTGTGTGTGTGACAAAAAATTAGTTATAGGAGTGCCGGTTTTTTAAGAGATGAAAAGTGTCAGTTAGGTGGTTATATTCTCGAAGAAGCTGCCAGACCACAGTCAGAAAGAGACCAGTGAACCTCAGGCTAGTGGGAGGAAGATAGGACAAACAAAAGTTCGATTTTACATTCCACCTTTCTAATAATGTCTAAGAAAATAAACATAAAGGGTCTTGTTGAACCGATTATTGTTGTTGCTATGTTTCTTTCGATCAACAAGCGATCACCTTAAATACCCTTATCCTGTAATTAGCCATCATCTTTGTAATATATCTTTGAGAGTATTATTCCAATAAAAACTTTACTATGATGCGCCGTTGTGGCTGCGTTACGTATATATATATATATATATATATATATATATATATATATATATATACATATATATATATATATACATATATATACATATATATATACATATATATATATATATACATATATATATATATATATATATATATATATATATATATATATATATATATATATATATATATATAAATTTTAGTAATATAGATTACAGTCATCGTCGCTCCTTGCTAGCACCAATCATATTTTAGATGGTCTCCATTTAATCGCACGTCTTCTGCAATAGGCTATAATGAAATATGGTTTCGATTCCATCGCTTTGATACGTATAAGAGGGAATTAGGGCCCCATTCGAGAGCTTTATATTCCGTGTGAAACCTCAATAAAGTCCTGTTACCTACGACATCAGCAAGAGACGAAAAAAGAAAGAAAGAATGGTAGATTTGAAAAGGCAATACTGACGGAATGAATAAAGAGAAACGAAAAGAATAACGAGGGTAAGAACTAGAAGACACAAAATGAAAGAATGTTTAAAGAACAAGAGAGAGAGAGAGAGAGAGAGAGAGAGAGAGAGAGAGAGAGAGGGGGGGGAATGTATGAATGACTGATAAAGAAGAAGACATTATGGAGAAGTGAATCAAAATAAAGTAACGAGACAGAAAGAAAAAAGAAATGAATAAAATGTAAAGAAAGTTACGGTGTTGATAGCAAAATCAAAGAAGGAGAAGCAGCAGCAGCAGGAACAGTAGTAGTAGTAGTAGTAGTAGTAGTAGTAGTAGTAGAAAAAGAAAAAGATGATGGTTGAAAATGAAAATGACCAAGATAAAAGGGAAGAAAAATTTAAAAGAACGAATAATAAAAAGATCAAAACAAAGCATTAAGAGTGAAAGAAAAGAGCCGAAGGAAAAAGAAAAAAGAGAGAAGAAATAATAAAAACGAAAGATGGATAAGATAGAAAGAAAAACAAACGAAAGAAAGGAGGAAAGAAAGAAGTGAATAAATCTTAAAGCAGCATATTAAAACTAACAAAATATAAGCTCGAACCATCCAACCAATCAAAGAACGCCGACCACAAACAGCGAAATGAACAAAGAGAAAAATAAACATAGCTAGCCAACAAATGAAGGGATGGAAAGAAAAGAAAAGAAAGGTAAAAAAGAAAAAAAAAAAAAAAGAAAGAAAGAAAGGTAATAGCAAAGAGGATATAGAGATAGAAAAAGAACGATAGAGGAAACTGGCGGTAAGTAAAACGAAGAATGATTAAGTTAAAGTAGTGCAGACCACGATAGAAAAAGCTGATGAATGGAGAAATAAGCAATTTACGAAGACATGACAAATTACAACTGTCAGATTAGAAGCAAATATTTCTGTGATGAAGATGATAGTGAATTTTGGGCACATCACGGACAGACAGCAAAGAACAGCGGGAAAACGCGAGAACAAAGAAATATGTTTGAATCAAAGTGGAATTGCGTTCATTGGATAAAATATTATGACATTGCTCATGTATAAATGTGCAAGCGTGTGTATGTAAAAGAGAGCAAGAGATAGTGAATAAGAAAAGCACATAGAGTTTTTGAGAGAGGGAACGAAAGAGGATAGGGTAGAGAACAAGGGAGAGGGTTAAAAAAAAAGAGCCAAGGAAAGCAGAGAAACGACTGGCAGAAGGGAGAAGACGAAAAACAGAAATATAAGAAATATAGAATGTAGAAGTTTAAAAAAAGAGAGAAATAATGAATTGAATATGATGGAAGCAGTGGCTTAAACATGAGGAAAGGAAGAGGAAGAAAATGAGGGAGTAGCAAGAGAAGGTTCGGGATGAGTGGTAGGAAGAGGGGATAATGTAAGTAATAGTAATAGCATTAGTAGAACACAAGGAAGAAAAGAAGCTGGAAAACAAATTTAACCAAAGAATAAAAAAACCAAAAAAAAAAAAAAAAGAAAAAAGCAACAACGACAACAACAAAAACAAGAAATAAATATGTATTGGAAATAAAACATGAAAGGAATGAAATGTCGGTTTATGGGTTAGAAACATTAAATAACGACATCAATAGAGGGGCATATATAAATTGTGTTCTTTTTATCTACATCTCTCTCTTTCACCCTCTCTCTCTCTCTGCCTGTCTCATATATATATATAAATATATATATATATATATATATATATATATATATATATGATATTTACATACGTATATATATATATTGATAGATACATAAATACACACACACACACACACACACACACACACACACACACACACACACATATATATATATATTTATGTAGAAAGAGAGGGAGAGAGAGAAAAAGAGTTTTAGACTGAAATGAAGTGAGTGAAAGAAAGAAAAAGAATAACGAAATGAAAATACTGAGTAAAAAGCAGGGTAAACTAAACAAACATCTACATACAACTAGGAATTCTGAAGAACGAAATACCAAGAAAGACAACATATATACGTATATATACGTTACAAGTATATACAAAGCGTCAAAAACATTTATAGACATTCATCCGCACATGCACACGTTCATGCATACTCACAAGTAAGCAGGCAGGCATTTCCATGTGTATATATATATATATATATATATATATATATATATATATATATATATTTATTAAGATTGAGATATTTTTTCTATGATGACTTTTACCCTCTACTTAGAAACTTGAAAACTCAAAAACGGCTTTCTTTATTAGAAAATGGAATGTAGTTTTATTTACTTACAATAAACGTATTTTGGCCACATTTTAAAAATGTTTTCTTGAACGAAACCTGCACTTAACAAAACCCTATTTACTTTTCACTGGTATTGAGCTGGGACTTAAGATGAACAC
>OY757911.1:25789921-25852452 GCA_963585895.1 Sepioteuthis lessoniana | reverse complement strand
ATCCCTTCACACGAACGAGCAAAGGTAAGGTGACCAGCTAGAACCTATCTATAACAGCTCTGTACCGATACAGGGTGTAGCATGGAAGATCTACCGAAAGCGATGGACGATAGGGCCGAGTAGCTTGAGAGGGTCAGGGAAATCCATTCCAGCGCCACACCATGATGATGATGATGATATATCAAGTATTGCGTTCTTATACGAATGATTTTTAAAAACATTCATTTGACCCATAGATGGAACCCATTAGGGTACTATCACCCTGTATCAGAGTGGATGTGGGAGTAATGGCAATTTAAGGGATATACCGTACCATCCAAATCCCCAAAATTGGAGGTTCATCATCAGATGCAGTTTAGTGCCACAACCAGGATATTTCTAATTGTTGAAATTCTCTTTAGTCAGAACTAGTTAATACCTACAGACTCTAATCACAGTGGGCCTGAGGTTATCTGCCTAAAACCATTTTTTGTAGGGATGAGTTACTTGCCCTTAGACTTTTGTTTCTTTTAGTTGTTGTTACAAAATAAATGAAACACCTCGTGTGTTGATAGCAGTCCTGATGTGTTGCTTCGTTATTTGACTGGAAGTTATCTCATGTCTAAATGACTAACTGCGCTTGCCAGAAAGAAAAAGGTATGTCTCCTTAATTTTTAAGGGTTTAAGTCAACAGAACGACTGCTATACGAGGGAAATAAAATGAGAGAAAAACAAACTGGTGGTGCTGAGTCAAAAGCCATGACATCAAAACACCATATCAACAAAAAGGGACCAAAGTGGTAAATTTGGACATCTGAAACGTAACTGTCATCTACTCGGAGAAGACTCTAAAGAAAGCGTAAAAAGAAGAAAGTTTTCTCAACGAAGAAAACGAAAGTGGAGCCTTGTTGTTCTAAAAACGAATATGTTCTTGGATTGTTTGCTCACCATACATTAACAACCAATAACAATGAAAAGAGCTCATGGATCGTTGACTCTGGAGTGACATGTCATATGTGCCATGATATTGATAAGTTTATCAATATGAAAACATTACAAGCAGAGGATATAACTCTCGGTGATGGACACTCAAGTTAAAGCATTTGGGACAGGGACTGTTGATTTAAATGTGAGAGTGTCTGACGAAAAACAACGAAGATGTAGATTATTTGAGACACTATATGTTCCCAAGTTATCTTACAACTTGCTTAGTGTTTCTAAGGCTACCAGATCAGGAAAATCGTTTACATTTCACAGAGTCATGTTGTCATCTTCTGGATGAAAAACGGAATGTAGCAGCGACAGGTTAAAAAGTTGGTAACCTGTACCACTTGAACTGTATTGATGAATAGGGAACAACCCATGCAGCAACTGTATGCTCGAGTAGTGACACAAAGGAGGAGATTTGGCATCGACGTTTTGGTTATCTTGGAATGAAGAATTTACAGAAGCTAGCAACAGATCAACTAGTAAATGGACTTGACTATGATGTAACAAAGGACATAAAATTTTGTGAGCCATGTGTGGATGGAAAACATCACCGTTCTTCATTTCCAAAATCTGGCGGTAGTCGAGCCACAAAACTGCTTGAAATTGTGCACAGTGATGTTTGTGAAAGATTAGAGGCAACATCACTCAGTGGAGCTAAATATTTTGTCACATTTATTGACGATAAATCAAGATATGTATGGATATACATTCTTAAAAACAAAAGCGAAGTTTTAAAAAATTCCTGGAGTGGAAATCCATGGTGGAGAAATCCAGTGGTGAAAAAATCAAGACACTACGCTCTGATAATGGCGGTGAATACATTTCAAAAGCGTTTGAAGATTACTTAAAAAAGAATGGTATTCGCCATGAGCGCACTGTTCCTAAAATACCAGAGCAAAATAGAGTAGCTGAGAGAATGAATCGGACGTTGGTGGAAACTGTACGAGCAATGTTGTCAGATTCGAAGCTGCTTAAGAAATTTTGGGCAGAGGCCCTATCGACAGCTTCATATGTTCGAAACCGAAGCCCAACAACTGCCTTAAAAGCAATGACACCATATGAAGTGTGGAAAGGCTACAAACCAAATGTTAATCATTTACGCATTTTTGGATGTAGTGCTTATGCTCATATACCAAAGGATGAAAAATCTAAAATGGATCCTAAAGCAAAGAAGAGCATCTTCCTTGGAGATGGCATTGGCGTTAAACGGTATAGACTCTTGGATACAGACACATCGAAAGTCTTTCCATAGCAGAGATGTCATATAAATGAAATAGCATCTATAAGGGAACAGGGGACAGAAGAAGCTGAAAATCAACCTTTAGTGGAGGTTGAATGTGAAAATATCAGCAGTGATGACGATGAAAATTCACGAGAGGCCACAGAACCCCGAAGATCACCAAGGATTAGAAAAGCTCCAGATCAGTATGGTGAATGGGTATACATTGCTCACAGGTTGGAATACCCATTAACAGTAAAAGAAGCACCTTCCAGTCCTGAGAAAAGGGAATGGATGAAAGCAATGGAAAGTGAAATAAATTCACTAAATACTAATAAAGTATGGGATCTTGATGAATTCCCCTGTGGACGAAAAGCTATTGGAAGTAAGTGGGTGTTCAAAAGAAAATATGATAGTAGTTGAAACATGAAACAGCACAAAGCTCGACTCGTAGCTCAAGGTTTTCTTCAAAAACAAGGAGGTGACTACGATGAGACCTTTTGTCCAGTTGTAAAGTTCGAATCAGTTCCAACTGTGATAGCATTGGCAGCTAAACATGATCTCTACACCAGTTGGACATAACCACGGCAATTTTGAATGGTGAGTTAAATGAATACATCTTTATGAAGCAGCCGGAAGGATTTGAAGTCAAAGGCAAAGAGCGTCTTGTCCGTAAACTGAATCGAAGCTTATATGGTTTGAAACAGTCGCCAAGATGTTGGAATGAAGCCCTTAACAGTCAGCTGAAGAAGATGCATTTCAAACAGTTAGAAAATGATCCTTGTATCTACACACTAACTTCAGGCGGAGTGATCTTCATAGCAGCTGTTTATGTTGATGATATTATTCTGGCGAGCAAGTCTTCGACACATATCCAAGAAATCATTAAAAGCATCTCAAAAAGTTTTGACATCAAGGATATGGGAAAACTCCAGTACTTTTTGGGTGTCAAAATTGCTTATCCAGGGTCAAGAAAGATCTGGATCGGACAACCAGAATATACAGAAGTCTTGAAAAGATTTCAAATGGAAAATTCCAAACCTACAGCAATACCAATTGATACTGGTGCAAAGCTAACCAAAGCCACTGAGGACAGCAAGTTATTCAATCATGAATTGTATAAGTCGACAATCGGAAGTGTATCATATCTTTCAACAAGAACAAGACCCGATTTGCCTATGCTGTCAGTAATGTTGTCAGATTTTGTTCCAAGCCTACTATGGAACGCTGGAAGTCCATTAAACACATCATGCGTTATCTAAATGGTACACGGAACTATGGGTTGCTGTATGACAACGATAAGGTGACGGATTTCATTGGATATTCTGATGTAGACTGGGTTAGTGATTTGGATGACCGCAGGTCAACTTCAGGCTACCTATTTAAATTGAGTGGAACTGCTGTCAGTTGGAGAAGCAAAAAACAATCTTGTGTGGCATCATCTACAGCTGAAGCAGAATACATGGCATTGGCAAGTGCAGCACAAGAAGCTGTAGGGATGCAACGTATTCAAAATGATCTCAATGAAGCCTCAGTCAAATCAACACTCATATATGAGGATAACCAATCCACTATATGCATGGCGAAAAATCCACAATATCATGGACGAGCAAAACATATTGACATTAAGTTCCATTATATCCGTAAACAAGTTTAAAAAAAGCTATTCAACTTGAATATTGTGAACGCAAGAACATGGTTGCTGATATGTTGACAAATGCACTTCTGAGCTCACAATCTTTGAAGCTCAGAGAAATGTTAGGTGTTAGAGAAATTATTGAACAAGTCTGACTGCAAGTGAGGTGGAGTGTTGAAATTCACTTTAGTCAGAAATAGTTAATACCTACAGACTCTAATCACAGTGGGCCTGAGGTTATCTGCCTAAAACCATTTTTTGTAGGGTTGAGTTACCTGCCCTTAGACTTTTGTTTTTTTAGTTGTTGTTGTTATAATATAAATGAAACACCTCGTGTTTTGATAGCAGTCCTGATGTGTTGCTTCGTTATTTGACTGGAAGTTATCTCATGTCTAAATGACTAACTGCGCTTGTCGGAAAGAAAAAGGTATGTCTCCTTAATTTTTAAGGGTTTAAGTCAACAAATTCCCAACACTTATAACCCCTAGTAGGGGATACACTCAGCCTATTCTAAGCCCTACTGACAGAGCATTTTTTTTAATTATACAACATTATGTATTTATATCAACAAAAATAAACATGAAATAAAAAGATAGATTATTTGCAAGTTTGAAAATATCACCCCCACAAAAAAACAAAAAAACAAACAAAACAAAGGTTTTCATCACTGGAAAAATGTCATTAAAAGCGTTCGATTTTCATGAACGCGAAAGGTCACTTTACGTTCGTAAGTCTGATAGTTCAATCAGTCTGGATATGTTTTCTTAAAGTAAAAAACTTCTTGATGATTTCGTAAGGCCGAAACCGATTGGGATTAATAACAAATGAATGCAGCCTGTTTATCAACATCTGTGTATCTATTTTTTTGTTCATACACACATACATACAGAGATGCGCAATTAGTGAAATGGTTATCGTCGAAGAAAATTGAATCGGTGACTTGGACCAGGCTGTTTGCGTTTTACTATTCGCTAGTCATTTGCTTACTCTACAGCAATAGATAAATTGTAAGTTAGACTGGATTCTTTAGCTTTGGTCAGGCAACCAATATATGAAACGAAAATTCAAACCAGCTTTACTCCTCTAAAGATTCCTCGTGGGAGAGGGGTCGGGTAAATACATATATGCATGAGTGTTTGTGTGTGTGAATTATAATATGTACAAATTAAGACGATATGAATCCGGAATATAAAACAAAACTGGAAGTCATATTACGATGTAATATATAGGGGGTTCAGAAAAAATGGTATTATTTTGCAATCTGATAACTCCTTTTTCTAATAAATTGTTCAAATCCTTTCGAATTTTAACTGCATAAACAACTCAAAATCCTATGTTTAATATATAAGTTTTTTTTTTCTTTCAGGTATTGAAATACCATTCAATTGAAAAGAAAAGGCGTTTAAACAATAAACATAGAATTTTTAGTTGTTTCTTCACGTACTATTAAAATTTGAGATCATTTGAACGAGAATTGGTTAAGTTATTTGATTACGAAATGATATCAATTTTTCTAAAACTCTCAAATTGTATCTGTGTTAGTACATATATATATATATATATATATATATATATATATATATATTATAGTGATATTACATTATAATGACATTACATTATTAAGTGAGCTCCAGATTTGTTTCATATTTTAAAGTTTCTATGTACCACATTTTGATAACACTGATTTATAATTAAGCTGATAATTCAATTTTTTACTCGGTCTTGTTTCTTAATAGATCGACCTTGTATAATTCTATTTCTGTAAAAATTTCTACCTTGGTGTCTCTGCTAAATTCATGTTTCTAATGCTGATTCAGACTGCGACCAAACAACGTTCATCTCCTCACCAGGTCAATACACTGCATTCTCACGGGTTTCATGAAAAGAACGTTGTCTCTAAAATTCAGTGGGAGGTCTGATTCGATTTCGAGAAACAGGGCGGGAGAGTGGAGAGGGCACGAATGAACAGGCCGTTTTTTAATTTGGAACTTGTTAGGCGGGTTAAAGGAAGAAAGAAAACGTCTGCCTTAAAATCAGCAAGCGCTAATTGAAATCCTTGCCAGCTTTGATGGTCTCACATGCAAACTAGTCACGGATCTGCTAGGCGTCTAATGGCTTTTACGGCGTGCTTGTTTTGTGGGGGATGTTTGGTATTTTTAAAGGAGGAAGAGGAAAGATGAGTAGAGTCTTAGCGTTACCTTGTTTACATACGTAAAAACACAATGTAGCGACCAAAAGTGCTTACATGCGATCTTTTACTGGTCAGTGGTCATGTTTTGATTCAGAGCCAGAGCGCGATTTTGAACACTGTGCACGCGTCTCAAAGAAAGTAGCCGGTAGACCCTAATCACAGAAAGCGGTTTGCTCCGTTTGAATTGTTAGTTGTAGACGAATTTAATTCAAAGCAAAGAAGAAATTTTTTCTCTTTCGTGCACACACACACACACACACACACATATATATACATATATATATATATATATATATATATATATATAGATAGATAGATAGATTTTCCTTGATATAGTGTAGGTATTTATGCCGGTCTTCCTGCAGTTTTATATAAGAAAATATATTTGAAAGATTGGGAGGCGTTTTAAGTACTGATGCGTGACAAATGGCCGGGCTAGTATTCGTTATACACGCGTGGAAGTATTCAAATCACGCAATACATGTACAAGTATATCGGTTCTGCCAAATGAAAATGTGAGAAGAAATGTTGAACCAATAAAGCATGGTGGGAACAATACACCTGGCATGAATACACACACACACACACACGTACATATATATATATATATATATATATATATATATATATATATATATATATATAACGAAAAAAGAATGGTGGGTTAAAGTGATAACAGATAAACAAAGTCATTCCTTCAACTGTTACTCTTCAATAGATGACTTCAGTTTTTACACTACAGCCAAGTGTAGTGGTTGCCCCTGAGGTCAGTTAATATACAAGAAGCCATACATGACTATGATGTAAACAGAAAGAGAAAGCGTCTCGGTAACCTCAATATATACTGAAGAACTTCGTTATCTGCGGCAGAGAGTTTTAATACACGAATAGTGAAATCTTCAAACCATACTGTACCGTTAATAAATAAGTACATCACTTCCATTATTTTTTTCAATAAAAAGATTTTTTCTTCTAAAGTACACCCCCCAAAAAACCCCATGATTTTAAAAATTTCTTGTGCAACGTTATAGACTGTTATAGATAAAATAAGATAGGAATTCTTCCGAGCTGTAGCAACGTATGTACTATTATATGGTTACACCACTTTGACTTTAACGAAACACCGGGAGAAAAAGCTAGATGGCTACTATACAAGGATGCTGCGTGCTGTTTTGAACAAATCCTTGAAGCAGCTCCTTTCAAAACAGCAGCTGTTCGGTCACTTACTTACCATCTTACAAACCGTCAAAGTAAGACATGCTGGGCATTGTTGGAGAAATAAGGACGAACTCATCAGCAACGTTCTCTTATGGACTCCTACAGATGGACACACCAGTGTTGGCTGGCCTGCAAAAATTTACATTCATCAGCTCTGTGTGGACACTGCATGCTGTTTAGACGAACTAGCAAGTTAGATGGCCATATTTACCAACCCCTCCGCTCGGGCAGGATATGACACAAGGTCAATTTTTAAGCGGAGTTTAACAGGTTTGAATTCAGAGTTTTCCTTCTAGACTAGTTGCCTCACCAGGGCTGAAGAACCTAGTCTGCCCTACTATTTATCCATAGCTGGAGGGAGAATAATTGGATTCATACCTTTCCCAAGGGTATTAGTGCTATGTGAAATGCAATCAGTCTCGTCCAGGATTTGAACTCGTGTCGCCATGTTCATTTCCTACGGCGATAACCATTACACCACAGGCACCTCATAACAAGTTAGATGGCAGAGAGAGAGAGAGAGAGAGAGAGAGAGAGAGAGAGAGAGAGAGAGAGAGAGAGAGAGAGAGAGTCAAAGAATCTGTGTTGTTGTTGGCACGCCTTGAGGATTATGACTGAAATATCGCACACTCAAAGCGTATATTATAGTCTACGGTATTGAGACTCTGTTACCCCAAATATGAATAAGTACAACTCTTCCATATACTTATGCATTTTTGGCCAGAAAGGTGTTAGAATCTTATTTTTGGTTACAGGATCTCAATGCCGAAGAATTTAATAATAAACAATGTCTTGTAATATTAATTTTTGTTGTATAATGTTTCACTTGACATGATAGTATTCAGGTTTAGAAGAAAATTTACTTTTTATTAAAAAAAACAAAAACAATGATAGGGATGTACTTATTTATGGGCTATATTATATATACTAAATATAGCCAAAAATTATCGCCATGGGATCGATACTCTATTTTAAGAACTTTACGTTTTCTTTTTGGCCTATTAGAATTGCCTTCATATGTTCACTTTCATTTTAAAACTGTTGATAAGATATCTTCTGTTAAGCATAAATGAAGGTAAATACAGCAACGTATAAGTCGGATTATGTACTATTCTATGATTCATCATAAACCTGTTTGATGACAGGAAGATGTAAGTATTCCGAATAAGAAATATTTAACTTACGCAGCGAACCAAGTGAGGAAATGAAATAAGTTAGACAAAAGCATTTCAGTAGTCATTAACCAAAACTACTTTTTAAAGTTGATTTGAGTTTTTTCTTCTTGATTTGATGATGGCTTTGATGGCTTTGATTGGTTGATTTTAACGGTATTTTATGCCTAGTGAACCGGGAAACGCATTCATTGTACGTTCATATTTACATTCTTTATGTTGTTGTTTCTTAAGTCTTTCTTTTTTGTGTACAGACTTGTCAAATAATTTTTAAACAGATCTATCGGACTAATAGATGAGACCCTAACAGGTACAATTATTACGGATCTGAATGGAACTGGGGGAAATAAGAATAAAGGAATACTCCAGACGCCCCAGATCTTCAGAACTGGAGCTCATCAACAGATGCAGTTTAGTGTCATACCCAGGACATCCTCTTTTAGGAGGGATCTTACCCTCTTCAAGAAATACAATCAGTGTATTTTAAGACACATCGATGGCTTTAAAGACATTTCAATTGATTTATCAATTTTATTTCAAAATTCTATGATGATAAAATATTCCTGTTCCGTCTACATATTTTTTTGTTTATTTTTTACTCTTTTTGTTATTTTACGAAGTATTTTTTGTTTAAAAAGTTTTGAGAACAAAACTTTTGCTGATTGAGGCGACCGTGGATAAGTGAAATCGCAGATGACTGAACTGCGAATAGTGAGATCTATATATATATATATATATATATATATATATATATATATATATATATGCTTAACCTTTGCAGTAGTAAAACCCTTATAAAAATACACAGGTCTTTATATTTTGAGATTTCTAGAATTCTAGTGTACAAATATACATTAGTGTACATGAATATGTATGTATGTTATTATGGTGTTTATTCAAACGAACGTTTTTGTGAATTGTGCGAGGTTTTGTTCAAAGTAAAGATTGTGAATGTGTTGGAATAAGTGGCCGCGTATTTTTCTCTGTATGCATTGATGGGTTTGTGCATTTATTCATATGCGCATGTGCGTCCTGTGTGGTTTAGCCATTATAAAGATGAAAGCTGCTCCTACATCAAAGGCTTGAGGGCATGTGGCGAAACGAAGTGGACTACTTATCCTGAGGCGAATGGTCTCTGTTCCTTCATCTTTATTTTGTAGCTGACCCAATCTCCAAATGTTCTGAATACAGGGTCTGGCTTCACACAAGACGTACACACACACACACACACACACACACACACATATATATATATATATATATATATATACACACACGCATACATGAACACGCATGCGTGCAAACATACATATATACAATGCGCATAAATCTCAGGACATCAGTAATTAATTTAGTATGAAATTTACTCAGTGATGTTATGCACACACACACACACACACACACACACACACACACACACACACACACACACACACACACACAATTAGACTCACTCATACAGACATAAAAACACACCCAGACTCTTGTGGAACTCTTTAGCTTGTTCTCATAGTATTAAAATGTTTCTAAATTATTAGGGAGTGATATTATGTCCTCACACCCAAAAGCATTCGAGCGTACCTTCACACATATTCAAATAGTTATCTACTAAGCTTAGTTTGGTTGAAGTACAAAACTAGAATTATAGGGCACCAAGTGAGAACCAATCTCATTTGTAATGGTCGTTAACTACTTCAGCGCATGAAACATCTGATATAGTCATATGGTATACATAAGTTTTTAAAAAAATACACACGTGTATTGGTCAAATTTTGGAAGGGCAAATTTTTTGGCAAAAATAGACGCCGACCTGTACATGAATAACTCCCTGTCGCCCACGGTTAGAATATGGTGACTGTGCTCCTTGCAGAGAGGTAAGACCCCCACCAAAAGGTGTCTTGGTTATGACAATAAACTGTTTCTGATGATGAGCCTCCTGTTTTTTAAGATCTAAGGAGTGCATAGTACCATTCATTGCCATTTCTTCTGGGCCCACTCTGACCTTGATTGGTAGTACCTGCTAGGAACCATCTATAGGTCAAATACATGTTTGCAAATTATTCATATTTGATAGGTATACCTGATATCACATAACCGTGTGCAAAAGCGCTTAAACTACACAAAAATGTAAATAAAAACGTTGGTATTTGTCAAATCTCGATGGAAAAAATAACCCTAGACGGGTTGACATGCCGTTAAAATCAATCAATCAGTCAAACATGTACATAAATGGTCATTTTCTAAAGTTGAAATTCAAATGTATTGGAGAAAAATTAGAAGCAATTCTTGGCTTCAAAGCCGACCAATACACGAGATCAATTTGTACTTGTGTGTAACAGTTTATTATTCATGGTTTTGTTTGGTTTGATTTTATGCTATATCAAACATTATAGCCAAATCCGGTTTATTCATATATATCCTGTCGGATAAAAGTGGACCTAGGAGCGATGACAATGAAGAGGTACTCCGGATTTCCCATAGCTCCAGCATTACTGGAGCCTTACCATCAGATTATCTAGTGTCAAATATAGGACTCTCGTTGAGGGGTCTTACCCCGACTTAGCTATTATTCATGGAAATTACTCAGTAATTCTATGTTCATATGCACCCGCATAACATATCCAGTAGCGTATGGTGATAATTGCCATTTATTTATACTAAATTATTGAACCAAGTATTACTCGATAAATTCTCCAATGATTTATCGTTACAGAAATGTAAAATTTATTTCAGCACTATATAATATTTGTGAGAGATCTGATCAATTAAATAAAGGCAATTTTTTTTATTAATAATATGATTTTCACAATTATTTCTTTGAAAATTTTGCAATTATGAACAAATCATGAATGAATTCATTCCTCGCCATCAAACAAACAGGATGTGTACTGGTGATATTACGCTCACCATTCGGCTTTATTTTTGTCACTCTTCAATTATCGCACCTCTCATCCATTGCCATATCATGAGCCAACGAGCTGTGAAATATGCAATGCAATGCAATTTCAGAACTGCCAAAAATTTAATAAATGGTTACAGAACAATTAGTTTATCATTATGATTTATGATTACCGTATTTGATGGTAATTAAGATGCAAGTCCTAAAATATTTTAGTCCTATCCAGGTGGATACGTTGACTGCATCCTCTGTAGAGAAGCAAAAATGATGTCCTTGACTTGACACTATACTTCATCCGACGGTTAGGGTCTAGTTCTGGAGGTTTAGGGAGTGTGGAGTCACTCTTTCTTTACCATTACTCCCAAGTTCACTCTGACTTGAAGTGGGTGTACTTGATAGAGTTCCATCAATGAGTCAAATAGATCTGTGTGAAAATTATTTAAATTTGAGAGGAATGCATGAAACCATATAGCTGTGTGCAAATTATTCTTATTAGATAGCAATACTTGATAGCATATAGTATTATTATCAAATAGGAATAGCGATTTAAAAGCAAATAATTGTATATAAATCAGATAGGAAAACTTGAAACCCTAAAACTGTGCCAAATATTTGGACCATTTTTTGGCATTAAATAACTCATAGGGGTTGATATGCCGTTAAATAAAGAATGCATACAATATCTACTAGGTTTTATAGGCAAAGGTGAGGTACCTGACAGGCTAATGTTTACCAAGTTGCCCAAGACTACGGGTACTTCTAGGCCCGATTGCATAAAACTGTTAAATTGAATGTAAATAGTCGGGTCTTATATGATAAAGAGGAAATTAGCGTTTACTTACACGCCTTAGACTAATAGTACTTGCACTTGTTCTGACTTCATCAAACTTTAATATGAATAGTAGGGTCTTATATGTCATAGAATATAAATAGTAAGGTCTTATATACCATGAAATATAGTATTTTTTCCCCCAGCAAACGACGTAAAAATACGTGCACACAGAGATAATTCTTTATACTATTTAACAGAAGCTTGCGTCTATATATTTTGAATGTGCCTGCAATTATCAGTCGGTGTTCGAGTCTAAATAAAGACGAGGTTACCACGTAGACTCATCTAATCTCTTTCTGCCAGTTCTCTGGCATAGGAAGTAACCCCCACCCAGATCATCCGTGGCTGCAGATAAATTATCTTGTTCAGATTCAGTAGAGAGTGGGTTGGGGCTTATCTCCTGGCAGCACCTTTTGTATTGTGGTGAGAAGGGGAGGGTCAGGATTAATCCCCGATGCTCGAGACGCTTAAAAAAAAACAAAAAAAAACAAAAAAACAAGCAGGGAATATCATCACCCTCACAAACCTGTGAGGGATTCCCGTTAAACATGTGTCAAACTTAACTCCAATACTGGGCTGGTAAATATCCTGCTAGTTTCTATTCTAAACATCAACATTGGTATCACACAGCTTTAGAGAAGCTTTCTCTCTTCTTCCCATGAAGACGGTCAGTAAGTACCTCGCCTGTCACAGAGCAATGAGGAATTTTCTATGTATAATGCTCGCTTTATGCAGTTAATTTTTATTACTGAATAAAGTACATTGGTAAGGAAGTTGATGGTAGAGAAAAATAAATATTTATTGTTTAAAACAAAAATACTTGCTGGGGGTACCCGCCCAGACTGTGGGATAATAATACATTGACTGTTGCTCTTGCAGAAAGGTATCCCCTCCTCAACAACAACAAAAAAAAAAGTTTCCACTAAACTACATCTGATAATGAGGACTGAATTCTAGAGATCTGGGTAGTGTGGAAGACCTCTTCATTGCCAACTGGATCTCCAATTCATGAGATCTGGATAGTGTGGAAGATCTCTTCATTGCTAACTGGATCTTCAGTAATCAAAAAAATATTTTTTCTTTTTCTGCATCGATGTATATATTTTTTGAAATAAGAAATGAGGTTTCTGCAAATAATTATTTAAAAATCCCGCTATATATATATATATATATATATATATATATATATATATATATATATATATATATATAGCGGGATTTTTATAATATACATATGATATATATATATATATATATATATATATATATATATATATATATATATATATATATATATATATATATATACACTGAGAAAACAAAGTTTGAAAAGACATTCTTTTAAGTAGGCTTTCGATTTAGTCCACAATCAGTAATTTTCTCTGTACGGTATTCTAAATAAGTAACTTACTTTAATTCTTTAAAAAATAAATATTGTAGAATATTTGAAATCTGTTAAAATACAATTAAGAGGTTTTGTTCATCTTTTTTACCACTTGCAGTTTTATGTAATTGATTTACATTCGACATATATATATATATATATATATATATATATATATAGTTTTATATATATATATATATATATATATATATATATATATATATATATATATATATATATATATATAGTTTTAGATAAAAACCTCAAATCGCTGACATGAATTTTGTTCTTAATTTCAACTTTGAATTGTTGTGATGATGCAAAACGCTACCGATTTGCTGCGCTAACAATTTTTGTCTCTTCAGAAGCAGCTGTTTTTATCTTGCGGCCACGACCTTCTCTTTGATGGTAATTTCAATTTTTCTTATGATTTTTGAGAAAAGACATTAATTGATAAATGATCGCGGTTCAATTTCTTTGCTATATCGTGAAGTGACAGTCTACAATTATTGAATTTGACCTTTTTCAAACGCAGGCAACTGCTTTCTAGCCATTAGCTAAGAACTAATCATAAATCAAGAAAAATATTCTTAGAAATTTCCTGTTTTTTGAATACTTCTTTTTTAAATTTTGAGTTTTCGTTACAATTAAGGAAAATAATCACAAAGACATTGAATTCATTATAGTTTGAGATAGGAATATCTTTAATGAACAGATAATAGTCCCAGTTGAAAGCGTGGTAAAGTATAGTCTGACCTATTTAGCAAATCTTTTTCGATTCTACAGTTTTACCAGCATCAGGCAAATAAGGTCTAAAAAACTTAGTTTTTTGGTTATCCTTATCGTGCTTTTAATCTGAACTATAAGTCTCATCTTGTCCGTGAGAAAAGAGGTAAGTATAAACAATAAGAATGTTAATTTCTAGAACTCGTTAGTTACTATTAGAAAAAAACCAAAAAGAAAAACAAACAAACGTTGGATAATTAATAAAAGTACTCAAACGTCGTCAAACAATTTGGGTTTAACGCTTTACAATACTTTATTACTCTAAAGCATTATGAAAATATAATATTATTATATTTATTATTTATTTATTCTTACTTCCTATTTTGCGCACTGTCACTCTATTTTTACAGCCCAAGACACAAAAGGAGGAACCGCAAACTATGCCGTCAAGCACTGACTAAATCTTCTGATACGGCTGCTGTGACTGTGCCTGCTTGTTCTGTATCAGCCTCATCAGCTACGAACGTATCTGGACTCAGCGTGGACCACCTACTTCTTGATCTTCGTTTTACGAAGCCAAGCTATGATGTAAATCCCATAGTAAAGTTGGCGACCATAGTCGAGGGTGACCCGAAAGCTCCCTTTTTCAATAGCTACTACACCGATGTGTAGGGAAGGGCGTTGCTCCTTTCCCTGAGCTATGATGTACTTAACTATATATATATATATATATATATATATATATATATATATATATATATATAGTCTGGTCTTTCAGTTACTCTAATCATTACATTATCCACTTAGACATCACACGTGGTGTAACAAACTCGATTCTCATTCTTCTTAATAAATAACTATATTCATCAACTCCATCTCTGACATATGAAACTTTTAGTATATATATATATATATATATATATATATATATATATATATATATATATATATATATATATATATATATATTGGCAAGAACATTTATTGCAAACAAATTTTGTTGAATACTACAAATAGGATTTTAAAAATATAAATACTTATTGATTTTTCTGTTTTTGCACAAAACTGTGTGTGTTATGATCGAGCTTGTACATGAATTATCTAATATTTTCTTTTAATTATCGCATATATATATATATATATATATATATATATATATATATATATATATATATATATATATATATATATATATATATATGGTTGAACGGAAGCGATAGAGCAGTCAACTTAAAATGAAGTAAACATTGATTATATACTAAATGACCCGAGAATTCTATGGGTTCCCGTTGTAACAGCGGTCCACAGTGATGTCGATACTTCTACTAAGGGAAGAATGACGAATTCTAATTAGCATTTTATTGTTGTCTTTTTTACATCGTGGAATTTAATCCTTTTTTTAAATGATTCAAATTCTCGATATAAGAGAGATAACAATGAAACGTGGAGAGAGAACAGAGACGCCAGAAAATTACCATTATGCTGAATCCAAATTGGAAAGGGAATTTCTTTAGTCTCGTCATGCATTTTATTTTTATTGCTCGAATGGAAATTTCACTGTGGTATGGTGTTTTTCTTTCTGGGTTAACATCATAGACATTTTTGTAACATACAGATAGATATACAAGAGAAGATCAATAAGTCTGTTGCCAACATGTAATTATTACTTGTATTTTCATTCGAAACTTTCACTTTATAATGTTTGATTTATATGATTATTATTCATCACGGAAAAGACATTTCATAGTTGTCTCCATTCTATCTATCTATCTATCTATCTATCTATCTTAGTTTATTCATATCTACCTACCTATCTATAGCATTGATAAAGATGGGGATAATGTTGAAAAACAATTATTTATTTTGTAGAATAAATATTTTTTTCATTATGAGGCTGTATATAAAATATTCTTTTTGCATGGCCAAAATACTTACATTTTAATCTCTCCCATGCGTTTTTGTCTTATTTGAATCTTTTTTTTTCTCCTTCTTATATAGATTTTCCTTCCCCTTTTTATTTTTTCTCTTTATATTTATGCATTCACTTCGTCGTTTTCAATTATATATACTTAATCTTCTTTGTCTTACCAAGCGAAAAACACTCGCCCTTCTCTCTCATTCATCTACTCTTCAGCGGCGATACATCTTTTTTTTTTTATTTCTCTCTTTATTTCATAAGTATCACAGTTATTGGTTTATACGCATTAGTAAATTCTCATTCATCCAGTTTTCCCTCAAACACGGTTTTCTTCATCCTCTCTTTTCACACACACATACCACACACACACACACACACACACACACACACACACACACACACACATATATATATGTACAATTTTGATAATTATAAGACTAGACCTACATTTAATTAAATAAAAAAAAACATATCTTCTTGTAGATTTTGCCATTCTTGCAGACTAAAGAGCAAAAATGAAAGAAAACGAATATCTGGACCTTTCTAGAGAGTTGAAAAGTTCTAGAACTTGAAAGTGGCGATAATACACATCGTAAATGGTATCCTTAGAATTTTCTACAAGAATCTGTGAAGAAAAGTGTTGGAAATGAAGATCAGAGAAAGAAGGAACACATTTTGACTACAGCACCGGCAAAATCGGCTACTTAGAAGAGTCCTGGTGATCAGTTTGTTTAATAAGTACCACAGTGATTAGTCTATACATGTAAGTAAATTCTTATTGACTCAGTTGTTCTTCATATACTTTCTCTCTCTCTCTCTCCCTCTCTTTATCTTTTGTAAAACAATTAAGTTTTCTCTTCGCTTTTATCAGTATACCCTCACAGCTTACTTATGTATACATTTTCCTGTATACTTTAGTATACATATATAAGTACAAATAATATGAAATAACTACTAAATAATGTGTAGTTCCCTCCTTCGCCAGAATAACGACCGCTAGGCGAGGTGGCAGGGAATTTTCAAGGTACTGGAGTCATTTCCTAGTATATATATATATATATATATATATGCTATGATATATATATATATATATATATATATATATATATATATATATATATATATGAATATAATTATGGGATAAGATGAATGCATATATATGTGTGTGTTTGATTTTGTGGCATATATATATATATATATATAAGTTGTAAAAATTGGCGACCGTAGTTGGGGGTGACCAGAAGGCTCCCTTTTCAATAGCTTCTACATTGAGATGTAGGGGAGGGCGTTACCCCTTTCCCAGGATTGCCCCACTTTACCCATGATACGTACCTTATATTGCTGAGTTTTAAACAAGTAGGTATCAAGTACCATTTTGAAAGTCTTTGGTATGATGCGGACCTGGGATTGAACCAGGTCTTCCGGACCATTGGCGAACACTCTACCTACAAGACCAATGAGCCGGTTATATATATAGTATATATATATATATATATATATATATATATATATTATATATATATATATATATAATATATATATATATAGATATATATATATATATAATATATAAATATATATATATTTATATATATATATTATATATATATATATATATATATATTTATATATTATATATATATATATATATATACTATAATATATATATATATATATATATAATATATATATATATATATATATTATATATATATATATATATATATATATATATATATATATATATATATATATAATATATAATATATATATACTATATATAATATATATATATATATACTATATATATATACTAATAACTATACTATATATATATATATATATATATATATATCCAGCATAATATATATATATAATATATATATATATATAATACTATATATATATATATATATATATATCCAGGTATAATCTAGGTCAATTTGAAACTGACCTTGTGTTTTCTGGGCGTGGCAGCTGGGAATATACTAAGGTTTGCCACATTTCCTCTATGAACTCATCTGGCCGAGTTCATTTCTCCAATGAGTTTGGGGAACGGGAAACTATCTTATATACTGCTATCTTTCAAAATTTTTGGGTGCTTCAGTCTTCTTCGTTCAGAAAATTTTTTCACAATATATGTTTTTCCTTGGTTTTCGCCTGTCTGAAAAACAAACAAACAAAAAAAAAAAAAACAAAAAAAAAACTGCATACGAAACTATGACTTAACTGAAAGCTGTTCGCTTGCTCAACATGTACCCGCTGAAACCTGGCTCGGCAGTTAGACCAGTATTTTCCAAACTTTTTCGTAAATGCCCATCCAAAATACTTGGATTCCTTCTACTACTCTTATGTGAGTCACTACTTCCTCATAACTACTAATGCACCGTTAGAGAGTAGTAGAAAACCCATGGGGAAAAACTTCTATAGCGTTGTTATTCGTGGACAATCAACATCGGATAGATTACTTTTCCTAAATCTTGTATCAATATTGTCAGCAGTTGTAAGTGATCATTATAAACTGGTGATAAAATTTTCAAATTCTTTTTATCAAACCACCACATCCCCAAGTGAAATTATCTATGTATCTATCTTTCTATCTTAGCCTATTCATTCTTATCTAATTCTGTTCATATCTATCTATCTATCTATCTATCTGCATGTATTAAAACTTATATAATCAATGAACATGACGTCTTTTATGAAATTTCAAATCATTCCTTCTCTAGGTTGCCAGTGTTATAATAATTTAATAAAGACTATTTGGTTATTAATGCAAGATCCACGATACTTACTCTCATTGTGTAGTGGGTGAAAGTTTTTAATATATATTACGTTGATAATGAGTTTTGCTCAAATTCGCTGGAGAGGCATGAATCCGAGAGGTCCTTCAGATGAAAACTAACCAGCTTCAAAGTACTGATCAAACTAAATGGATCAGTTGTATAAGTAAAGCAAAAGGTTTACATTTTAATGACCTGGAAATGATATGAGCACAAAAAGTGTGAAATCGAAGCCTCGAGGAACGCATTGGAGCAGATCTGAAATAGCCTAATGTGCACTGTCGACTTTCTTTGTATGATCGATCGAGATCAGTTGCTGTTTTAACATCAATTATTCCCTCCTGCCTAGATTTTGGGCTCCCAAGCAGCATTTACTACATCACTAGCTTTTTTCAGTCTTCACGCCGATGTTGTAATTCCTGAGCCATATCAAATGTGCATTAGTTCTAAAGCTAAAATTGGTTTGCAGATGGCAATGAAAACGGAAACGAAAGACAACCTTTGCATCTGTCTTTGCTTACATCAATACAGAAATAAAAGTGACAAGAGGCAATCCCGTTCACATGGCGCGATCTATAGAACCCCAAACATGAAAGTAAAGCTTAACTCTGTTTTTCATTATTTATTCTTTTATTTTCATTTCTTGCCAGGCTATTACGCGCCAGTCTGTCTCCCATCAACCTTTCCTCTTCTCCTCTCTCAACGGCAATACTCAAGTTATCTATCTATCTATCTATCTATCTATCTATCTATCTATCAGTAACTTAGAAGTTGAGCATCACCATTTTTCACCTTTTTCTGTTTCATTTTTATCACCTTCAGTAATCAAGCACTTCTAATTCTGCATACATACATACATAGGCACGCTCGGAGACATATATATATATATTTTGAGGTGAGATTGCAGCATTAATAAAAGGAAGATGGTTAATATCTGAGTGTAGTAGCTACCTCGGTGTAGTAGCTATTGAAAAGGGAGCCTTCGGGTCACCCTCGACTAAGGTCGCTAACTTTACTTATATATACATGTGCGTGCGTGTGTGTGTGCGTGTGTATGTGTGTGTGTGTGTGTGTATTGATGTTTTATATATATATACATATATATACCATCATAGATTTTTCTATCTCTCTACATACATACATACATACGTAGATGATTATTTTTGTAGAAAAAAAACTAATATCTAATATTGAACACAGACACGCAAATCTATCTATCTATCTATCTAAATTGTGTTGAAACGTGGTGATTTTTATAAAATAAGAACGCTCAGTAGCTGAGGTAGGCGGTATATATACATATATATATATATATATATATATATATATATATATATATAATGCGTGAGTGTATCTATTCACATTATACATACATACATACGTATGTATGTGTTACTTGTATTATATAAATGGATATACTTATTCATTATATATTCATTTTTCTCTTTGCCTTCATAGATACTTACAGACATACGCATTTGCGCTGAACTTACACATATATACTGAGACAGAGAAGTGAGAAAGATATAGTGAACATACGTAAACAACAAGCCAAACTCACTCATATGAGCATACAGTCATATATATATATATATATATATATATATTTAGAAGAGAGAGAGAGAGAGAGAGAGAGAGAGAGAGAGAGAGAGAGAGAGAGAGGAGAGCTTAATGTTATTAATATAAATATGCTTGTATGTCTTCCCATATTAAACACTGCACAAAACAAAATCACATATACACACATGGACATTAGATAGATTTTATATTAACGCACGCGCATTTATTTGCACACAAACCGACGCGCAGACCTCCATTACACCCACCACACATTATATATATATATATATATATATATATATATATATATATATATATATATATATATAAATGAATATATATCTATGAATATATATATATAAGCAATCATTGACAAGCACATTATTCCTATTGTTCAACCCCTGGCACTTGATATTATCATTCTTCTAATTACCTTTCTTGCAGCAATATCACATCAAAGGAGGCCGTTTCTTTATTGAAAATATAAAAATCGATGGAGCATCATTCAGAAGGCGTCCGTCACATACAGACAGCCTATCCTCTGGCGTAACATCTCCAAACAGCTCTGCCACTTTCTCTGCCGCCACCAACTCTGTCGACGCCAATGTCACTTACATTCACTCACATTCCAACTTCGTCGTGTATCACACATCTATTTCCCTTAAACCATCAACTGCATTCCTCATCTGTCCCCTCCTACTCCTGCTCTACCTCCGCCCACTTCACACGCTTGCAATCTCCCATTACGTCACTCATATCTCTTTGCCGAAGCCCAGTCGCCATTAGTTTCCGACATTTTATCTACACGCTGAAAACATTCTTCGTCTCCTTACCAACACAAAAGCCTACTTACAGCTAAAGTTTTCACTTGGCTTTTAAGCTTATGGTGGCCAATCGATATTTGATGGCCAATTTTTGTAAGAAAGAGGCTTAGAGGTTGATTTTTAAAGAGGTTATAAGGAAAGTTATTAGTAAAATGAAAACGTTTTTGATTTGTACGTATGAGATATTTTTACTCGTGTGCATTCATGCTATTCTAGTATATTATCATAACCTTGAAATACACACACACACACACACACGCACACACATATATATGCATATATTTAGGAGTGCTCCAATATATATATATATATATATATATATATACAATTGGAGGTGTGGAGTGGAATTGAGATTATCAAGGCGGATAAGGTAATCTTTTTCATCCTTCCCTTGTGGGTAGATAGCAGGACAGTTAGAGCACTTGTAAAAGTAGTTCAACGAAGACAAAAACGGAAACAAAACAAAGAAACAACAAAACGAAGAAACAACGACGAAAAGAAACAGCAAAACAACACCAGTGCCACCATTACTACCACTTTTACGATCACCACAACACCCACCATACACAACAACAAAAATAACAACATCAGTAATAGCAATACCAGGTGAAGGATGTGAGACAGTGGTGAAGGTACCAATTCTACGTCATTAAAAAGCCGACCTAAAAGTGAAAATACAGGAAGCCGACAAAGACCAAAGAATATATATATATATATATATATATGTGTGTGTGTGTGTGTGTGTGTGTGTGTATACATGTGTCTATGTGTTTGTTTGGTTTGATTTAGTTGGCTTTGTCTTTATGGCATATTAACCCTTGCGGTTATATAATGTCAAATCTTATATCTATATATGATTCGTAAGCGTATGGTTTTTAGGTAACATTATTTTTAAATGCGTCAGAGCTCATTTGTTTACCAAGTTAAAAGTTTTTAAATATTGTTATCCAACAATTAGATTTCATATTAATGATTTGTTTGCACACAGTTAAATGTTTTCAAGTATTGTGATATATTGTTTGCACGCAGTTAATGTCACCCTACCAATCTTGATCGGAGTATATCTGAGAGTAATGGTAATAAAGGGATACTCTATATTCCTTAAAATCTAATCTCACTATTTGATCCAGTTAATGCTAAATTGAATTAATTGTATTTCATAGAAATACTTGAAACCATGGATTACGTTGAACAGAATTAATAATGTTATATAGCAATACTGGAAGGTATGTAGAGTCCTGGGTATGACTAAACACTTTCCAGTATTGCTATCAAACACAAATAATTCTGTTCAACGTAATTCTTGATTTCAAGTATTTTTATGAAATGTTTATAATTCAATTTAGAATTAATCACTTGTTTGCCCACAGTTAAATGGTTTCAAGTTTAGTAAAATATTTGATAGTTCTATTTGACCCATAAGTAGGACCCTAATAGGTGCTAATACTACGGGTCAGAGTGGACCTGGGAGTAATAGCAAAGAAAGGGCAGCTTACATTCTCCAAAGCTTCAGGATTGACGCTTTTACATCAGATGCAGTTTAGAGTCATATCCAGGAAACTTGTTGGGGGAGTCTTACTCCTCTGAAGAGGTACAGTCAGCGTGTTGGTTGCTATAACGGTAAAAGTCAAGATTTGGTCACCTGATGGTGACACAGACATTTTTGCTATTATCGCTGGAGTTTTGCAAAGAAATGCCTAAATTACATACGACATTAATAAATCCCAGGGGGTATCCTTGTGGTGTAATGGTTAAAGCGATAGACTGCAGAATCGTAGTAAGCGAGTTCGAACTCCAGTTGCTCTATTATATTCACTTTCGGGCAAGTACCCTTGGAAAAGGTATGAACCCACTTACTCTACCAACTATGCGTTAAATAATACCATTACTGTTCTTCTCGAAGGATGGCTTTGGTATTAAATAACATATGCCAAGAAACAAAACCAAACTAAATCAATAAATCTAACGAAAGAAAAACGTTTCAGTTTCAGAAAAGACAAGATGAAGTCACTCACCCGCGGAAACTATCAGTGATGTAAATTACGCAGATGACCAATCGCTTCTTGCAAATACACGAGCTCAAGTCGAATTTCTGCTGCTTAGTATGGATCAGGCAGCAATAGGCGTCGGTCTCTACGTGAATTCAAAGTTCATGCGTTTTAATCAAAGTGGCACCATCTTCTTATAAAATGGCAGGCCTTGAAATTAGTTGGCCATTTCATATACTTCGGTATCGATATCTCATCTACTGAAAGTGATGTCAATATAAGCAAAGGTTAACCATGGACTACTATTCACAGCTTATCAACCATATGAAAATCTGATCCCAGATAAAATAAAACAGGAATTCTTCCAAGCTGTAGCCGAGTCAGTACAACTGTATGATTGCACCTCTATGACTCTAGCAAAATGCTTGGAGAAAAAGATGTTGCGTGCTATTTTGAACAGCAGACTACAAAACAACAGTTGTATGGCCTCTTACCTTCTATCTTACGAACAATCCAAGTAAGACTAGCAAGAAATGCGCAGAGCAGTGGTGGAGAAGGTAAGGACGAACTCATAAGTGACGTTCTCCGGTGGACTTTTACGTATGGACAAACCAGTGTTGGCTGACCAGCAAAATCTTATATTAACCTACTTTGTGCGGACACTGGATACCGTCTAAACGACTAACTAAGAGTGATGGCTGAAAGGGACGGATGAAGAGAGAGAGAGAGAGAGAGAGAGAGAGAGAGAGAGAGAGAGAGAGAGAGAAGGACCGGAATTTCTGCTGTCGGCATCTTGATTATGAGATTGGTGAGGAATCGAAATTACTAGTTTGATAACTCTTTAAAATTGCCTTTTCAATCTTCTTGATCAATTCTGTATAAGGTTTTTAAAGAATAGAAAAAATCCTGTTTTCTTTTCTAATTTAACTATTTAATTCGATTCAAATTTTTTTTCCTGAATTCTATCATTCTGAATCACATATCATGATTTTTATTCATATCTTCTTATACTGATTGCAATAAAATTTGATTCTTCTTGCGTAATGACCGTGTCTCGCTTAAAACCAAGCGATTACACGAAAATTGCCTGTTTGTTCAAATACTTATGAGCAGTAATACTATATATATATATATATATATATATATATATATATATTACTAATATTAGGTTCTCTTCAGTAAAAAAAAAATTCACTTTACGTATGCGGAGCGTTGGCGAGATTGATATTGTATCCTCTGTGGAGGAAATGGAATGTCATTGGTATGATGCTAAAATTTCAGGGATCTGAGGGGTGTGAAGTACCCTTTTATTGGTATTACTTTTAGGGTCCACTCAGACCCGGAATCGTTGTATCAAATAGATGTGCTTAAAGATTATTCGTATTTGATAGGACCGTGTTCAAAACACCCAAACAAACAAACAAACATCTCTGAAGAAACAATTACACAAAAAGATTTAAGTATGATCGTACAATGAATGCGTTTCCAAACTTTTGGTGCATAAGATATCCATAGACGAATTGACATGTCGTAAAATATAATCAATCAATCAATCATCGCATTACATTTGATTATTTTTCGAATAAATCTTTCTGAACGAGGTCTATTTTACAATTTTTACGGTCAAATAAAAATTTACATCAAACAGTAACTGCTATTTAAAAAAAAGATATACATACAAAAGGAAAAAAAGCTGGGTTTGGTTTGGTTTATTTGTTTAACGGTATACCAACTCTAAGTGCAATGCCGGAATTTAATTCATTTGTAAATTTTTGATTTTAACCATTTAATATTTTCAACATTTCCTTAAAAAAATTCCCCTTTTTTATTTGTCAATAATAATTTATTTGCACACAGTTATATGGTATCAAGTATATCTTATTGAATACAAATAATTTGTACTTAGTTATATGGTTTCAGGTATTCCTAATAATTTTCAAACAAATGGACTCTTAGAGGTTCTTCCATTCCGGTCAGAGTGGACATAAACACAATGAAGAAGTATTCTACGCTCTCTAGAGCCCCATAACCGGAGCCTCATCACCGGGTGAAGTTTAGTGACTTACACTAGACACAAATTTTGATTTGGTAGAGTTTTTACCCCTCTGCTGAGAGTGCAGTTGGTGTATTTTAATCCTTATCGACAGAGAGAAAAGAGATTTACGAATAATATTTTAGATTATCTTACGAAGTTAGCATTGTTCTTTACAATAACAACAACCAAAAATCACATAGTTTTTGCAAAGAATATTTAAGAAATATGTAAGTGAAACTTGAAAGATTTATTGATTTAAACATACGTGTATTTTGTCCAAAATTCTAAATAATAAGCAATAATACTAAGTAATTATTTTGTATTTCTATCTTGAAGAACGATATGTAAACTTAGCCAAGTTTAATTTAACGTAAATAATTGTTCTCGGGAAGAGAATTTTCTTCACTAAAAATTGACTTTAACGGTATGTAAACACGTTTAGAGTTATTTTATGCCTAGAGGTTATAGAATCGCGTTCATTGTACGTTCAAATCTATATTTTTGACGTAGATGTTTCTTAAGGGTTTTTTTTTTTTGGTTTGATATCTTTTTTTTAATAGCATATCAACCACCGAGGATTATTTTATGCCAAAGCTATCTTCGTAGAAGAACATTTGTGATACTATTTAACCTGTAGCTGAGAGGATAAGGGTGGGGTTCATACGTTTCCCAAGGGTAATTATTCGAAAGTGGCGGTAATAGTACGTTTGGAGTTCAAACTCGCTTCGAGGCCGCAGTCCTGCACTAAAGCCATAATTACATCAGAGTTTTTTTGGCACACAGTCTTATCATATACAAATAATTCTTGAACAGATTTATATGTCCCAAATTTGAGCTCTGAATAGTTTTACCACTCGGGACCAGAGTAGAGTAATGTCAATGAAGGGGTGACTCCACACTTCCCAAATCTCCAGAATTTGTGCCTCACTGTCAGGTACTGTTTAGCATCATACCCAGGACATCCATTCTTGTGGTGGTATTGCACATTTTGCTTGGAATGCAATCAGAGTATTCTAAGCCCTACCGACAGGACACTGAGTCCAATAAGTATGCAAACCAAATTGATCTACACATACTTGGTTGATTAAAGAGAACAGACAAACAAATTATTTATATGTATTGATATAGATGGTCAGTGGATTTATCATTATGAAACTAACTGTTGTTTTGTACGTGTTATGTTGCAATGATACAGAAAATCGTTTGGCTTTATTTTCAGAGAGAAAATAAAAGGCCAAATATTCATAAAAGACAACAAAGGGTTCGAAAAAGAAATTAAGATTAACAGTGAAAAGCGTCTTTGTAGTTCAACAAACAACACAGAAAATATAGATTCGAGTAAAAACTTTCGTGTAACCTTGGAAATCATCCAAGATTTTTCTTACTTATTACTTTGTAATAGGATTGTTTCATGAAGAAAATCTATATTGTAAAACTTTAGTGGTGTTTATTGGGACAGACACACGCACACACACACATATATATAGATTGACTGAGAGAGAGAGAGAGATAGAGAGAAAGAAATAAAGAGGAAGTGTTCGCAGTGTAATGGTTAACGCAATAGGAAATGAACATCACGACAAGGGTTCAAATCCAGGACGAGGCTGTTTGCATTTTGTATGGTGCTTATACCCTTTGGAATGATATGCATTCAACTATTCTTTCTTCTATTATGGGTAAATATTAGGGCAGACTGGGCTCTTTAACATTAGTATACTAACTCGTCTAGGAGAAGGAAATCTCTGTACAACTCCGCTCAAAAACTGATTTTGTGTCGCATCCTGCTCGTGAAGTGGGTTTGTTAACCGGGTTTCGATCCCAGCTACAGGAAGATACTGTCTAGCCACACTGATGAGTTCTGATAGAACGAAACAGATCTGTCTGTGGATGACTATATATATATATATATATATATATATATATATATATATATATATATATATATATCATAAAAAAATTAGCTAACAAGCATTTTTGAACGTATTTAGGGAATTTCGGTGTGGGGATGTTGAATAAAAAATAACATTAAACTCGAGTTTTTAAGATATTAGGTATCCCCTCAAATTATTATTTTACCCCAATATACTGTCAGATTCTCTTCATCAAAGTTATCAGCTAAAACCTTTTTTAATTAAATGTTCGACTAATGTAAGAATTGTCTTGCAACAAACTTTACCCACACGAACGTTGTACAAACATCTTCATCACTGAGACGTAACTCATATCGTGTATTTTGTGCAGGAATTAACCGGTGAAGCCCATCTCTTTCCATGTCTAAAAATGTTTTGAATTCAGTGTTCCTTCTGCTAGACCAGTTGCCATATCAAAGTTAAAGTGCCTGCCTTACTATTTACCTAAAGCTGAAGAAAGACTAGTTGGATTCATAACTTTTCCTCGGGTCTTAGCACTATGTGAAATACAAATGGCCACATTTGTGATTTGAAGTCGATTAGCCGAGTCCACTCTCTACGAGTCCACTCTCTAGCCGAGTCCACTCTCTACGTTATGACTCGAGCGCCTACAAATATACCTCTTTAGAAATAAGACAAAGGTAGATTTTAGCATTGAATTAGATCAAGAAATGAATATACGTGATAATGACGGTGTTTCAAAAAAATTATCTGAATTAATGTACTGGCAGTCAACAGAAATTGTTCGTTAGTATTACAATATTCTTGTGTAATTTTGTGAAGAAAAAATTGAATAACAGCCCAATTATTTACTATTGCCAAATTGTCTTTCTTTTCCTTCTTTATCTCTGTTGGCGGGGCTTTGAATACGTCTATTACAAAGAGGTACCCCCGAAAAAAAAATGGCGTGTCCTTAGTATGACACTAAACTGCATCCGGTGGTTAGAATCCAGTTCAAGCTCTGAAGAGCGTCAGGTATCCCTTCATTGTCCTTACTTTCAGGACCATTCTGTCCCGGTGTGATAATACCTGCTAGGATTTTATCTATGAGTTAAATAGGTCTGTTAAAGAATCATTCGTACAATGAACGCGGTTTCCTAACCTCTATGCATAAAATAACCCTAGACAAGTTGACATGACGTTAACATCAATCAGTCAATCTTTTACTGAGTCAATCCCACTTGCTATGTTTGAATAACATGTATTCGAAGAGATAGACTATATATATATATATATATATATATATATATATATATATATATATATATATATATATATATATATATATATATATCATTAGATGCTATTGAAGTTGCTGATCTTATATCAGAATGTCTTTCACCTTAACAGCGCTAGACTATTATTTCCACTTTTTACGAGTGATTTTCTTTTACATGGATAATTTATCATAGTCTCGGAGTTTATCACTCCCCCCCCCAGTGTTCGTATGGTCTGACCAATGTAAGAGATGCTTTTCTTAAGTTTCACGCATGGATAAAGAGGGTTCATTTGGCCTTTTACAGGTGTGGTTCCTTTTACTATACATTCCTCATCTGGCAAGACCGGTCGGAAAATTCGTTTTGCTACCGATCACTCGATTTGTAGCAGGTAATAAGGGATTAATTTGAACCAGAAGCACTTTTGTGGTTATATATATATATATATATATATATATTTCATGCCCGCGGTGATAGGTTTGATAAATACATATATATATATATATATATGTGTGTGTGGGGGGGTGTACACACACACACACACACACACACACACACACACACACACACACACACACACATATATATATATATATATATAGGGCACAATGGATAAGATGTCGCCATTTTAGATTATCAATTTGGGACATGATCTTTATTTCAGGCTTTATCTACTGCGCAGCAAACTAGAGTCAGTTTGGTACTGCCTATGAGAAAAGAAGCATCATAATACAATTTTCTCCTCCAAAAATTTGGAAGCAGCATGCTTTACTGTTTGGTATTCAAACCGGAAGCGCCCATACCAAGAATTCACAGTTTGGGTGTCAATCTGAGAACAGGTTCATATTCATATTAATGAAAACTAAACATTCGGTTCTTATCATAGAGTTTGGGGTGGTCACTAGCGATGCTGACGTATTGCTTCCAGTCATAAGATGATGAGTGGAAGCAATATGACGCAAGTGTATGGAGCAGGCAGTGCTGCTCTGGATCAAGAGGGTGGCTACTGGAAAACCTGACGTCTGGCAACAGGACCCTGACTGATGCTACAAGCAGGAGAAGCCAGTCTTGACTGTTAAAAGATTTCTGCAACTACATTACTCCTAAGATTTGGCCGTCTTCCTCTCCAGATTGCAATCCCGTTGATCTTTATGTGTGGGGTGCAGTTGAGCAAAAGAACAACAAAACTCCGTGCAACACCAAAGATGAACTGAAGACCAGGATAACAGAAGCTTTTACCAATTTAAACAAGAAGACCGCCGGAAAGACTTGCATGAGATTCCGAAATTCTCTGGAGGCCATGGTTGAAACCAATGACGATTACTTTGTAATTTTGGTAAATATATCCAATAAAGTGAGATGTCAGTGTTATTTTTATTTCTGCGCAATTTAGACGACAATTTACTCCTCACAACCTATATATATATATATATATTTGAGATGCTCAGTGAATCCGTAGGGTTCTCATAGTAACAGCGGTCCATGAAGATATCAGAGCTTCTATTTAGGGAGTAGTGGTATATTCTAATTAGGATTTCACAATTATCTTCGTTATATCGAAAATTTGGATGACTAAAATTATCACATGAAAATTGTAGGACACACGCATACATTTTGACGTATATATGTGTGTCCATTTCACGACACATACATGTTACGGATGCTCCAAAATTAACGCCTTCCATTCATTTTCATAGAAACTACAACAGATATAGAAAACAGCTAGTTTTCACCTTAGTTTGGCATATCAGCTTCAGGTTGCTTACAGTACCAGCTGTTATTTATTAAGTTAAGCATTTACTGATCTTGGCTTAGTCATATACGCTTATAGTACTATTTCTTAGTGGTTACCCATCTAAGTAACTTGTAAGGTCATCGCTGCTTAACTATCGTGTTTTAGCGGGAATCGAGTTTTTAAGCATGAAGTGGCCGTAAGTTAATCATGAAGAATTATTAACTTATTTATATGCAATTTATAATCATAAAAATAGAAATAGGACATAAGCTTAATAGCCTACAAAGGCGGCTATTAAGTAGGTTTGACTAAAGAAATTATGCTTTATATATCAACCTTCTAACATTCGGTCCCTAGTTAATAACACAATTCTACGTTTTCATGCATTTTAATTGGTTATACTACGAACAATAAATGCTCGTGTGTGTGTGCTATATGTCTCATTCTCTAAATAAATCACTCTTTCTCATAAGACGGTTGAAATATCTTTGCCAAAAGAAAACGTATCATCGCAATTGCGGAAATTAGGATTCCTTTCAAGAAATATCAACAAAGCTCAAGTTAAAGTCGATCTGTGAATTTCGGTTGTCTGTAGAGTAATGCATTTATTTCATGACTTATAATCATCGAATTTCATAACATTAACGTAACCTTTCATTTCTGTCTGTCTATTATCATTAAAGACAGATAATGAATGTTAAATTGTTTATAACTGCATAACCCTCATTCATTTATTTTGTTCGTCGTGGCGTCTCTCTTACGACAACATTACGATTTCTAGTCATTAGCCTGCCTCACAAAGTCTGGCATTGAGTCTTATGAAGCAATTGGAACAAACACTCTCGTTCTTGAAACAAACAAACAAGCAAACGAAAAGACTCATTTTACGTTGGCATGGATGAGTGGTTAGTGAATTAAGCACCCGCTAAACTGACAAAAATAAAAAAAATGTTAATTCTAGAATAGGAAAAATAAAAAAATTTCCAATTCATTATAGAGTTGTAAGTGAATACATTAACTTCAATATATAATCTAAAAAAAGTTATTTTCATCTTAGACGTGAATAATTTTTGCCTTTTTAAATTCAATTATATCTTTTATATAAAACACAAATATGTCTATTCCTGTAAAATGTATCTTTCCCCTATAATGAGAATATGAACTAAATTTATTTTCAAAACAACTTTAAATATTTCGATTGTGCTTTTGTTTAAAACAAAACTGTAGAACATGAAAGTAACGGTGATACCAAATGTAGTTGGTGCGTTTGGAACAGTCCCCAAAGGCTTGGCAAAAAGCCTGGAGGTATTGAAAATCACAGGAAGAATTAGACAAAATCAGAGGAAGATAATATGCGCTAATCATACGCTGCAGGTATTCTCTTTCGGAAGAATACTATATTGCCCCTAAAATAGGAGCATAGGTAAGAAACAACCCCTGGGTATTGTGTAGCTACAATACGCTGACCATAAGAATGCCAGAAATTTATGAGAATGAACGTAGGACTCAAATGACACATCTAAGTGTCATCATCAGTAGGTCTTCCCTCGATAACCAAAATGAGGAACCTGACTGCCATCATGCAAATTTAGGCATTCTAATTTAAGTTACTCAAATATTCTCAGTATAATCCTCTAATTTTCACTGTAATTATCGCTCAGGATACCAGAAAAAGAAACTGAGTAGATAATATAACAAACTAATATTACATTGCTATCTTAAAAACCAACCCCAAATAAAGAAGTTACAGATGGGTTATAGAGATATAGATTGCTTTATTCTAACGGCATGTCGACCTGTCCAGGGTTATATTATGCCTAAAAGTTTGGGAACTGCCTTTATTGTACGTTTATTTTAACATTTTTATGTAGTTGCGTTTTAAGAGTTTTTCTGCGCAGTCTTATCGAATATGAATAATCTTTAAACAAATCTATTTGATTCATTGATAAGACGCAAACTGATACTACTACTCCGGACCAGAGTAGACTTGGGAATAAGAGATACTCCACACTTCCCAGATTTCCAGAATTCGAGGTTCACTATCAGATGCAATTCAGTGTAAAACCCAGGATAAGCTCTTTTTAGAAGTGCGTCTTAATCCTCTTTAAAGGGACACAGTCTGCGTATTTTAAGTCCTACCGTCAGGGCGGTGAAGATGGAGAGAAATCTGACAAGTATAAATAAATAACACGAAATCTTTCTAACTAATCAAGAATGATGCTAAATAAAGGAAGATTCTTGGAGTTTGAAATTCTAGAATCATGTGAACAGGTAAGAAGAAAATAAAAACTGCCTGTAAGACGAGTTCCCTGTAGGTGCTGAAGAGAAGAATGCTTAAAGTTAAAACAACAGAAGTCATTTAATGCAACTCGAAGTGGACATGATCATGTAAATTATTTTCTTATAAAAAGAAATTACAAGCATTATTTGAAATCATATATTTTTAGGTATAATATATGGCTAAATTCTATCGCATTGAAACTTTATATCCAGTTATAAATTTGTATGAATATATACTACTTGCAGAAATGATGGAATTAGTCACACTTAAAGGATGTTCACTCAGGTTTTCCGTTTAGCTGTAAATAAACTAATATCAGATATGACAAAAAGCATTTTTACTTTAATAACTAAATAAGTTGGCTTCATAAAAATTCCTTAAACAAAGTAAATTGAATTATTAAAATCAAGGGCGTAATTTTTCCAAGCCATGCAGAGGAAAATATATAATGACTTGATGTTGAGAAATAAATTATGCAAGGATTGAGGAATTTAGATTCCTAAAACAAACATCAGCAAAAGCCTAGATATGTAAATCGATCAACAGCTCAAAGACAATTCTCTCAGACCTCAACAAGCAGTTAGGCATAATTGAAAGGAGACATGACTTCAACAAAAGAACTATTAAGTGAAATATTGGAAATGATAATAAATCTCATCCCAGAAGGCAATCAGTAGTGGAATGTAGGAAAAGACGGGTATATATATATATATATATATATATATATATATATATATATATATATATATATATATATATATATCTATATCAGATCCATTTAAGATCACTAAAAAATCGCAAAGGTTTAAGAATTGGTGTCACCTGAAAATAAAAATTTAAAGTTTCTTCCAAGCATTTTTCAAGTTAACAAATGAAGGAATACAAAATGATGTAAAACATTCTTAAGAAAAAGGAAGGAGTAACAGAAGAGTAAGATGAATGGGAAATATTAGAAAGTAATGGAAACAAAGAAAGGATAGCAAAGGAAAATAAATAACAAAGAGAACAGAATAGTCGAAAGAAAAAATTCGATGTTGATAATTGGGAAGAGTTTGTATTTCTTCGAAAGAGACAGCCAAACAGTTTGATACAAAGTTACTAAATTTAGCATACATATTTATTGGGCACAGGAGAGTTTAATGTAAAAAAAACTTTGGTCATCACCAGAAAAGTGGGGTTTACATCAGCAGAGTGTCTCTGACAATAAACCGTCTTTAACGGGAAGCCATACTTAGCTAGTTTAGAATCAAAGGTAAAATAAATGGAAGATTGATTAAAATAAGGGAAAAAAAATTCGGAGTGAAAAAAGTAGGAAGAAAATTAAAAGCAAGGTATTTTCTTGTGCAGTTAAAGATGATGTAGTTGAAGTAGTAATAGAAGAAGAAGAAGAAGAAGAAGAAGAAGAAGAAGAAGAAGAAGAAGAAGAAGAAGAAGAAGAAGAATGACGATGAGGAGGAGGAAAAACGAACGATGGTGGAAGTGAGCTTGATTTTAAAAGTCTAAAAAGCAAAGTATTTCTGTGCAGAAGAAGAAGAAGAAGAAGAAGAAGAAGAAGAAGAAGAAGAACAACAACAACAACAACAACAACAACTAAAATGAATAGATGTAAGTAAGGACGGGCATAAGAATAATGTATTTACTTGTGCAATTAAATATTAAAATGCTATCGGATTCGCAGACGTAAGAATTTCAGATTAAAAGCCCATCTTTATTCGAAGTGAGTTGAGCGCTGGCCCTAAGCCGATTTGAAAGGACGAGTTGGCGTAGTGAGTCTCGATGAATCTTGTCGAATCTCCTTTGGCTTACAACTGTGGAGGATGAGATGGGATGGGTTGGCAAGTGTTCGCACAAGCCGCCAGTCTCAGCTGGGTCTTAAATGATCGACACCAATCTGGACATGGAAGCCTCGATAGAACAGCCAAAATAACATGTGACTTTACGCCCTGTCTCAGTCGCTTGCATTCTTAGCAGATACGAGAGTTGGATGAAAAATGATTATTCTTATATCCTCATGTATCATCTTTATCGTCAAGGCGAGCTGATTGCATGAATTCCCTTGACACTTTCTCACAATCCATCTCTAATGGCCATCGCTCTTGGTAGGTCTTCTAGACAGCATCCATTGTCTGCAGGGAGGTGATGTTTGTGAGACTGGCGATGGTAAGCCTCTGAAATTAGTAGGCCTGTTTAAATACCCCGGTAGCAGTATTGAAAGCGATGTCAGCATGCAATATGGTAAAGCATGGACTGCTTTTGACTAGTTATGGAAAATTGATATCTCTGATGAAATAAAATGGGAATTCTTTTAAGTTGTAGCCATGTCAGTACTGTAGTATGGTTGCACCAAACCATATACGTATATATTTCAAATGAAAGATGTTAATATCATCTGTCAATCTGCAAAAATCAATAAGAAGTGTGTGTGTGTGTGTGTGTGCATGTGTGTGTGTGTGTGTGTGTGTGTGTGATCTACTAAGCTTAGTATGACTGGATACAAAGCCAGAAGTATAGGGCACTCAGTGTGAACTAAACTCACAAGGCTTGCTAATAATCAAAGCACCGAGGGTGTCCTAAAATTAACTTGGCACAAAGCAGCAAGTATGGGGCATTTAATGAGGAACGAACTCACAACTCTATAGTACTGGTCCTGCGAGACGAGCTTTCTGACTCTCCTTGTTGTCAGGAATTCGAATACACGGACTGTATCCACTGCAAAATGTGTAAGACACCTAAAAGGGGGTGTCCTATCTATGATACTAAACTGCATGTGATGATGAGGTTCCACTTCTGGACATTTGCAAAGTGTAGACTACACTTTTGTTTCTATTACTCCCATGTTCAATATGAGTGGCAGCATCTATTATTTAATGTATTTGTAAAAAAAGTTAATCCTATTCGATAGGACTGTGTGCAAAAAGCAAAATAAAATAAAAAAAACTCTTAAGAAATAACCACACAAAAATGTTAATATGAACGTATAGTGAACGCGATTCCCTAACCAGTAGGCATAAGATAAGACAAAATGGATTTATGCACCATTAAAATCAGTCAATCGCTATAAAAGATTTAACAAATTGTGGAGAGACAGATGTCTATTCGAAGAAAGCCAGCACTAAAGAGATATATCGATATTCCTGAACGGATGCCCTGTTTTTTTTTTACACTTCTTATATACATTTCTGGTATACTAGCATGTAGAGGCGTATTTTGGGGTTTCACGTTAAACAAATACACCGTGAAGTACATTCTCATCGAATGTACCGACCTAGCCCATATGAGAAAAACCTTCTATAGTGCAAACAATATGAAGGAACTGTCCCAAAACACTGAAATAAATAATGTGATATAATTTCTAAAAACAGAGAAGTTATATACAAAAATCTAAAGAAATTTACGATAAGACTAAATTACTTCGATAAACCCTTTTTTTACTAGATATATTCTAACAAAGTGATCCCTTCCCCAACCTGTTGCACAGTTTTTTTTAATGATCCTACAAAAATACCTAATAAAAAACAAATAATTAACTAATTATCTAAAGTTTATCATTAATTCCTAAGACCTCTCCTTTGAATTTCTTTTCACACTTATTTTCCATAACTTGATTCGGCATTAAATGACCGATGAGGTTGAAATGCTGTAAAACAAAACAAACAAATGTTTTAGAAGCCACTTTTTGTGGGATTCGATATTTTCCTTTGAAGGTACAGGGAGTTTCCTTATTTGCATGAAGGGCTGTTTTTGAATCTCACGGAAATGGTCTGTTTCAATTATTAACATATCAATAAACGTGAGAACCAAACTGTGACAAAGTCTTTGTTTGTTCTTTTGTCAGCGATATTCCAGAGACAATATCTTGGACTATTTGACCATTTGTCAGATAACCTTTTCGAGACTGCAACCTATTTTGCGATGACTCAGAATATGATAATATGCATGCGCTTTTATTGTGCATGTATTTAGTTATCAAACCTCTCCGCCAGGGGTAGGATGTGACACGTGATTAAATTCAAAGCAGAGTACAACTGGTTAGAATTCAGAGTTTTTCTTCTCCTAGACCGGTTGCCATTGCAAATTTAAAGAGCCCACTCTGCCCTAATATTCACCCATAGCTGAAGAGAGGACACTTGGGGTAATAACGCAATGTGAAGTGCAAACCGTATCGTCCAGGATTTGAACTCAGGTACAACGACGATAACCGTAACGCAACGAACGCTTTTTATGTATGTATGTATGTGTGTCGATATCGCTTCGTGTATGAATGTGTAGGTATCGTTTTTATGTCTTTATGATATCTTTTTTGTGTATGTGTATGTCTACCCGTGTGTGTATGTGGATATCATTTTCGTGTATATATGTATGTGCGTGTCTCGATATCTTTTTTGTATATCCGTATGTGTAAACATCAGTTTTGTGCATGAATAAGTCTCTCTCTCTCTCTCTCTCTCTCTCTCTCTCTCTCTCTCTCTCTCTCTCTCTCTCTGTTTGTGTGTGTGTGTGGATATCGTTTTTATGTACGTATATTTTCGGGTCTATAGATTTCGTGTTCAAGAAAATAACGGTGTACTATTTTCAATATAAAGAATTTCATATGCTGACCTAATGGCATTATTAAGTAACAAGGCGGTGGAATCGAAATGCTATTGCTGAGTTGTACTCCAACGATGAGTGGAATCTAAGAATTTCTAATTAACATTTTTCTGATGTTTTAGGCTCGGCCATTTGCTGTTATGAAACTATAGCCTCAAGATATCAATAAATATGATGGCTGGAGTTATCTCCCTTGGCAGTTCGGAGAAAATCTATGCTCGATCTGACTTAGCTCTGACGTAAGAGGAAATCTTCTGTTTGGCAGACTCTAATTAAATTTGACAAGTAAGCCATTTCTGAATCGCTAGCGAATCGGATTAAGTGCTGTTTTACACGTTTAAAAGTAGTTAACTGAGTCATCAGTTATAGCAAGTTGCTGTGTAAGCAAACAGAGGGACAGGTGGACAGGAGTTGAAGAACAAAGGTAAAGTGAGCGGGAAAGAAAGAGAAAGACTTATGGAAGAGGTAAAAAAAGATGGTAGAAGAGAGAGAGAGAGAGAGAGAGAGAGAGTGAGAGAGACAGGGGGTGAGGGACGGAGGGGAAAGAACCAGCACGGATGATAAAAATAGAAGAGAGGGGGAAATATATAATGATAGACTGCGAGATATGAGAGAGAGAGAGAGAGAGAAAGAGAGAGAGAGAGAGAGGGAGGGAGGTAGAGAGTTTGAAAAATAGTTCAAAACCAATTTGTGTTCACACACACACACACACACACACACACACACACACACACACATATATATATATATATATATATATATAGAGAGAGAGAGAGAGGGGGGAGAGAGAGTGAGAGAGACGGAGGGGAAAGAACAAGTATGGATGATAAGAATAGAAGAGAAGGGGAAAACAGACATAAAGATAGAATGTGAGATTAGAGAGGATTTAAAAAGATGAAAAGAATTGGAATACAAAGCCACAAAAGAAAACAAGATATATTGAAACAGGTACTTAAGGAAATAATAACACGCACACACACACACACACACACACATATATATATATATATATATATATGTGTGTGTGTGTGTGTGTGTGTGCACTTACATACATACATACATACATACAGGCACACAATTTTTACAAGGGGATTTTAAAACTCCTTTGATCAGAAGAAGGGATTATGATGGTTAATATGAGGGGGAAGAAGATGACGAAAAAAGAAACATAAAATGTAATAAATCCGATCAAATTTGGTAGATTGAAAGGTGTGAATGGAAGTGGAGCATTTGAGTTGGATAGCTTTTTTTTAAGGAAGAGGATAAGGAATTAAAAACAACAAAAAATCAATTAGATCAATAGATTTATATCTTGTGCGTGTGCGCTTATTTATTTTTCTTTATCCAAATGAATGGAGTACAGAGTCAAATAAAGAAAATAACTTATTTTGATTGAAGAATATCGATTGACAAACATTCCAAATGAACGCTGTGGGCTGAAAGATGCATGGCTTGATCTATCAAATGGGTGAAAAATTTTCAAGCATTAAAAGAATATACAAAACAAGCAAAAAACACCCACAAACAAACGGTTTTCCAATCTAGTATAAAAAAGCGCCGTATCGATAATAATAATTAATGAAAGTTATTTTGTCTGTCCGCAGCCAAATAGTTTGATGGAAACTTACCAATTTAAGAATACATACTTACTGGTCCAAGGGAAAGATTTTAACGTATAAATTGTTGACCATGGAGAAAGTGAGGTTTTAATCCAAAAGTAAGGAGTCTCTAAAAACTTATATTAACAACTAAGAGGCGTTCGTGGTGTAGTAGTTACCGTTGTAGGAAATGGATACGGCGGTACGAGTTCGAATACTGAACTCGATTATTTGAATTTCTCTTAATGCTAATTCACTTGGAAAAAGAATGAATGCAACTATTTTCCATCCAGCTATGGGTAAATAGCAGGGGATTCTGTGTTTTTTTAAAACTCTGTTAAGGCAACTCATCTAGAAGAAAGAAAACTCTGAATTCAGACCAATTAAACTCCACTTGAAAATTGATCCTGTGTAAAATTTTGCTTTTGTGGAGAGGTATATATATATATATATATATATATATATATATATATATAAACAACCAAAACTGAAAAAAAACTTCTTAAAACAATAAACTTCATAAGATAATATAAAATATTGGTAAAAGGTCTTTTATTGGGATTTATCTTTCATATTAACTTTTGGAATTACAGAAAATTTCGGTGTAAATTCTAAATCGACAAATAAGATTATCCATTTGATATTTTCAAGGTTGATTGATTGATTAATTAATTGATTTTAATGACATTTCAACCCGTCTAAATTTATTATGTTAGCGAATCGCGATCATTGTACATTAATATTTACATTTTTTTCGGTCATACCGAATATGAATAATTTTAAACAGATCTATTTGACCCATAGATGAGACACAAAGAGATACTTGCAGTCTGAGTTAGACTGAACCTGGGAATAATAGCAGATCTCCATAACTGGAGCCACATCATCAAATGAAATTTAGTGTTATACCCAGGTCATTAGAAAATGATATAAGCATAAAGTAGTTTTGATATTTGTTCGTCCCACTGTGATATGGTGTAAGTATTACCCTATGTTGTCATAAAATGTGGAAATCAAAAGTTTTTTAGTCAGTTACCTTTATTTGGATCACTGACATTTCACGCAAATAATAAAGATATACTTCAGATATAAATAAACGTACTCAAGCCGAATCTCTGCAGCAGAACCTGGAGCAGACAGCAACAGGCATTGGTCTCAACATGACCGCAGATAAAACTGAATTCATGTATTTTAATCAAGATGGTGCTATCTCTTATTAAATGGCAAGTCTATGAAATTAGTAGACCAATTCATTTACGTCTGTAGCAATATCTCATCTACTGAAAGCACTGTCAACATGGGCAAAGCATGGACTCTTATTGATTGGTTAAGAACATGGAAATCTGAGAAAATAAACGAGAATTCTTACAAGCTGTAGTTGTGTAAGTACAACTGTATGGCTGCACCACTTGGACTTTAACGAAACGCCTGGAGAAAAAGCTTGATAGGAACAACAGAAAGATGCTGCGTTTTGTTTTTAACAAATCCTGGAAGTAGAAGCTAACAAAAAAGCAGCTGTACAGTCATTTGCCTCTCATCTCACGAACCAAGTAAAACGAGCAAGACATGCTGTGCCCTGTTGCTGAAGTAGGGATGAACTCATTAGCGACATTCTCTTATGGACTCCTACATATAGATACACCAATTATAAAGCTAGAAAATTGATAATTCTTCAGAAAATGTACTTTGTTTTCATGCTGTGAGAATTTAGAGTTAAAATCACTTAACTTTGGGTTAAAACTTCGTAAAATAATAATGCAGATTGTTATGAACTAGGTGAAGATTTGGAAAAAGGTTGATATAAGCGTTAAGTAATTAAAAGAATGGATATTGTTTTCTGCAACGTGTCATGAATGAAATACAAGAAAATGACGATTGACGGATAAATTACTTTATGTTTCTGTAGTCCAAATTTAATACATTTTCAACAAAATTTTACTATGAAATAAATCACCAAATGCAAAAAGAAAGCAAAAACAAAACGAAACAAAAAAAATCCCCAAAACATAAGAGTCAAAAACCAAAGCGAAAAAAAAAAAAAAATTAAAAAGAAACAAAATACAAAAACCTGTCCATTATAGTTAAATGGATCCGTGTCTTTTTCATTCAACACGGGGAACCATTGTCTTTTTTCCCGGAAACTGGAAGTCCATATATTCAGCAAAGTCATAGCAGTAGGCAAAGACAGAAATAATAGATACTGCTTTCACAGCTCTTCAAACAGAAATAGTGAACATCGAGCAGAGTTTCGTCTCGAGAACAGGCTTGTGTGATTAAATACTAAATTAAACAAAATGAAAGAATCTATTGACTTATACATGCAAATAGCCCAATATATATTCACACACACACACACACACACACACACACATATATATATATATATATATATATAAGTAAATAATGGAGCAAAATCCAATAATAGTGTGAAAAAATTTGATAACAAGGTAATCCAAGCAGAAGGAGAGATTTATTGAGAAACAAAGTCGACGTTTCGGTTCTAATGAACCATCAATAGAATTGGGAGGGATGATATTAGTGGTTTTAAATCAACGATGGATGTTTCTAAAATGTTTCACAAAAATCTCGGGAAAACCTATATCTCAGAAAAAGTTGGCCGTTTAAACAGTACAACAGCGTTTGTTTTTTTTAAATTGTCATGTGATTATTGGAGAATATTACGTTGAATTTATGTGTTCCATTGTATATCAAGAAAATTTCGCATCATAGTTTCAGACACCGGTGTTTATTCCTTGTAGGAATTGTAAATTAAAATATATTGGTGAGACGTCCAGGAACCTTCACGTTCGCTTGAAAGAAGACAAAAGAGACATTAAAGTAAACTTCTTCAACATATTTCTCAATCAGATCATAACTTCTGTTTCAATTCTGCAAAGATGCTTGTTTAATTACATCCTTAACAAATGACTAACACGAATTTTTGAGGCTGGTGCTATTTCATTTAATAATTCGTTAAACACTCGCCCGGGTTTTTATAATATTTCTACGTTTTTGAGCTAATTAATTTTAGATAGCGACAATATGTTTAATCTATAATTAACATTTTTCACACGTATAATTTCACACATGAAATTTTACTGAATTATTTAGGGTTTAAATTTACATTTGAAGTTTCACGTTTGGGTTTAAAATTTAAAAAAAAATTAAATTTGAATTTAGATTTTGAAATTTGAATTGAATTTGATGTGTTAAAAATTTAAATGAATTACACACAAACCGTTTATCCTTTTTTTAACTTTTTAATTTTTTTCTTAATATCAATTTACTTTATTTTATTTCTGTCATTTACATTATTTTGTTACTCTTCTATTCATACTTGTTTCGCTTGTATAATCTTCTCCCCACTTCTTTCTCCTTCACTTCTGTCTTCTATCCTCTTTTCTCCTATTTTTTCTGTTTTCCACTTTCTCTTTTCCATCCTTCTTCCTTCTTTCTCTTTCTTTCTTTTCACACTCTTTTTCCTTTTCTTCCTCCTTTTGATTAGAAAATTTCTCGATTTACTTTGGAACACATAATTTCTCAATGATATTCTCCAATAATCACACGACAATTTAAAAAACAAACTCTGTTGTACTATCTAAACTGTCAATTTTTCCTGATATATAGGTTTTCCCTAGGTTTTTGTGTAATTTTTGAAAAACATCCATCGTTGATTTAGCATCACTAATATAATCCCTCCCATCCTGATGATGGTTTATAAGAACCGAAACGGTAGAGTGTCAACTTTATTTCTCAATAAATCTCTTCTTCTGCTTGGATAACCTTGTTATCAAATTCTGTCTCTGTCTCAATCTCTGTCTCAGTCTCTCTCAATATATATATATATATATATATATATATATATATATATATATATATATATATATATATTGGGCTGTTTGTTTGTGTAAGGCCATATATATATATATATATATATATATATATATATATATATATACGTAATGCATTCAATAAATTTCCAGACATTTTTGTACAGGCATTTAAAATTGTCGTAGACTCTTGAAAATTCAGTATGTTATTGCTATACATCTTATGAGATGACTGACCAATTTTTATGATTTCAGGTTCAAATGAACAGCTACAGCAGCAATTGGAATACACCCTACTAAAGCCTGATTGTCACAGTTGGTGAATTTCGAAAATGCAATCTGAATGTGAGAACACTTTAGAAGAACGATATGCAATAAAATTCTGTTTTAAACTTGTAAAAAATGCCACAGAAACGTATGGAATACTTCAGACTGCTTTTGGACCATCTTGCATGAATCGAGCATCAGTTTTTGAGTGGCATAAGAGATTCAATTAAGGCAGAGAGTCTGTGAGGGATGATGAGAGGTGTGGGAGGAGTAAGGAAGTCAATACACCAGAGTTGATTGGTCAAAGGGTAAGGGTTAGGGTTACTATGTTGAGGTTTTAAGGGAGTTCTGTCGGAAGAGGCCAGGACTCTTCAAATCGGGTCAGTGGCATTCCCACCAGGACAATACACCAGTCCACAACTCCATCCTTGTCAGAGACTATTTGACGAAGATGGGCATCAAGACAGTTCCTCACCCTCCCTATAGTCCAGACCTTGCCCAGAGGCTGTCGTTGTGAGACAATTGAGGAGATGAAAGAGGCTGTGACGAAGGTCATTGACACACTCACACAAGAGGACTTCCATGGGGCCTTGAAGAAGTTGTTGGAACGGTACAAGAAGTGCATTGCAGCCGGAGGAGATTACTTCGAAGGGGACAAGAGTTTCATGTGTGTACTATCAATAAAAGTGCCCATACGAAAAAAGTCTGGAATATATTAAATGATCCTCTTATATATATATATATATATATATATATATATATATATATATATATTTCATCATTATGTCGTGCCGCGGGCATGGATATCCCTGACCCTCTCTCGCCACTTCTCCCTATCATTCATCGCTTCTGGCAGGTCTTCTGGGCTACATCCCGTATCCTCACATAGCTGCTGTATGTATGTTCGAGCTGGTCGTCCTGCTTTTGCTTGGCCATATGCGGGGTCCATAGGAGTACATCACTGATGAGTTCGTCCTTGCTTCTCCAGCAGTGTCCTGCGTGTCTGGTTCGTCTAACTTGTATAGTTTTCATGACGGGAGGCAGGTGGCCGTATAGTTGGTGCCTTGCGGGGTGTTGCTTGCAACATTTTTGTGTAATTGTGGTCTAGCTTCTTCTTCAGCCGTTTAGTTAGCGTCCAAGTTGTGCATCCATATAGCAGTATCGATGTGACCGCTGCCAGGAAGAAACTGCGTTTCATTTTATCGGCCAGGTCTGATTTCCATATGATCGAGAGCCTATCGATAGCTGTCCATGCTTTCGTTAGCCGTGTGGTGATGTCTTTTTCGGTTGATGAGACGCTGCTTCCTAGGTAGGTGAATTTGTCAACTAGTTTCAGAGAGGTTCCGTCTTGTGTGGAAATGTCGCCTGTTTGGTTATAGCACATATATTCAGTTTTGTGTGCATTGACATGGAGGCCAATGCCTGCGGCGGCTCGTTCCAAACTATGCAGTAGTGTTTCGGCTTGGTTGGGTGTATTCACCAGTAACGCTATGTCATCGGCGTAGTCGGCGTCGGTAATTGTTTTTGCGGGGTACCTTCTGCTTCTTTTCTTTGTCAGCTCGAAGCCATTTTCTCTGATTTGTCGATCGAAGTTCTAAGCACGTAGTCTAGACAGATGATAAAGAGGTATGGGGCTAGTGTGTCCCCTTGTAGTACTCCTGCTACAATGTTGAAGTATTCTGTGTCTCCATCCGGTGAACGTATTAAACAGTGCTATGAACAGTGATGCTTACTCTTCTTTTGAACGAGTATCTACAGATCATAGAATAGTTTCAGTAAAGACTCTCTTCTACAAAGAAATAAAAAATAAACAAATAAGGTTTTACGATATGATTGGTCATCACTTGCCAATAATCATTTATGCAGTCACTATTCGGTAAAAGTACTCGTAAAAAAAGAGGTTTGGTAATCTACGAGAGACATTTGAAAGATGCCCTCTATCTGACAAATAGAAAAATTTTATTACCGCTCACCAAGATGCAACTGCTGAGTGCCCATCAACCAAACTAAAAGACTAACGTAGCGTTCCCTGGAAGTCAGAAACAGTTTTAGAAAAATGAGATAACTTGAAAAAAACATCACTTCAAAGAAGAAACCAAGCAAACAGCAATGTGCTTTAAGAAACCGCAGAAAGAACCTACATTTATCGAAAAGAACAACTGGAATACATTGAAGTCTATATCAATAAAATCAGAAATTCTGCAATAGACAAGCAATCTCGGTTAGCATGGCAAGCAGTAGATGGAGTTAGTGGAAGGAAAAGCACCTTGAGGTCAAAACTAAAAGCTGCCAATCAAGAAGAAAGACTTCAGAACTGGAAAAAACATTGCGAAGATCTACTTAGAAGCTCTCCTGAAATCACGGACAAACCAACTGAAGAAATTATAAATGACCAACTAGACATCAAACTTGTACAATGTATGAAGGAAAAACTCGATGCATTTCTGAAAACATTGAAAAGAGAAAAACTGCAGACTTTGATGAAATACCGCCTGAAATATGGAAGACAAGAAAATTTTACGACACACTTCTTCGATTATGCAATGCTGTGTATAAACAAAATGCAATTGGCAAATTGACTGAAGGCTGCATTCACCTCATTCCAAACAAAGGTGACCTCGGAATCACCAAAAACTCCAGAGGCATTACAATTACTACGATAACTACGAAGATTTATAATGTCTTATTTCTTATTCGTTCTCGACCTGAAGTTGAGAAAGTTCCTAGGCAAAAATCTGAATGGTTTTTCTTGAATCGTTGAAGAAATACGTATAAAAAAGTATCAAACAAACCACGAAGTTATTCTCTTGTTTGTTGATTTCTCCCAGGCATTTAATTTCATACACAGAGTAAAGATGGCTTTCCAAATTTCATACACAGAGTAAAAATGGCTTTCCAAAAGAAACTGTAGCGGTAATAATAATATATTACAAGAACACGAAAGCTGTGACCCACTGACCTGGTGGCGACTTTGACTTCTTTAAAATTGTAGTTGAAGTCTTACAAGGAGATACATTGGAACCATTTCTATTCATAATCTGCCTAGATTAGAAACTGTGAACGGCAATAGATCTAATGAAAGAAAATGGTAAGAAGCAAACGATATATCGCAGAAACTATCACTTAGCGCTTCTGGCAGATTCATCTGCTCAAGTCGAATCTCTGCTGCATTGTCTGAAGCAGTCAGCAAGAGGCATTGGTCTCTATGTGAACTCAGATAAAACAGCGTTCAAGTGTTTTAATCAAGATGGTGCCATCTCCTCATAAATAGCAAGGCTCTGAAGTTTGTAGGCCAATTCATATACATCGTTAGCAATATCCCATCCACTGAAAGTGCTATCAACATACTCATTGGCAAAGCATTAACTACTATTAATAGGTTAGAGAACATAAAGAAATATGATCTCTCAAATAAAAACAGCAGGAATTCTTCTAAGCTGTAGCCGTTTCAGTACTACTGTTTGGCTGTTCTACTTAGTAAAAAAGACAGATAGGAACGGCACGAGAATGCTACGTGCAGTTCTGAACAAATTCTTGAAGCAACACTCAACAAAACAGCAGATGTACTGTCACTTACCTCCCATCTCGCAAACCATCAAACAACCGGACACTGTTGAAGAAGTAAAGACAAACTTATAAGCGACGTTCCCTGATGGACCGACCAGTGTTGGCCGATCAGGAAAAAGATTCATCGGCTCTCTTCGGACACTGAATGCCGTAGAGATGACTTACTAAGAGCTATGTCCGATGAGAGAGAGAGAGAGAGAGAGAGAGAGAGAGAGGGGGGACTCCATGCCATTTGCACAACAAGATGATTATGGTGATAGCAATAGATGTATTTGTCTTAGTGAACTAATAAAGACAGACATGGAACCTTATTTCGACGCTGTTTTGTTTCTTTTCCTTTGAGGATCAGACTCATGATTTTTGCAGTTTTGACCAACACCGACAGCCATCTTTTTTAAAAACCAAACACAACATGGTGGAAGTCAGTTAGCTGGTGAGATAGTATGAGCAACGCTTCCGATGTGTCATACTCATGTGTAAAAACAAAGATAACCAACATCATGCCATGGGAAATGAAAGCATTGGATTGGTGATATAGGTGATATTTGGATTTGTGCCATGTCATTTGCTTTCGTATTTTACACAGTGAAGTAGATTGAACGAAGAAGCAGGCTTCTCAGAAGCAAATGTGAGAGTGTTCGAATCTCACCAGGAGGGTATCCTTTATTGTTATTTCCATTATATGTTCTTCGCTGTCATAAAAATAACGACCCAAGTGAATTACCAGGTCAGTTTTAGTAACACCATCCCTGTTGTATAAGACCCATCCTCAAAGAAGTTTTCTGTGTATGATATTAACTTGCATTCAATGCAGAGGTCCCAGTTCTCTAGAACTGGGGAGTGTGGCCATTGCTTCCAAATCTACCCTTAATCGGAATGGTAGTATCTGTTAGGGTTAAACATGCAGACTGCAGAAGCAAAATATGGAATAGGGAGGATCGGATTCATGCCTTTTTAAAAGTCTTTTAGCCCAATTTTTGAAAAAAAAAAAACGCGATAAATCTAGATTTTCCTGATTAGCACTATTATTCAAGCACTTTTTTTCCATTAAAATTCAGCCCAATATGAGTGAGCAAGAAAAGAAACGATAAAGAATCTACGATTTGCTTAATGCCGAAACCAAGACAAAAACATTCCGAAATAATTGGAGTTTCTTTATGGCCTCCATCAAGCCCAGAACTTTGATTATGCTCGATGAGGCATTTTAGAAAACAAAACAAATTCAATTTCCCATCCAAATATTGGTTCGCTTAAGACTGCTATTGAGGAGGAATTGAATAAAATGTTTAGATAATTTATTTTGAAGGTCTGCAAAATGTTTCGATGGAGTTTTGATGCAAAAATTGGAAAAATGGCAGCCATATTGAGTAAAGTTACAGTTTTGTGTCTATCTTCGAATTTTGTAGTTTATTTTTTAAAATTAAAATTAATCTTGTTTTATAATAGATTCTTTTGCCCAGCGGTTAGAGTGTTCGCCAATGGCCCGGGAGACCTGGGTTCAATCCCAGGTCGAGTCATACCAAAGACTTTAAAAATGGAACTTGATACCACCTTGCTTAACACTCAGCATTATAAGGTACGGTTCAAGGGTAAAGTGGAGCAATCCTGGGAATGGAGTAGCGCCCTCCCCTACACCTTGGTGTAGTAGCTATCGAAAAGGGAGCCTTCGGGTCACCCTCGACTATGGTCGCTAACTTTACTTATTATTATTCTGGAATATTCCTAATTTTGCTTCCAGTTTGAAAATTAATAATCTTGAATAAGAATTCGTGAAAAATATATGCAAAAAATTATTATTATTGAATAGAATTATTTAATTCAAATAGGAATACTTGAAACCATATAACTGTATGCAAATTATTTGTATTAAGAATGGTTATTTAAAGCTACAATAGTTTACAAATGATTATTATCATTAAATACCCTAAGCCATATAAATATGAATAGATTATTAGTATTAGGAATACATGATACCATTTATACGTGTAAACAAATGATTGTTATATAAAAAAATTGCCTTTTAAAATAATTATTACAATGAAACATTGGAAATATAAATAGTTATGATTGCAATCATACGTATACAAAGGAACTAAAATTTCGTATTAAATAACCTATAACTAATTGATATGTCGTTAACCAAACTAAACCAAACCAAACCAGAACAAAACCTATCAACACATGAGACAGCAATTGCTAAAGTTGTAACAAAAAAAACAAACAAAAACAAAAACAAACAAACAAACAAACAAACACACACACACACACACACACACACACACACACACACACACACACACACAAAAACAACCCAAAAACAACAAAAAACAAAACCTGTCACTGTTAAGGGATAGTTTTCTTCATAAAGATAGAATAGAGTGAGTGAAGCGGCCTGTTAACATTAGAGGGCATTAAGGAAGTTCTATAAAACAATGCCTCTACCTATGGGTCAAATATTTGTTGTCGGCTAGTCGTAAACATCCAGTCAGTTAGCTATAAAGTCATGGCAATGTGTACTTGTAATCAAGCTATCGAAAAGATACATTTTAATCGTTTGCGCAAGGGTTAAAGCTCTTAGCCTTTGTTGACCTCCTGATATTCATATTTCACTCCTTGAGAACAATGACAGATTAGCCCTGAATCCAACCATTGGAAGAGCTGATCTTGACTGAGTTGAATGCAGACGGAAACCTCTTCTAAAATGCAAGCATCCAGCTCACAATAACATATTCAATGTTAATAGCCTTGGTTCTATCGGCACGTTGGATTATTTAGTTTTCGTGCCAATGGATTGATTGATATTTACATTTCACCTCATCAGAAGTTATTTTATGCCTAGAGGTTAAGGAATCGTGTTCACTGTATATCTATAGTTAAATTTTTTGTCAAATTGTTTCTTTAGAATATTTTTGTGCACCAAGTTATATTATTAGAAGAAACTATTGCCAATATTTTGCACACAATTATATGGTTTCAAGTAAGTAATAATCTTTAGCAAACAATTATAGCCTCAAGTAACTATTCTAATTACAAATGATTTGCGTATCAAGTATTTTTATCGAATAAGATTTATTTTTTATCTTATTTATTTGACTCTTAGATAAGATCCTAACAGGTAAAAAATACCGGGCTAGACTGTACCTGGGAGTAATGGCAATAAAGAGGTACTCTATACTCCCCAGATATTCACAAATGGAGCCTCAGATGCAGTTTAGTAATATTTAGCACACTGTTTCTTGGGGGCATCTTACCCGTCTACAAAAGATAGTCGATGCCAAATCCATTGACATTTTTATTCTTCAAGCGGATAAATATTTTTATCTTGATATAGACCTTAGATTCACCAACTTTTGACTACTTCTATATAAAAAAGATCCTATAACTTCAACACCGGGAGAATAGGAATGCTTCCGTCTCTAATAGCCTGTGAGAAGCTCATCTCCCTTATTCCCTTGTGGGCGAAGTTTTCTGCTGTTTCCCACTTCGCTGGCTACAATACATTTCCACTTCGATCTCGATCTCACCCTTCTTCGTAATCGCCTGACAATCTCGTCTTCCTGTTGTCGTGTAGCTCTTCCGAGTAGTCTTTGTTGGTTTTTCTGATACCATTCAGCAATTGTATAGGTCCACCTCTTGTCCGAACCTTGCAACGTGTTTGGCTCGGCGGAACTTCTACTTTCGGCATTCCACGATCACGTCCTTCATTCCGCTCTGTCCCCGAATTGCATCGCTTTACATGTGCTCAATCAACGATATTCCCAGCATGGATCTTTCCATACCCTCTGTATCGTAATCAGTTTCTGTTCTTTCTTTGAGGTAGCCAATTTTTTGTTTGTGTATAACATCACAAAACAGCGTTGTTAAAGAGATTGGCACATTGAGTCTTGTCCAGCTTTGCCTTGAGTTCATCTTTTATGGTGGTAAATACTTTCCACCCAGATCTTATTCTCTGCAAGATTTTCGCGTCCATATATCGGCACATATTTACCATCCGTCCAAAGTAGATGTACTCTTTCTTCTCATCAATTTCGTTGTTTCCATCGACACTACAGCCCTGTTGTACTTCTTCAGAACGGACGAGAACCGCATACATATAAAAAAAGATAAAATAGCTTATTAGTAGCTGCGTTTAATCCGAATCTTAAACTAACATACATTGTTTGCTGTGGTACAAACAATAGTATTAACGAAGAGAAGATTGTGAAATCCTATCAATTCTTAAAACCTGTTGAAGGTATCTTTGAAGATAATTTCCTTACCATCACAGGTGATTTCAAAGCAAGAATAGATTTCCCAGATACTCTGTTCATCCATAATGGTAAAACAAATTGAAAAGTTGAAATGTTTTTAGACCTTCTAGATGAATTCAGTCTTTTTTGACCTTCTAGATGAATTCAGTCTTTTTTGCAACAATTTCATGAAAGCTTTTGTAAAAAAATAAAAAGGATCTTGAAAATGCATACACCTTTTCTCAAATTGAGTACATTGAAGGCAAACTATCACGACTTACAATTTCTTCATATTAACAATCAACACTTTGAAAATATCTGACAGGAAAGCGAAGACACCCTCAAAGGTACCTCTGATGAAACTGGGAAGAAGAAAAGTCCATCTCCTGTTGATCCTTTGCTAGAAATTGACATATTAACTGATAATTCCATTGAACCTTTTTTTGGAGGAAACCTGATTATCAAACAAAAACTAGACAATCCATCTAAGATTAGAATAAGAAATTTCAAACAAAATGACTTTTAAAAGACTTATCTCATAACCTGATTTGATCGTGGTGGCGCTTAACGTTCATTGAGTAGGATATGGCCCATCCCTCTCCTGGTCACAACTGGTTTGAATTTAGAGTTTTCCTTCTCCTAGACCAGTTGTTATGCAAAGGTTAATTGTCTGCCCTACTATTTTACCCATAGAGAGAGAATAGCTGGATTCATGCCTTTCCCAAGGGTGTGAGTGCTATATGAAATGCAAACAGCCTCGCCCATGGTTTGAACTCACGTAGCTAAGTCCTCTTCAATGAAAATAAGACCATGAATGTCTTCATAAACAAGATGTTTGCGTAAATGTAGAAGTCATGAGAGACCATCAGTATAAAAAACAAAACAAGAAAATGCTGCCTATTCGTACTGGCTACGTACACAGCCCACAGAAATACACCAGTAGGTAATGTTAAGAGTTGAAAATTCTACACCAGACTATTAGGAAACATTTGTGAAAACGGTTAAAAGATTCCTTGTAAATCGCAGTTATTTCAAAGCTTAATGATTTGGACAAAACCACACACCGTGTTTCTGTACAGAAATGCTGGATGAAAATGGCATTTTGGAAGTCTAATTTTCAGTGTTGACTACTGCATTCCCGGATCTTGAAGAAGTTGTTGAAGACAGACGAGGCAAAGAGACAACAACGTGTTCACATAAGAAAAAAGGAAAAAGTAGATTAATAGTCACAGAATAATATCACTCACTTTATGAGTGTGTTTCAGTTTCCCTCCAGTCCGACCCCCAAAAAGAAGGAGACGTGAAGTAGTATTTCTTTGAGTCAATGTAGGAAATATCTTATTATTCCACTAGGAGGTAGGGCTGTTTCGCTATCTCGTTTTAGGGGTCTTACCCCTTAGCATAGATTCAGTATTCTACCGCCCCAGCCTACTGGGCTGTCACTAGGGGTAGGAAAGCATCATACTGCATTATCAGCCATAAACTTCAATTATTTTTTAACATAGGTGCATGTCAATATCTCAAATATATTTAAAAAAATCTTTATATCTATTTTCATAGGGACACCCTAGATTAAATTCATTCTGTTATTTGATACTGTGACATAACAGACGTTCCGCTGTCTAGCTTACAATTTTCTTTTTTAAAATGATTCAAATTTAACTGCAGTTGCAAATTCACATATGCAGAGTTTATTTCTGAATAGCAATTCTAATAGCAATTTTTTTTACTATCTCATTGATCTGTCTATTAAAAGATGTCTTCTTTAGTTTCAGTTTATTTTCGTTTGATACTATCCCTTTCACCATTTCCATTCTGTGCTATTTCGTCTTTCATTATGATATTGTGCGATGGCTCTCAGCTTATCTATATTCAAGGAGCTTCCTGTACCCCACCACAACAGTCTTAGATGATTAAGTTTTGGAATATTATTTTTTTTAAATCCCGAGTTTCATCATCTTTTTTCTTACCATATATTATCAATAATCTCTTGAGACATTTTTTATTCCGTTTTCTTGCGTTTTCAATATTTAAAAAAATTCTTTTGCGATTACATTATTATTTAAGCTGATATTTATTTGTATGTTTATTTTATTTAACCCCCATTTTTAATAATATTTTAGCTTTTTTGCTACTTTCTTTGACCTTGTTCCATTTCTTTCGTCTCTATTTTCATAATCTTTTAAGCTTGATTCATATTTTATTTTCGAAATAATAAATAAAATATCCATAGGGTGTTTCTTTCAAAATTTAATTTTAACTTTATCTCTTGCCTCGTTTCTCAGTAACTTGCAAGAATTTGAAGGAAGATAAAAATGAATTTTGGATTTTCTTGAAATGTGCTGTCATCCTGAGGCAATTTCTTCTCTTTTCATTCCTATTATTTGTCCTTCAATCGTCGTTCTTTTTTTTCCTTGAGAATTTTTTTTTCTTGAAGTATTTTTGTTTAAAAATTCTAAGTTCTAGTTTTTTCTAATTTTAGTTCTTTCAGTCTGTGAACGAGTTTCTATCGCCTTTTCTTCACTTCCATCCACTCAACATTCTTTCTTTCTTTCTTTCTTTCTTTCTTTCTTTCTTTCTTTCTTTCTTTCAATGGTCTGCTTCCTTTTTATTTATTTTATTTATTTATGGATTGAAAAGACGTTTCTTAGAGAATATATTATAATTAATTGAAAATAAAATAAGCACAGTATTTCATAATTAACATTATTATTTATTTCCTTTGAAATTGTGAGCTCGGGCACAGACCACATTCTTTTATTATCAAATTGCAAATTATTTTGGAAATTGTAATATTCTCTAAGAGTATATATCGAATACAACTGGTTTGAATTAAGAGTTTTCCTTTTCCTAGACAGGTTGCCAAAACAAGATTTAAACTCAGTTTGCCGATTCCATTTTTTTGGACGATACCCGTTACCCTAAGCGCGTAACCTCAGAGTGTATTTTTCAAAACATTGTATCAACAAAAATATCATTACGATGTGTACTTTCTTTTCGTGCAATATGAGGGTCATTCATTAACAAAGGGGAATTATTTTGACAAAAATTACATTTTTTTCAGAATTTTTTTTCAATAAATTTGAACTCTGCATCGTTGGGAAAAGTTTTAGCGCAAAATTTATTTTTAATCCCCCAAAAATATTTGTTTTGAGATTATTCGAAATGGTAGAAAAATCAAACAGAGTGCTCTAGTCTTGAACAGAAGTTTGTCAAGGTGTAAACCATGTAAAAATAACGGAGAAGCATATTTTAGTCAAGAAATGTTTATAACTTGGCTAAACACGTTTTCTTCTAAGAAAACAGTTTATAGGTCGAAAAACACTGAATCTCCGATCAAGAAAAAATTCCGGGTGCAACAGTCTGTAAAAAAGGTGATGCTGGCGGTGTTCTTAGGGCATGGAAGAACCCATCAGTACTGATTTTCCTGGAAAAAGTGCAACTATAATCAGTACTGGTAATTTCACCTTATTTATTGAATAACCCTCGTACATACAAAAATGACAACTGGTGAAAAGACTCGAAAATCACCGAATATAAAAAAGTGAGGAGTTGTTCGCCACTGGTCCAGGAGACCTGGGTTCAATCCCAGGTCGCGTCATACCAAAGATTTTAAAAATGGTACTTGATACCTCCTTGCTTAACACTCAGCAATATAAGGTACGTATCAAGGGTAAAGTGGAGCAATTCAGAGAAAGGAGTAGTGCCCTCCCGTACACCTCGGTGTAGTAGCTATTGAAAAGGGAGCCTTCTAGTCGCCCTCGACTAAGGTCGCCAACTACTGTATATAGGTACTGTCAGCCAGTGTGTCAGACTAAGTAAATCTTAGTAAAAAATAATGTACATATAAAAACCACTTCATTATAATATAGATTCCAAAGTACCGGAAAAGTATTAGAACACTTCAATCAAAGAAATTAATGCTACTCAATTTGCATACCTCCCTTTCTGTTAAAGAAAAGAGAGAGAGAGAGAGAGAGAGAGAGAGAGAGAGAGAGAGAGAGAGAGAGAGAGAGAAGAAAATAATAAAGTAAACAAGTACGTGTAAGATTTTTTATGTGACAATCTGTCTTCTCAATAGGAAATACTTCTTTATCATCACATCTCGGAAATACTCTCATCCCAGGTCGAACGATTTTTTTCCCAACAGAACAAGAGTAGCTTCCCTTTATCGGTGACTGTCTTTCTCACTCTAACTGTACTTATTTATCTTTTGGAGTAATGTTTCCATTTCATTCTTCCCTAGTCAGATATTTCTTTACATTTTTGCAGTTTTAATGAAAAAAAAAAAAAAAAAAAAAAAAAAAAAATACCCCGCCTCAAAAAACAAAACAAAACAAAACAAAACAAAAAACAAACCAAAAAACAAAAAGTAAAACAAAGTAAAGAAAAGAAGGGAAAAGAAACTCTCTCCGGATTTCTATCATTTAATCGTAGGTTTCTTTATATTAGAAAAAGAACCAGATTCCACTAATTAAAGTTTATTTCCTAAGTTACTTTTTTTCTCAACACACAAAGTTAACTCTTTAGTGACTTTTTAAAGACTGAAATCTTGGGAAAAAAAGATGGAAATCTCAGAAAACCTTGGAAAATTTTTAAAGAAAATTCATTTAGAAGTACATTTTAACAAAAACTTGTTTTAGTACACTGTTGGATTTTTTCTCGATATCAGATGTTCCATTCCAAACAGAAGCATAAATTTCAAATTTCAAAAGTTATGGCAATGTGATACAATCATCATATCGTATAGTTTTGTCCCAAACCAGGAAAACCTCGAAAAAAAGAAAAAAAAAATCGTATCGAATACTCAACTCTACAAACTATAAATGTTTACGAGTTTTATTCAAGATTAGGTGATTCTTTTGTGTCAGGAATTCCTAGAGAATTTTTCGAGCCTAATTCTCTAGGATGGATTCTGGTTTGTGCGTATACCATTTGGTAGTATGGTCAAATTTCAATCTCTTACACAATTTCCGGTGGATAATCTTTCTCAATCATTCATACCTAGTCCTGTACTCCTTTTGGGCTTGTTTGTTGTATTTCCTTATAATGTAATTAACTGTTTTATCTCTTTCTTCACATTACCTACACTTGTTATTGAGTTGCAGATTATCGGTTTTCGCTTTAATATAAGTAAAGTAAAGTTAGCGACCGTGGTCTAGGGTGACCAGAAGGCTCCCTTTTCAATAGCTACTACATCGAGATGTAGGGGAGGGCACTACTCTTTTCCTTGGATTGCTCCACTTTACCCTTGATACATGCCTTATATTGCTGAGTTTTAAGCAAAGAGGTATCAAGTACCATTTTTAAAGTCTTTGGTAGGACACAACCTGGGATTGAACCAAGGTCTCTCAGACTATTAGCGAACACTCTACCCACGAGACTAATCTCTCTTGAGGTTTCCCTTTCGTAACCATATCCCGGTCTTGTGTGCAATCTCACTATTTTGTCGCTTGAGACATCGATAGAGTTGCTTTTCTTCTCATTTCCCTTACCTAGTTTTTGTTGGAGTCTGAGTTACAGCAAATCTCCTCGTCACCAGGACTGTCCTCAGTATTCTAGCCGATTTCAATAATGCTGTAATTTGGATGGTCTCGACTCATCCTCAGATTTCCAACTCTTCAAGTTCCCTTATCAATCCTTTGGGGATCATTTCGAACGTATCAATTACAATTGGTGTCACCGTAACGTTTATGTTCCATAGCTTTTTTTAATTCTCTAGCAAGGTTTTCGTTTTCTTTGATTTTTACTTTGTGATCCGTCGGGACGGTAAAGTCCACGATTCGGCAAGTTCTCTTTTCTTGTTAACTATCCCTAGGTTTGGTCTTCTGGCTGGATTAAGCAACATGTTTGTATCTCAAAATCCCAGTGAAATTTGTGTGTCTCATTCTCCAGGACGAATTCTGGTTTGTGCATATATACCATTTGGTATATATACCATTTGGTATATATACCATTTCATTGAAATCTGAGTATCAGAAAATCTCCTCAGGTCTTCAGAGTTATTCTTAACAGTGCTGTGGTCTCGATTCTTCCTCTGATCTCTAGTCACCCACCACGTTTCTTTTCCAGGCCTCTAGGTACCATTCCAAGGGCAACAACTACAATTGGTATCATCATTACTTTCATGTTCCACGGCTTTTTCGGCTCTCTGACAGGATCCAAGTATTTGTCTATCTTTTCGCTTTCTTTTATCTTATTCTCTTTCCCCCATATCTCACGGCATCTTATATATATATATACATATATATATATATACACAAAATAATACTTTGCCAAAAGCGAATACATCTATCTGAGCGAACATATATGCGTCAGGAAAATAATTTGTTGTGTAACTTACTATGTTTGGAAAAGACTTATTGAAATGTGTTATAGTAAGATGTTTTCCTTGCTTAAATATCACAACGTTTTCGTGTTGTTATTCCTGACTTCTTTCTTACCGCGTCACCTCGAGTTAACTTGGTTGAGAAGTTGTGGTTAGCAGTTTAAAACCCTAACCCAGACACATTTTAACTTGAAAATAATATGATCTGTTGGTGTGAACAAATGAGAATTTTTTTTCTCTATTTGATAAAAGAATTCTATACCAAATATGTTTACAAAATTTTTGAGTGTCATTTTAACGCTCAAACGTAAGAACTAATTTATGTAAATGGGTGTGCGTAGAGAAAAGGCTAGTGACAATTTAACAAGAGTCAAAAGGAATACATTTTATGTACGCTATTTTTAGACCATTTTCTCAATATGTCTAGTCAGGAGCTGAACCGGAAGTTTACAGTTTGATAAGCCATAGTGACTGGCTGAGACTTATTTGACGTCAAAATAGTGATATGTTTAAAGCAAATCGGTCCCCATTAAAATTCAGAACTCTACAGTGTTGAAACTATTTTGCCATGTAAACTAACAATCCTAAATAGGATATGCCCTTTATAAATATTTACACAATTTTATTTACGATTACAGAATTGGAATAAAATTGCATACAAAGTGTTTCCAAACCTTTTACACAAAATAATCCGGCACAAATTAAGGACTATAAACATTAGAGTAATGAAAATTACATTTATTGAAAAGTAAAGGAATAATATTTTAGGATATGCAACTATTTGGTCTCGAACATGAACATAAATGTCAGGATGATCCCAAGGGTACTTGCTCCAGATATCCGCTGTTCAGTTGAAGGCGAAACGCAAAGTTGTTGATAACTTGGGTTATCAAATACCCAGATGGTGAGGAACCCGTTGCCCTACACTCTTCCCAAGTGCCATGAACTTCAGAGTTTTTGACTAACTTGAAATCTGACTCCAATTCGGAAATGTGTTAAAATTGAAATTCCTACAACATCTTGTTTGAACAATCTTGAAATACTTACTTTGGTAAAATGTCTTCACAGAAAGATCTTCCCCATCGTTCAAAGCTTTATTTGCTTTATTTAATTAAATACATAAAAAGGTTAAGTATTTTCAGCAATAACCTGAAAAGAGAAATAGAAGAAAGTCAACAGGGAAGATCTCTGAGGCCGCTGATTTGTTTCAACAATTATGAAACAGCCTATATATATATATATATATATATATATATATATATATAGTTTGGGTCAGGATAAATTCCGATTATTTCACACAAAAGCCCTTATGAAAGGCAGGAATCCACTTTTACTTAATATATGAATAGGATAACAAGGTAGTTGGATTCCTTAAGCCAATAATCCTCTGCTGTGGTATTCTAAGCCAAACTGATATATATATATATATATATATATATATATATATATATATATATATATATATGTGTGTGTGTGTGTGTGTGTGTGTGTGTGTAACATTTTCTTTTTTAAACATGTTTGATAAAATAGGACAATCACTTCATGTCAGCCAATGTTATCGTTGATCCATTCAAGTCTTCGTATGAGTTGTTTGAAAACTGGATGGAATGAATGGAATTCGGGGAAACAAATAATAAAATGAGAAACAAAATGACGAGTAATGTACAGGTATATAAAGAATAGCAAGAAGAAAAAATGGGAGGTGAATTTGCGGAAGAAAAGAATTTTACTAGCGGTAAGAGGAAGAACTGGCCAGAAAAGTGTTATAGGCATTTTACAATTTTCTTGTAAGCATATTTTATTAAAGATAACAGATTGTGAGATCTCACAAATGAGGATGGAGGCTGCGAAATAATAGTCCGAAATCTCTGATGTTACATCCCGAGTATTTATGATACTGATCTGTGAATACTACACATTCAAACCACTAACGACAGACTGCGTGTTCAAATACATTAAAATATTCATTGGTCACATAAAACATCTCATAATCAATGGCATGGTCACACCCTCGACAATAGCCAAAAAGGTTGAAAGTACATATACTCAGGCCGTTACATCAAATATTGTGGACTATTATTAAACAGGCTTCATTCTCATTTGGTACATTTCATTCGTAAACAAGAAAAAAATCTCAACTTCGAATCCTTATTCGTCATCTTTTATAATAATAATAATAATAATAATAATAATAATAATGATGGACCTTGCTAGGAAAATGAAAAAAACTGTGGAATATGCGAATGATGGTCATACCAGTTGTAATTGGTGCTCTTGGTACAGTCACCAAAGGATTCTGAAAAGAAATAAGAGGAAGAGAGGAGATAATCCAAATTAAAGTATTGTTGAGATCGGCCAGAATACTGAGAAGAGTCCTGGAGACTTGGGGAGACTTACTGTTGCTCAAACTCCAGGGAAAGACCATCAACTAACACTGATGTGAAAAACTCTCAAGGAGTAAAAGAAAATAACATATGTGTGTGCGTATGTGTCTGAATTTATTTTTCTGTGTATGTTTATCAGTGCCTTCGTGTGTGCTTAAACACATATTTACGTTAGTTTATATATATATATATATATATATATATATATATATATATATATATATATACATACTTCAAGATAATTCGATTTTATATATTAAATCACTTGCAACAAAATATTTTTCTAATTCGGTTCAGTTTTTTCTAAGGTGCTATTTTATACACTTTTTCTTTAAAGTAATTTTTCTGTTATAATCAATGACTACAACTCTTTAAAATAACCGGTACCAGAAATATACTAGAAAAGCGACTGGTGCGACGTTAAGAGGAAAAACTTAAAATAGAAGGTTCAATACTCCGTACCGCCTACTCAGCATTTTTCGCTGCAACTGAAAATGAACACTTTTTTTTTCTTTTTATAGTGAGCAGGTGGATTTCATAAAATGAAATAACAAGATCACACTTATACGCTTCTAAACAAACCGAGATCTTTTTACCCAACAATAAACAAGTGAGCAATTCTGGCTGTTGAAGCGGATGCCACAAAGTTGGATAGATTCACAGGTGAGAGTAAAATCAGGTGCCAACCGGAAGGGTAGGAAATTGGTAAGACGAGAAATAGATACAAAGAGTATAATAATGACAGAAATAATTATCACTGTAATATAGAACTTATTTTGCAAGTACATGCGTATACAAACCTAAAAAATTCCTAGCGTGTGCATCGCTAACTTGCACTTGAGCTGGAACGCCAGGCAACTGGCCAGAAACAGAAATTCGAGCTTTGTAGGCACTCACTGACTGGCAGTTGTATGAATGAGAGAGGGAATGTATGTTCGTCTATGTCTGGGTGAGTGTATCTTTTTTTTCTTACAAACATATGTTGTTGTTATTTACTAAGCCTTATGTTGTATACAGTACTACTGTTACAAAGGGATCACCCACCTAAATAGTCGGCTCAGTAGGTGGGGCTCAGAACACGTTGACAATATCCTCTGCAGAGGGGCAAGACCACCCTAAAAGGAATGTCCTGTATGACACTAAACTGCATCTGATCGTTAGGCTTCAGTTCTTGAGATCTGGGGAGTGTGATGCACCCCTTCATTCACATTACTCCCCTTCCTACTCTGACATTTTGATAGTGAACAGGCTTATCACTACTTAATTTAAATTACATTATGACGAGGTGCCGAAGGATATTTGCTTAATTTAGCACAAAGTCAGAAGTACTAGGCACCCAGTGAGAATCGAACTCAGTAATAATGGTCTTAGAACCTAGCTAGTCAACCATTATACCGCACAAGATGACCTTTATTTACTAAGCTTTATTTTGGCACACAGGCCTACGATACTTTCAATTCCAGATTGGTTACCCGTCATTGAACTAAACGGGATCAACACTGCTTAACTCCGATGATCTGACAGGAACCGGTTCATTCAACGGGACTTGATCGTAAGTCATGTATGTTTTTCTTATGTGTCTGCAAATATAGGAGTGAAACTTTCTGTGTAACGATATTAATAATCAGGAAGACTTTGTCTGCCTCTTTTGACTGCCAAATAGTTTGATGTAGAACTACCAGTTTTTCTGTGCATACTTATTAGATCCAGGGGACTGTTTACAAAGTAATAAGTAAGAATAATCTTGGATGATTTCCAAGGTTACGCGAGAGTTTTTACTCGAATCTATATTTTCTGTGTTGTTTGTTGAACTACAAAGACGCTTTTCACTGTTAATCTTAATTTCTTTTTTGGACCCTTTGTTGTCTTTTATGAATATTTGGCCTTTTATTTTCTCTCTGAAAATAAAGCCAAACGATTTTCTGTATCATTGCAACATAACACGTACAAAACAACAGTTATTTCTATAATAATAAATCCAATAACCATCTATATTAATAAATGGAGAACTTTGTTTTTCCCCTATTGGCAGTCAAATGATTTGACGTTGAGCTATATAATTTACTATGCATGTTTATTGGACCCAACAGAAAGCATACCGTGTCATCCATAAATAATTATACCTTTATAATAATTTTCAAAAAATAAAAAAGTTTATTTTCTTCAAAACTTAGGACGGCAAAACTTTATTATTTCTAATGGGAGAGTATACAATCGAAACAGGTATTAATAGGTATAATTCATTTCTGAACTCTCTAACTAAACTGTCTAATATGTAATAATCCAAAAATAAATTCACCCCTCATATATATTAATGCAATTTTTTTGGTTATATATATATATATATATATATATATATATATATATATATATATATATATATATATATCTCGAGTTTTGGTTAGGATCATTTGCGATTACTTCACAATAATGCCTTTAAAACCCTGTCGTCGGAGCACAGAATACACCCTCTATTCTCAAGAGAAGGATAAGACTCCCCTCACAGAGTGTCTTGTGTATGAAGCTAGACTGCATCAGATGGTAACGCTCCAATCCTGGGGCTCTGGGAGTGTGGAGCTCCACTTCATTGACATCAATCCTAGGTCTACACTGACCCGGAGTTATAGTAACTTTTAGGGTCTTATCTCGAGACCAAAAAGATGTTTAAAAATAATTTGTATTCGATAGGATTTACAAATGTATATATGAACGTACAATGAAAGCAATTACCAAGCCTCCTTGAATAAAATAATTATTGAAAGGTTTGACGTGCTTTTAAAACCAATCAATCAGTCAATCAATCATAATACATTCATAAAAGGTATAAATACACTCCTCTATCCTCATATACAAATAAGATAGCAAGGCAGTTGGATCCCTTAAGCCTGAAATATTTTCCCACATGGACCTCCTTACTCTTCTCAAAAAGTATGTGCCCCCTCCCCCCACGAAAAGTTTTTGTGTCGATTAGGTTATTAAAGTAAAATAGATAAATAAATAATAAAGAAGGTAACTCCTACCCACAACCCTGCCAAAACAAACAAACAAACAAACAAACAAACTAAAACAACAAAAAAGAATGTAGTCCATCATCAATTTCAGAAACCTCATTTATTTTGAAAAAAATATCTACAATTAAAAAATCAAAGAAAATTGAAAAGGGAAAGCATTGTAATAATAAACACTTTTACATTTTATTTTCAACAAAAAATTTTAAGTTTTGTTTTCAATGTTTAACCAT
>OY757911.1:25739921-25784921 GCA_963585895.1 Sepioteuthis lessoniana | reverse complement strand
GATTGATTAATTGATTTTAACGGCGTATCAACCTGTTTGCAGTTATTTTATTCCTCGAGGTTAGGAGATTGCGTAACTTCTTACTCATTATGCTACTGTATATAATTATTCACCCCCTCCGACAATGGAAGGATGTGACACAAGGTTAATTTTTAAGCGGAGTTTAACAAGTTTGCATTTAGGGTTTTCCTTCTTCTGGATCGGTTGTCTTACCATGGCTAAAGAGCTCAGTCTGCCAAACAATTTACCCAGAGCTGGAGGGAGGATAGACAAATTCATACCTTACCCAAGGGTATTAGCGTGAACAGCTTCATCCAGGAATTGAACTCGGGTCACCGATTCCATTTGGTCCGAAGATAACTATTACGCTAAGTGCGCCTCCACAAGAATATTATGCCACTGTAAGCGCCCAAAATAAATTTTGTTCAGAAGTATCAAAGCTATCGATATATTCTTATGGACAACCCAATTACTTCTACCTCACTCCTCTGTAGACTATATATATATATGTATGTGTGTGTGTGTGTGTGTGTGTGTAAATCAACATATCTTTCTTTCCTATTGTATCTCTCTCTGTCTATTTATATGCGTAGAATATATTGATAGCATTGGATGGGAGGGGGTTCGGAGGGCAGGGACAGATCAATCACTGCAGAGAGGAGTGAAATTCCGATAAGCGATAGAACGGACGCTCCCATGCCAAGGCTTTGTGTTCCGATCTTTGAAATTGATGCTTTTTCTCGACTCGCACAAGCAACCATTTTCTTTCTGTGACGTCCCGTTTTCACATTGTTGCGACTACAATTACAGACAACGACACCATCGCCAATCCACCCATCGTCACTCGCATCATCACAATAGGAAGGAAATGCCACCACCATTACTATTCCTGCACATACTGACAAATAGGAAAATATATTATTGTAAAAAAAAAAAAAAAAAAAAAGAAAAGAAAAAGCAATCTCTCTTTTACATAGACGAACACACATAGCCATTTCGAACGAGCAAGACTATTCTTCTGTCGATCGTAATGAATGGCATCATCTGCAAAATTAAAATGATCAGATGTTTGTCACATTTTTCATTGCGTTCATCTCAACGATTAAAAAACAAGCTTTTCTTTTACCAAAACAAATGTAACCATAACAACAGGGAAAATATTATTTTACCAATCCAGTAGCGGACAGACAAAGATCTGAAACCTTGGACAAGAAAGGGTTATCAACTCCTTAACACATCAAATTCTTTCAAATCTTTAATATAATTCGATTTTTCCATATTCTGATTGTTATAGGTGTTTTACGACATATCAACCCTATCTAATACTATATGCTATATATATATATATATATATATATATACACAAGAACTGCCGCAAAAAACAGTTTTGTTTCCAAAAAAGTCTTCATTAGATGATGACCCCGGGTTTCTGGGCTGAAGCATCATTAACACTAACCCAGGGTGCCCCAGCAGTATTTCACAATACTATCAGACTTTATTGGATGGTGTTTGATCTGTACGAATTCCATATCCACTCAGATGCAGTCACAGTTTTGTTTTGGATCTTTTTTGTATATCCCCCTTTCTCTGCTGGTGAAAGTTCGAGTTTAATTATATATACATATATATATATATGATTTTTGAGCGAATAGCTTGTAGGTAGCTTTATTTTCAAAACAAGTAAGAGATCATTTTTTTTCCATACAGTTAAATGGTTTCAAGTATTGCTATTTGGTATTAGTAATTCTATTTATCAAATATCCCTATTTATGCAGTATTCCAATGAAATGTAAATAATTTGCATGAAGCAGTATGGTTTCAAATAACTAATTATAATAATCCTTAGTAAATAATTGAATAGTTCTTATCGACCCATAGATGAGGCCCTTAATTACCTAATACCACTCCGGGTCAGAGTGGACCCGGAACTAATGACTATGAAGTGGTACTCCACACTCCCTAATACTGCAGGACTGAAGCCCCACCATCAGATGCAATTTAGTGTCATAACTAGGATATTCATTGGGGAAGGCTTACCCCTCTGCAGAGATGCAGTCGGTGTATTCTATATCCCCAGCCGACAACGGCGGTTTTGTATGTTCATTATGATCCATAAATAAGTATATATCAAACAATTCCTTAAAAATATAGTTTTCTTCTCAATCAAAAACACCAAGTTTTTATTATTTCAAATGGAACATTATACAATAAAAGCGAATATTATTAGGTAATATTTATTGCCAAACACTATAAACTCCAAACTCCAAAAATAAGTACACCTATACATATTTATACAATTTTATTCTTTGTTACAAAGTTTCATTGCTGTAAATTTTAGTTATGAATATTACCAAATAATGTCAGTTTTGATAATATGATTGGCTACAAATTTTCCTGGAAATGATAAAATCCTGGCACCGTTGGTTTGGAAGAAAACTAACTTTTTAGAATAGAAAATTGTTTGTCGTTTTCTAACGAGCAATTCTATTTAATATTTACTACGATGTCGCAATCGAGCACTAAAGCCACAACGCCTCGGAAACTCCTCACAGTAATGAGCTTGAACTATTCTGTACGTTACTTGAACACAGCAAAATGTTATACCGTACCAATATTTTCTTTAGAGTAATATGCTTCAAAAGTAAAGCCACCTAATTTTTTAGGAAAACTACTTCAGATACAGGAAGGAAATTAAAACCGTTAAGTACAACAAGTTTTCCGTCACAAAAAGCTATTTATCTACATAGCAAGAAAGCGTATAAAGGGGCTCGTTGCGTAAGGGTTATTGTCGTAGGAAATGGAGCCGGTGATCATAGTTTCATTCCTGGCCGAGGCTGTTTGTATTTCACATAACGTTAATAACCTTCGGAAAGATATGAATCGAACGATTCTCATCCAAGCAATGGCTAAAATAGTTGGGTAGGCTGGGCTATTTGATCATGGTATGACAACCAGTCTAAGAGAAGGAAAAAGAAATACCTGTTGTACTTCGCTTGATCCCGTATTTCATCTTGCTTGTAGCGGAGGGGTTGGCTAAATACAACCTTCTATTGAGGCACAGGTAGCATAATGGTTATTATTGGCGGAAATTGTGTCGGCAACTCGAGTTCAAAGCCTGGACGAAAGCCATTTTTCATTTAACTTTATGCTAATGCCCTTGGGAAAGGCATGAATCCAACTGTTACTTCCTGACCAACAATGAGTAAATAGTTGGGTTGACTAGGTTCTCTAACCTTTTAAGGCAACCAGTCTAATTCAAGCCAAAAGTTCTCCGCTTAAAAACTGACCTTGTGTCTCACATTGTCCGTGGCGGATGGGTTATGTAAATCTACAAAGTATTAAGAAATTTCCAATCCAATTTGAAAATTAATAATCATTTAGTCGGGAGATAAGCATTCGTTTGGTTTCTTTATTTAATGGCATATCAACCTTCGTGGGTTATTTAATGTCAAAGCTATCCTTGTGGAAGAACAGTAATGGTACTATTTAAATCATAGCAGGAAGAATAAAGGAGTTCATGCCTTTCTCAAGAGAATTGATCTGAAAGTGAACGTAATTGCGCAAATGAGGGAAGATAACAATTAAAATACTAAATATCGAGTTCGTCCTCACATTTATTAGTTTATTTGCAATTAATTTATAGTATAAATTCTATTATTAGAAAATGAATTGACATTCGGCTTAATTGCCACTATAATAGGCCTTTAGGCGAGTTTTAATAAAAAAAAAGGAAATAAACTGCGCTTTTGCTTCATCATGAACCATTCAAAGTGTAAATATTTTGACTCAAAACTAAGATATACAAAAAGAGCAATTTTAGTTGCAAAACTCCGAGGCTTGATTGAATAAGATAAAAATAAATGACCTAAACTTTGAACTTTTACTTCAGTTTCTAAAAAGTGAAAAAATATCCTATGGCAATATTAATGGGGAAGTATACAGTATCATGCAAAAGTCTTAGGTCACTCTTCATATTTTTTATTTCATCAAAATTTGAAAGGGCGGTATTTATTTTCAAATATATTTAACAGAGGAATACATACAGCACAAAAGTAATGAACGCCTGGATCTCAGCTGGTCAAAGACACAATAATCATGCAAAATCTTTTCTGATTTCTGAATCTGCTGTTAAGACACCTGGCACAAGACTTTACATTTGGGAGTTATATGTAAGAATGAGAGGGGGTGTTTCAAATTAGATCTAAATGCTTCGATTGTTTATTTAAGTGTTTATGTGACTCACCAAATCTGCCCATCCTATTATAGATCAGTGCTATTCAGCTTGATGTTAAAGCCATTCGGAACCAGTGTTGGATGATAATTTATCAATGTATCTGTGTGTTTTAATATTGCCGTAATATTTTCCTTTGCATTATTTTTATTCTTTCTGAGATGGTTAATATATATATATATATATATATATACTCTTTGTCTGTCTCTCTATGTCTGTTTCGGTCTCTCTGTCTAATTATGTCTGCTCCAAAAGTAGGGAGTAAATTAATACCATTGAAAATAGCAATTTTTTTGCTAAAATACACCATTTTTCTATATAGCTACAAACATTAGCGATGTATTTTCACAAGCGATGAACAAAGGAATGCAAACCACGCCCCTGAGAGTGTCGCTTTGAAAATAATGCCTTCTATTTCATTGTGTCGGCCCACAATGTCTGAGGGGATGTTGGTGGTATGGCAGTAGAGTCTAAACATTTGAATTCTTTTCTGCAGAAAAAAACGCATCCACCGACATACGGTGATACTTGTAAACATTTATGGTTGCCAAACAATAGAGAAGGGCACAATTAGGCAGTGGGTAATGTGTTTTAGCAGTGGCAGTGGGCATGTGAACAACAGACCAAATTCAACATAACTGCCAAACCATGGAATGAAAAGTGCATTGATCATCTAAATTGCAGTGATGAAAAATGCAGTTGGTGGACAAAATCTTCCTGGCAACGACGTCAAGATTGTTGCTGTAATTTTTTTTTCCCTCTGGTTCTTATTTTTACAAGTGCAGTATATCAATTCTTGTTTCTCACTGGCAAAAAGCATAAACAATGGGGTTAATTATATCTATAAAATAAGGATTTGTTGCTGAAAAATTGCTCTTTTCAACGGTGATATTGTGATTCCTGAATTTATTGTAATTTTCATTGAAATAAATCGGACGCATAACTTTTGAAGTACCGCTCATATATTATACAAGCGAATATTTTCGGCAAGTATTAGTATTCTTCCTTTGCAGATGGAACACTTTGTGCTCAGTTATATCCACAAAGGCTTATAATATACGTCTACAATTATATATTAAAATATATAACAGTCTCTCCTATGAATAAGTAGAGACATTTTATTTTAAACCAAAGATACGACAGATTTCTAAAATGTTTATTGGCATTGATATGAAAATTGCTTAATTTTCGTTCCGGTATTTCATATAAGGTTTACATTGAAAAATTCATAATTTTTACAGGTGACATATTTTGTCATAGTTGGATAATTTCAAAGTTAAAACGTTGTTTTTAAATATTTCTAAAAACATTTAAAAATTACTCATATTTTTTATAATAATATTTATTTCAGAAGACCCTATAATTTTCAGAATGTGAGATTTGCATCTTCAGACAAAGAAAGATGCAAATCTAACATTTTAGAAATATAGGGTCTTCTAAAATAAATATTATTACAAAAAATATAAGTAATTTTTAAAGGTTTTCTTTTATATGGAATTATTTGCACAGTATTTTAATTTACTATCATTTTACATTGAGCTCTCTTTTGGATTTTGAATTACATGGATATTGTAGAAAGAAAATCCGTTCACACCATCGGCTGACATATATATATATACGTGGTGAATTCAATAAGTTTCCAGACTTATTTTTTAGACAGGCATTTAAAATTGTCGTAGACTCTTGAAAATTCACTATGTTATTGCTATACATCTTATGAGATGACTGACTAATTTTTATGATTTCAGGTTCAAATATATAGCTACAGCAGCAATTGGAATACATCCTACTAAAGCCTGATTGTCACAGCTGGTGAATTTCAAAAATGCAATCTGACACTTTACAAAAACGATATGCAATAAAATTCTGTTTTAAACTTGGAAAAAATGCCAAAGAAAAGTATATAATGCTTCCGACTGCTTTTCGACCATCTTGGATGAATTGAGCATCAGTTTTTGAGTGGCATAAGAGATTAAAGGAAGGCAGGGAGTCTGTGAGGGGTGATGAGACGTGTGGGAGGAGTAAGGAAGTCAATACACCAGAGTTGATTGGCCAAAGGGTTAGGGTTACTATGTTGAGGTTTTAAAGGAGTTCAGGGAAAGATTCCGAGGGAAGATGCCAGCACTCTTCAAATTCGGTCAGTGGCATTTCCACCGGGACAATGTACTAGTCCACAACTCCATCCTTGTCACAGACTATTTGAGAAAGATGGGCATCAAGATAGTTCCTCAGCCTCCCTATAGTACAGACCTTGCTCCCTGTGACTTTTGCTTACTCCCTAAGCTCAGCGGTTGTCGTTATGAGATAATTGAGGAGATGAAAGAGGCTGTGACGAAGGTCATTGACACGCTCAAACAAGAGGACTTCGATGGGGCTTTCCAGAAGTTGTTGGAACGGTACCAGAAGTGGATTGCAGCCGGAAGAGATTACTTCGAAGAGGACTTGATTTTCATGTGTACTATCAATAAAAGTGCCCATATGAAAAAAGTCTGGGAACTTTTTTAATGATCCTCGTATATATATATATATATATATATATATATATATATATATATATATATATATATATATATATATATATATATATATATATATATATAAGTTTATCTCTAAGTAAAGACCATTACAAGTTACTATCACAGAAAAAAGTACATTCATTCAAAAGGAAAGAAAAAAAATTCACAATTTTGTTGGCATCTAATCAACATTAATAATTGGAAGGGATTGTCTGTCTCTTATTTATTGGCAGTCAAACGGTTTGATGCGGATCTATCATTTTTTTTTACTAATATTTGTTAAACACAGGAAAAAGACTGCTGCACAGTTATTTTGTTCAGAAAAGAGGTCCTTAACAATAAGCCTAAAAGTCATTGTTGTTAGACGTAACTAAGCGTATGGAATTTAAATTTCCAAACGTCAAAAAAAAAAAAGTATTATTTATTTGAATAACATAATTATTCACATTTAATTAAACATTTCTTCCCGTACCGAGTGCGGATGAAACGTTTGGTATTCGCGACCCTCGAATAGCCTCCTTACTCCACCAGACTTGTTCAAAGACTGTTGGTGGCAGAAATTGGCCCCAAGAGGTTGAATGACTGTTTCAAAGAGTTTCCATTATCATTCTTCGGGGAATGCATTTTCAGTTTTTCGACCCAGATTGCAGGTCTGAAATAAATGCCATTTAAAAAAATTGCTTCATTTTTATACAATTGAATTTTTCTTTGCAATGTAAACAATATTTTTGATAAAATGTTTATTTAAAAAAATAACATACTATTTATTTTATTACTGAAAAAATAAAGATTATTATTTTCATAAGCTAACTAAAAATTAAAAAAATCCTAATTACGTTTATACATAGTTTTTCATCGTATTTGTTTTTCCACTCGAAAATTGGCTTTAGTCACATACATGCCTTGGCGGAAGGACTGGCTTTGAATTAACGACCACAGCAATTTTTTAATCAATAAATGTCTCCAGGGATATTCATTCATTTGAGTATATATATATTTACTCATCTCCCCCAAACCGTTTTTTTATAGAATAATATCTAGCTCTTTATATATATGAAAATAAAAAAAACACTCTTTACACATGCAAACAACCCCTGATTATGGCCTATAAAAGGTTCAAAACCGCTCGGGACAATTTTGGTAATTTCATCAACAAATTTCAACCTGAAACCAAGACAGGAAAGGATCTTTATAAAATTATATATACAAAATGTGTCTATTATTTAATCAAACATGTTTAAATGAAAGACTGCTGCCCAACCACACACACACACACACACACACACACACACACACACACACACACACACACACACACACACACACGTATATTAGAGAGTATTGAATTCATAGGTATTTTTACTTTTTATAGAAACAATAATCTTTTTCAAGCATTCGGTGTAAGTTTTAAATTGATCAAAAGACATTGTTAAAAAAAAAAGATTAAACACAGCATCGTCCAGAGATAAGTTCACACAAACTTTTTTCATAAAATGTTTATTTTCTTTTAAACCAAAGATTCTAGGATTTCATTATTTTTAGTGGCATATTATATAATAAAAACGTTTATTATTATATGTTATTTATTACCGAACTATTCAACATTGAAGCTCTGTAAAAATAAAAAGCAGTTGAAAAAATATACGTCTGAAATATTTACGTGATTTTATTTTAGTTCACAGGGTTTAAATGTAGTAAATTTTGGTAATAAATAATGCCTAATAATATACGTTTTGAATACACTGTGTTCCCTTAGAAATAACAGAATATTTGGACCATTAGAAAATTAACTTTTTATAAAAAATGTCTGGTGTGTAGCTATTTATTGACGATATTGTAGAAGGGATTTTTGACATTTATTTATCTTAGCATGTTTGTATTTTAAGCCTTGACCTGTTAGTTTGTGTTGATGAGTAGTACTTCAGCAAATCAAACCATTATTTTGCGTCAACAAGGCCACATTTCAAAGGGAAATAAGTCAACAGACTGAGCTGTTATTTGCCACTTTACATTGACAGGATCTGACAATCATTTGAAAAAAATAATCAACAGATATTTTTAATACGTAGAATTCAAGATTTTGTTTAGAAATTTTTAGAATCTAGGGAAGTGGAGGACAAAAAAAAAATTAATGGAAACCAGAAGTTCTCAGTATTTGAAGAGTAGTTTCTCAAATTAATTTCTCGGCCCGTCAACGGGGCTTGGAATACACTTTATCCCTAAAGAAGGATAAGACTTCCCCGCTAAAAAGAGGTGTCCGGAGTATCTGATGATGAGGCTCCAGTTCGGGAGATCTTAGAAGTGTAGAGTACCCCTTCCTTGTCATTACTTCCTGGTCTATTCTGACACGAAGTAGTAGTACCTGTTAAGAGTCCATTTATGAGTCAATCTATTGTCTGTTTTAGAATTATTCGTATTCGATAGGACCGTGAACAAAAAAAAAAAAATAAAGAAAAAAGAAATCTTTAAAAGCAACTACACAAAGATGTAAACATGAACGTACAATGAACGTGAATCCTTAACCTCTAAGCATAAAATAACTCTTGACGAGTTGACTTGCTGTTAAAATCAATCAATTAGGGAGGTGGGTATCAATTTCACCCCATAACAACCTACTTTCTCTGGAAACTGCCACACAGTCACCGATGAGCTGGGGCTGTGACCATACGGTCCACAAAGGATTCACGGATCAGCGATTTCTGTGGAAACAATCCAAACTAGATATTAAGTATAATCGTACAAGAATATAAAGGATAATGAGTGATTAGCTTGTGTAAGCAGTTCAGAAACTGACTTTAGATCTTAATTGCATGAAAATCAAAAACTTAGAATTCAATTCCGTTTGGCATATCAACCAATCAAAGTTATTGCATACCAAGAGATTTGCGAATCGCTTTCCTATTTACAATTTTTGCGTAATTATTTCTAAAGGTCCTATCGATTACACATAATTCTAAAACAGTTGTATTTGATCCATAGGACCCTAATTGGTAATACCACTTCGAATCAGACTGGACTTGGGATTAGTGGCAATGAAGGGGTACTCTGCACTTCTCAGATTTCCAGAACTGGAGCTTCACCATCCGATTCAGTTTTGTGTCATATTCCTGACATTACTTTACTGGTCGGGGAGTGGTGGTCTTATTCTTCGATAAGGTTTACTGTCTGGGTATTTTAAGCCTCACTGACCGGGCGTTTGGTTTCTAGAGAAAACAGATGACAATTCGAGTCTAATGAAGAGTTCTTAGAAGCTTTGCAGAAAGCCAAATATATTGAATTCAGTAAAGTTTTATGCACTTTTTACCTAAGCTATTTTACAGTGGGAACAGAGGTCATATCAAATACTGACTTTAACTTGTAGAACTTCAATTATTCTAACCTTTTGACCAACCCAGTCGGCTGTGGCGGTAGAATAAGCAAACCGCATTTCAGCAGAGGGGTAAGAAACCAACCTCAAACTAGGTGCTAGCACTACAGGTCAGGGTAGATACACACACACGCAAACACACACACACACACACACACACACACACACACACACACACACACACACACACACACACACACACATATATATATATATATATATATATATATATAAATGAGAAAAATATGCGAGAAAAAGTGCTCGATGCCAGGTATAGGACGAAAAAAAAAACCGAATTATGAATACGAAGTTCGTTAATTTAAGTTTCATCTGCTGCGTACAATCATCAGATGGAAGCATATATACATATACATATGTGTGTGTGTGTGTGTGTGTGTGTGTGTGTGTGCGCGCTCACGCGCGTGTGTGTGTGAGCTGTACTTGTCTTGATGGTTACTTTTGTTTGCAGATGTTTTGTTAATAGATAATGCCTAACAGTAACCGTTTTATTTGTATAAAGTTTACAAGCAATAATAAAACCCCGGTATCTTTGATTTGTGAGTTAAGAGATCGTACTGCTACATTTTGTGTGGTGCTACTTTCAGAATGTGTTTGTTAAAGTTCAGGTGGTGCATCCATACAATACTACTTACACAGCTAGGAGGAATTCCTGTTTTATTTTATCCGAAATCGGATTTCCATATAATCGATTATATGTCAATAGCTGTCTATGACTTTCCTCTGCGTATGCAGACATCGCTTTCAGTAGATTAGATATAGATACTGAGGGATGTGAAATGGTCTATTGTCATATATTATAATATATTATTGTAGACATATAATGAACAATTGTTGACATCATGATACCCATATAACAAACAACATCGTCATCACCATTATTTTCAGCTTCATTACAGCAATCGTCACACTAAGATAAGATATACTAGTCAATAGCACTTACATAAAAACAAAACAAAACAAAATAAAGCCGCCATTGTTTGTCATGGCGACCAGAGGAAATGTCACCGGCGTTCGCCTCATCTCCATCGATACGTGCACAACTCGAAGATTTTCGTTTTTATCAGCCTAACCCACAATATTCATTTCATAGATTCTCAACTCATTGTTTGCTTCTCCATCTTTATTTTCCCTCTCTGAATACTCCCTCGTTCTCCCTCCCACTATCTCTCTATTCATTACTTTTTAAAAAATCTTTTCTCTCATTCATATTATTTTGCTGTTTCCGATTTGAATGGGCGAAAGCACAGAAGCACAGTCGGGGACTGCAGTAAAGAGTGTACAACGGCCCATCCTCGAAGTTGGTTGCCTCGCAGCTGGTAAACAGTGTCAGTAGGGCAAGGAGGGAGGAACGCAGGCGGGTGGCTAGTTGACAAAAAAGAGGTTGGCGAATACTATTGTGGGTGGGGCCAATTCCATCTTCTTCTCATTTACAGCTTTTACGTCATGTCTGATATCGACCGGACGAGACGTATGTACGTAGGTGCTGGCAAAAATTCTTTACTTAACTGAAATATTGAAAATCAGGTTGCAATGTGTAGCCCTCCCTCTAATAAAAAACGACCAAAAAACAAAGAAAAAAAAATAATGTGTCTGTGAATGCGATTGACATGGTGTTGAAATTCATATCTTTGTGGAGTCAATACTTTAACTCTATTCGCACGCAATAAGACACCGGGCGCTTAGATAATGAACATATTTTTAAAGGTCAATTTAGTTCTAAACTTAAACTAACCATATTTATATCTACATTTTAAACTATTATATTCTTTTGCTTGATGTATGCGTATCTTCTCAGAAATTACATGAATCCTCGTCCTGCCAGTCCGTCAGAGGGATAACACCACGCCAAAAAAGGGTTTTCCTGGGTATAATACAAAAGCTGCATCTGATGGTGAGGCTCCAATTCTGGACATCTGGGGAGTATGAAGTGCTCTTTCATTGGGATCACTCCCAGGTCCACCCTAACCCAAAGTGGTAATAGCTGTTTGGATATCATCTATAGGTCAAATAGTTTTGTTTAAAAATTATTTTGATTCGATTAGTCCGTGAGCAAAAACAAAACACACACACACACACACACACACACACACACACACACACACACACACACACACACACACACACAAAACGAAGCAAAAACAAACTAACGAACAAAACAAAAACAAAACAAAAAACAAAATAAAAGATAGAAGGAAAACAAAACAAAAAGCAACAAAAATCCTCTTATGAAACAACTACACAAAAATATAAATATAGACGTACAATGAATGCGATTCCCTAAACTCTAGACATAAAATAACTCTAAAAGGGTTGACATGCCAATAAAATCAATCAGTTGTTGTTCCACTGGTTAAATAAAGAATGACATCGTCCATAAAAATTAGTAAACGTTGTATGACCCAGATCTATTTTATAAAGGGGCTGTGAGTAAAACATATCCTTCTTCCATGCAGTTAAGCGTTTATTTTTAGATGCAACAAAAGGATAGTCTTGTTTTCAGTGTAAACAGAAATAGATCCCTGTTGAGTGTCTGTGTATTAGGAAATAATTTTTGTAATCGAGAATCTGAGTTCTTTTTTAACAATTTAATTTTGTTCGGCAGCAATATGTCATTTCAAGATCGATTTCAATAATTAGGAAGGGTTTGTTTGTCTATCCTCTATTGACGGTCAGTTGTAATAGAGCTCCCAAATTTGGTTTAATGTAAGAAAAATGTTCCTCAGAGATAAAGAGATCTCATCGAGATGGGTTTTTCTTTCAATAAACAATAATCAAAGGGAAGACGTGTTGCTACAAGAAGTAATTAATCGTACAGAAGTTGAATTTCCGAAATGAATGAATTGTCTTTTAAAAATAATAATTCATACATTATTAAGAAATTTCAACTGTATATACTCGTGTATCATCCAATATTATACGGGAATATTTATTGACTTTTGCAGCTGGGAATTGTTGGCGTTCCAGTTGGCCTGGGCCTGGTCTAACCTTAGCCTATCATTTACTCCCACACAGTCTTTATCTCATTTATAGTGCGGCTCTCCAATATCAAGCCAAAATTTAGGTCTCAGAAAGTAGAATGATACGCGAGTATATACAATAATAAGGATTATAAATAGTTCGTCTGTGTCACTTACTTGGCGGGCTTAGCGTAACGGTTGCTGCCGTGAGAAATAGAATAAGAGATATTAGATTAAATCCTGGAAGAGACTATCTACATTTCACTTCGCGCTAATGCCTTTATGAAAGGCATGAATTCATTTGTTCTCCCTCCCCGCAGCTATAGGTAAATAGTAGGATAGACTTATTTCTATAGCTTCGGTAGAGCAAACGATACTGGTGAAGGAAAACGCTGAATTCAAAACCAGTTGTACTCCGCTTAAAAACTGACCTTGTGTCGCACCCTGCTCGTTGCAGAGGGGTTTAGTGAATATATTCTTGAATAAATAATTCCAATAAAATCCGTGAAAATGTCAAAGAACAATATTAACGTCCAGAAATAATATACGATGCGAATTTATGTTTTATAGTAACAATTACAATTTGTAATATTTCGGTGTAAATTTTTAAATGAATACAAAGATTAAAAAATATTCTTACCTGGCGTGGACAAATAATTCAGCAAGTAAAATGATATTTAGTGCTTGTTAAGAATAGATGTCTATTCAGGAATGAGGAGAAATGTACCCTACAAATTATGACATCATTCAGCATTGTGTACCATATTAAAAAATTATTTTTGGCATTTGATAAAATCAAAATTTTTATACTTGTCTTTAATTGGAATCATTTTGAGATGAGACTTCTTAATGTGAGAATTAATTTTTATTTATTGCCGACTTTTTGTCCTCATCTTGGTAGTTTTTTTTTTCTTTTCTTTTTTTTTTGTGTGTTGTTTCTTCTTTTACTCCGTTTCGGCCAAATTTCACCTCTGGCCTTCTTCAGGTGATTTACTGCGACCTCGGATAGGAATGCTGAGTCTTGTAACCGTATCCCCAGTAATTACTGCCTTCCATAGTTGTTGTCTATCGCACCACGTTTTTTTTGACCAAGTAAACCTCTGGCCGGATTGGGTAGGATTTGAAACCGCTATCTTCTGACAATGCTCACCTGGAACCGTAGAGACTCAACGCGTCTATCCGCTGCGAAACGTAGTGAAAGAAGAAACAACACACAAAAAAAAGAAAAGAAAAAAAAACAAAAAACTACCAAGATGAGGACAAAAAGTCCGCAATAAATAAAATTTAATTCTCAGATTAAGAAGCCTCATCTCAAAATGATTCCAATTAAAGACAAGTATAAAAATTCGGTACGGACCCGACTCTGGAAGACCAGATCAGGATTTATAAGACCAAAAAATCCATCCTTGATCGCCCTTCGGGGCCCGTGGTGCAGCGGATAGAAGCGTTGAGTCTCTACGGTTCCAGGTGAGCATTGTCAGAAGATAGCGGTTTCAAATCCTACCCAATCCGGTCAGAGGTTTACTTAGTAAAAAAAAAAACGTGGTGCGATAGACAACAACTATGGAAGGCAGTAATTACTGGGGATACGGTTACAAGACTCAGCATTCCTATCCGAGGTCGTGGTAAATCACCTGAAGAAGGCCAGAGGTGAAATTTGGCCGAAACGTAGTGAAAGAAGAAACAACACAGAAAAAAAGTAGAAAAAAAACCCCTACCAAGATGAGGACAAAAAGTCCGCAATAAATAAAAATTAATTCTCACATTTTTTGTATTGTTGTTTTTAAGAGTTTTTTTTTGCAAACAGTCCAATCAAATAGGAATAATTTTGGAACAGAAGTATTTTACCTATAGATAAGACCTTAACAGATGGTCAGAGTGGACCTGGGAGTAATGGCAATGAAGTGGTGCTGTACACTTTCTAGAAATCTAGAACTGGAGCCTCAACGTTAGATGCAGTTGTGTCATACTCCGGACATCCACATGCTGAGTGGAGAGTTCTTATTCCTCTGCAGGGTATATAGTTAGTTTAATGCCATCTTGTTTTTTTTTAATCCTTCTGCAGGGTATAAAGTCAACGTATTCTAAGCTCTGCCAACAGAACGAAGTAGTGTTAGTCAGAGTTCTCTAACACTTAAAACTTGAGAAATGTTCCATAATGTAACGTCATTTTTTGTTGTGTTCATTTCTTCGCATCCTGTAACAGAATTTTAAATAAATACCTAATATCTATCAATCCTAGCCAATTAGTTGGGAATAGAAGTGTATAGATTATTAACTGACGGACAGATGAAACTATTCATTTTGCATTGAGCAGCATTAAATATTTTCAATTGTCATTTGCTACTGGCTACCATAGTCCATATCATTCATGATATTTATCTGACCTCGCACGAGATCAAATTTTACAGAAGGTCATTTCAGATTTGACTCAATGGTTAAATTTGTTCTTTTTCTTTAAAAAATATCTCGAACTATTTTTGATTTTATGATGAACGATTATTCTTAAACTATTTGACATTTTAAAATAGAAAGAAAACCTTATTTCAATAAAACCTTTCAATGCTTAATAAAAATTCTATGTGTTCAGAAATATGACGGAAATATGAAAACCAAATTGATGAAATTAATTTAATGAGTGACTGTGTTAAACTGCATATCAACATGTTTAGGGTTATTTCATTTTTTCAGAAGTTAGGGAATTACGTTCATAATTACATTTTTTGTATAGTTGTTCCTTAATTTTTTTTTTCTGCACACGATCCTATCAAATACGAATAACTTATAAAAAGATCAATTTTACTCATACCACTCTGGGATAGAGTGGGCCTGTGGGTAATGCTAATGAAGTTGTACTCCACTGATATGCAGAAATAGAACCTCATCATCAGATGCAGTTTAGTATCATTGCCCAGACATCCTATCTTGGTGGTGTCTTACCTTTCTGCAGGAGTCCCGCAGACAAGATGGAACAATTTATTCGTTGAACATTTTTCACTTGTACGACCTCATCAGAGACTATGAAAATTGTTTTCGCAATGATAAAATTTGTTGATGTTAATGGAAACAGAAGCTGATTGTTAGTTGCTCGGGAGCTTCTACAATTTGAATTTGAAAATTTATTTCCTGATGACTACTTTTGGATATAGGTAAAGTGGGCGACCTTAGTCAAGGGTGACCCAAAGGCTCCGTTTTCAATAGTTACAACACCGATGTGTAGGGGAGGGTGCTACTCCATCCCCTGGATTGCTCCACTTTACCCTTGATCCTTACCATATAATACTGAGTTAAGCAAGGCAGCATCAAGTACCTTTTTTTTAACCTTTGGTATGATTCGACCTGAGATTGAACCCTGGTCTTCCGGACCACTGGCGAACACTCTACTCATTAGGCCATTAGATGTAACAATATTAATATTGAAAAAATAATATAGTTTGTGATTCATTATTTTTTTCTTCAATAATAATCTTTCGTTATATTCTATAAATGTAATCACCACTGCTTTGATAGGAATAAGTTTATATAATAATAGTAATCACAGAAGAGATTTTCAAATCATTTCCTAATTTACAAGCTACTTGAGTTTTGCATCTGTTTTCTTGATGATTTATGATAACAAATTCCGTTATCATTTAAAGGCATATTCTGAAGTATCCGATGAGACCTTAAAGAGGAAACATGCACAAAGAAATTGTGAAATTCAACAACTGCGTTTTATTTTTCAATCATATTTCTTTGAAAAAATGCTGTAACAGGCCTAAGAACAATGATTATTAACTCGATATTTCATTTAAAAAGTTTATTTTGAATACGAATAAATGAAAATAAGTTGTTAATATTTTAACAAAGTATTTTAGTCAGCACACACACACACACACACACACACACACACACACACACACACACACACACACACACACACACACACACACATATATATATATTCATATGGAAACTGGATGAAAATCCGACGATATGAAAATGAACAAATAAGACAAAACACAAGGTCTTCAGAGGATAATTTTATTTACAGTGAGAATTATTTGTCAATATTAAACGTTCCGATTTTTTTAAAACATTAAGCCTTCATCAGGGCGTTTGAATATGTGATGAATCTTCTTAATTTCATTGAAATCAAATTTTATGTTTGTTAAATAAAAAGAAAAAATGATAAAGTTTTAAATATTCTTCTTTCGTTACTGGCGTTCTCTTTCAAAACTGTGCGATGTAATTAGTGTTCGAATTTTATCTTAAAAAGGAAACGTATTTCCTATCTATCTATCTATCTATCTATCTATCTATCTATCTATCTATCTATCTATCTCATTCTGTTCATATCAACTTATTTCAAACATTACATTACACATCTATCTATCTATATATCTATCTATCTCTAACAATATCTGTTTATCTATATATCTATCAATATAAACGATGGGTCCAAAAAAGGAAACATAAATAATTGTTTGGTCCGACATAATTCGGAAAATAATCACAACTTGAATTTTAAAGATTATAGAATGTTAGTTTTATAAACTAATATTTTCTAAAATATAATAAAAATCGCCGAAAATTGGTGAATCTTGAATTATTTCAAACCAAAATACTATCGAACAGAGAGCTGACTTTTTCAATTTATCTCCTGATTTAGTCCAATTAGTGCTAAATATCCCTTACATAATCTAATTTGGCTTCATCTTATATATATATATATATATAACAGATTGATTAAACTGATTGAGACAGGAGAGATGGAGACAAACCAACATTAATAGAGATAGGTAGATGGATTATGGTATGTTTGAAATAGGTAGGTATAAACAGAATGTGGTAAATGTGAACATTGATTGATATAGAGCTTGCTAACTAGATTGATAGATGTGATATAAATATTTTCTTTTAAGAAAAACGTTATTTTTTAAAAATGAATTATATATTATTATATCAGAGTATTGAAACAGAACACCACAAAAAGAAACAGAATGTTTAAAACTTTCTTATTTCTTTGTTTCGTTTAACAAATATAAAATTTAATTACAATAAAATTCAGAAGATACAACATCACATATTCAAACGCCTTGATGAAGGTTTAATAAATAAAAAAACGAAATATTTAATGTTTGATAATAATTCAAAATGTAAATAAAATCATCCACGGAAGACATAGACTGTGAGTGTGTGAGAGAGTGTGTTCATGAAATAATCTGTACATAAATGTTGGTAAATACAGTTTATTACCGTGTAATATAATTATTTGCAATTTGTTAATCGCGTCAGGTTTTATCTTTGGCCATCATCAGGAGTTTATTTCAAATATGTTTACATTTTAAAACTTATGGGTCTACGAATGTTACCGTTTTCGTCTATTATAACTAGTATTTGTAATGACATTTCATTCGATAATGGGAACTTTGCTTGGTATTCAAAACTATTTTAAAAATCAAAAGTTATCTTAATCATAATATATATATATATATATATATATAAAGAGAAGAATTGATATCAAAGTGTCGACATATTGATAGATTTTTCCTGTGACATTTACACCTATATCCATATTTATTAACTTGTATTTCGACAGCGATATTGCTATACATAAGCACACACACATACACTCATACACACAAACACATTATATATTTATGCATGTATTTTTTGGGGTGTAAGTTTCACATATACTTCCATCTTAACACGTGACTTACACACAAGAATTATTGTTAATTTGCCAATTTTTTCACTTTTGCATCTGCGGATTGTACAAACCACATTAAACCAAAAGTAACGGACTTCTAGTTTCTATGATCTAATACGTATATATATATATATATATATATATATATATATATATATATATATATATATATATATATATATATATAATTAGTTATGTTAAAAATATTATTTTATATATTTATAAATAAAATATGCTCAATATCAGTGATAGAGCATATATATATATATATATATATATATATATATATATATATATATATATATATATATATATAAGTTAGGATAGAGATCAAGTCAACGCAATTCGATAACTGTTAGTTTCTCGCCAATGTGATCCCTGGACCAAGTAAATCGGATTACGGAGTTTAATGAGAGCATAGGTGAGAAAATGACTGCCACCAAAAGCCGTTGACTCAATGCTTACGCTATCCTAACACACACACACACACACACACACACACACACACACACACACACACACACACACACACACATATATATATATATATCTTGTCATCTACATATAGACTGTTTCCTTGTATAACAACACTTCATTGTCGCTAAACCTTCGAGATACTTCAAGCCGAGAAAAAAACCCAACAGTCTTTAGATCAGTCGGGTATCTAACCCCAGAGCCTTCGTCATTATCAGCGTAAGTGAAATAATTTTTTACGTATTCTTTTTACGTATATGTTATCAGCTACATGGTTAGCTTAATTCACGAGAAGATTATATATATATATATATATATATATATATATATATACGTACATATATATATATATATATATGTGTGTGTGTGTGTGTGTGTGTATTTGGGCAGCATTTCTTCGTTAATACATATTTCATAGACCATCATATTGGGCCATCATCAGGGGTGTGTATATTATATTTACAAAGTAGTAATGTACATGTAAAGGGCAGATCACTTTTACTATATACACATCCCTGGTGATGGCTCAAGATCGAACAGAAAGTACTGTGGAATCAATTAATTATGGGAGTTTCATTAACCAGTTCCCGCCGGATACCATAAAATCAATGTGGCGACTCGAAAGGATATATGCAAAAATATGTAGACAAAGTATGTCTGTATTCTTTAATGAAATATATATATATATATGTATATATATATATACGGGATTTTGTCTCTTAAACATGCTTGGTCGAATGGGACAGATATTTCCTTTCTGCTTAATTGATCTTTGATTAAATCTTCATATGAGTTGTTTGACTTCTGGATGGAATATAGCAACTTCATTCAAAAATTCCTTGAGCATGTTTCCCGCCAATTCTTCCTCTTACCTCAAGTAAAATTCTTTTCTGTCGAAAATTCTTCTTCTTGTTCTTCTTCCTACTCTATACGACTTATTGTGTTTCTCATTTTATTATTCATTACTCTGAAGATAGCTTCAGTTGCGCTGGAAGTACTAGAGAAAAATCCGGTGCCTTCTTAAATTCATTCCATCCATTAGTCAAACGACTTATGCGAAGATTTGAACTGATCAAAGATAAAATAAGTGTCTGACATATTTAATCACACACACACACACACACACACACACACACACACACACACACACACACACACACACACACACACACATATATATATATATATAATATATATATATATATATATATATATATATATAAGAACGATTTATAAATGTTTGTGAAGGCTCATGAAAATTCATAGAGCTTGGAAGAGATAATGTCTTTTAGAGAGTCAAATGTCTGTGAATATACATGAAGAAAGAATCAGTTACTTATTGATTTTTCGTGTTTTGGTCGTGATAATTATTAAAGAGGTTTATTTTTTTTTGTATTCTTTTTATTGTGTTGTATCAGCGTTGTATACAGTAAGGTTTCTTAATAAGAGAGGAGTTGACTTGGTTTATTTATCATAACGGTCATTCACACCATGGATACAGACATTAGCAATGCAAGAGACGCAACTTCGTGCTGCCGAGAAAGAGAGTTGGCATTTCACACGTCTAATATTCATATCCGAATGGTTTCCAATTGCAGATAGCTACACTTTCTGTCGTAAGATGTGTAGAGTAAATTGCCCTCTCGTATCAACCCTTGGCAATGGCAGATAATCGAATATTTACCTCGCAATAATTCATTTTTCGTTTCTTAAGCCTAAACAGCGAAAAGGATAGACATGGTTTCCGTTTTTATAGATCATGATTACGTAACAGACTTATATGAGTGTCATTACACGTCCTCGAGGATATTCGTTTTGGGGAGAAAGAAAACAACCTTCTTTGCTATAAAGAATTTACCTATTCATTTCTATGAGGAAGTGAGGGAAACGGTAATCTGGTATCTATGTCTACAATTTTCTTGAAGTGTCCATATTAAAAAGAAGTTGTGACGTTCATTATATAATAATATCCTTTATATATGGAGGCGCGTTGAACATAAACAGTTATCGTCTTAGGAAATGGAATCGGTGACCAGAGTTCAAATCCAGAACGGGGCTATTTATATTTCACTTCGCGAGAACACATTTAGGAGAATCATGTATTCATCTGTTATCCCCTAACTACTAATTATAGCAGGACAGACTGGATTCTTTTACCTTGATTAGGCAACCAATCTAGAAGAAGAAAAAAAACTTTGAATTTAAACTAGTTGTACTTCGTTTAAAATTGGCATTTTGTCACGTCTTGGCCTTGGCGGAGAGTTTAAGAATATACATACATTAGATCATGCGAAACTTCTAGTCATTTGTTTGGTGTCGTTTAGATTTAGCACATGACTACAAGTATAGGACATCTAGTAAGAATCAAGCAAACAACTAACTGTTTAGCAAGACAAGTTAACATCACACAACGCAGTGGTACTCACCTGACGATATGAAATATTTTTACCTTTTTGTTGTAGCAATATTTTAAGAGAACTCGTGATAAATAGTTATTTTTAAGCCAAGCAAAGTTATGGTATTTGACTAGTTGAATAAGGGAACCTAGGAGGAATCGAAATTACTTGTAATAATCTGACAGATTAGCTCGCTAACCATTGCACAACTAGTATTTGAACCATGCTTACGGTCACGGCTCCATCAATCCTTTCACTTCGAAATAACTATTATTTTATAAACCTTACATGATTCTTCCTAGGAAGCAGCGTCTCATCAACCGAGAAGGACATCGACACACGACTGACGAAGGCATGGACAGCTATCGATAGGCTCTCGATCATATGGAAGTCGGACCTAACAGATAAAATGAAACGCAGTTTCTTCCAGGCAGCGGTTGTGTCGATACTGCTATATGGATGCACCACATGGACGCTTACGAAGCGGCTGGAGAGGAGGCTGGACGGAAATTACACAAGAATGTTGAGAGCAGTATTAAACAAGTCCTGGCGACAACACCCCACGAGACTCCAACTATACGGACACTTGCCCCCCATCACAAAAACTATACAAGTTCGACGAACCAGACACGCGGGACACTGCTGGAGAAGCAAGGACGAGCTCATAAGCGATGTACTCCTGTGGACCCCCACTCATGGATGTGCAAGTGTGGGACGACCAGCACGAACTTACATACAGCAGCTATGTGAGGACACGGGTTGTAATCCTGAAGACCTGCCGGAGGCGATGAGTGATAGGGAGAAATGGCGAGAGACGGTCAGGGATATCCGCGCAGACGGCGCGACATGATGATGATGATGATGACATGATTCTAGTCTAACCAGTAATTGCTAGCGAGTTCGATTCTCACTTGGTACTCAATATTTCAGGCTTTGTAACGGGCACTTGAGGATCGTTGTTATGACTCAGAAATTAATTTGTGAGACTAGCTTGCTCACTATTACACACTAGAGGGACAGTGAATATTTACTATTTTTCTGTCATGATATTCTTGGAGAACGTATGATAAAAACAGGTTCGTATGGTCTGTATTCGGGTATGTATTTATCCGACTCCTCTACTATCGGCAGGATATGACACAAGGTCATTTTTTAAGCGGAGTAAAGCGGGTTTGAGTTTTCTTTCTCTTAGACTGGTTGGGTATCCACGAGTTAAGAACTCAGTCTGTCCTGGGGGAAAACAGATAGATTCTTGTCTTTTCCAAGGGCATTAACGCAAACTGAAGTGCAAAAAGTCTTGCCCAGGATTTGAAACGATTTAATTTCCGACGACGATAGCCATTATGCTAAGCCTGTTTCTTTGGGTATTTGTGTAAGGCTAAGTAAATATACGGAGTGTTTCCAGCCCTTGTCTAATTCGATCATCCAGTCATTTGTGTTGTATCAGCTATAACATCTTCCAAGGACAAAAGCAATTCGTGTATAGATCTTTGAAACGTGTGAGACGGATTAAATATGAAATATTAATACCAATAAGTCAACAATATTGCGTTTGGTTCTTTAAATGTCGAAAGAGCTATTTTTGTTAAATGACGATTGTCTTGATGTATCCAAGCCCGAGAAATTAAAATAGTTTAATGTAATGTAATGTTGTAGCAACCTTCCCACCCCCAGTGAACCTGGTGACCATCAATGTGACCCAGGTTTTCCACGAGAACTCTCGCCATAAGTGCGAGAAACGGTCACACGAGAATTGGAGATTTTGGAAAGGGTCATCAGTGTGTAAACGGCAGAGGACTAGTAAGGATTTAAATTTCGTAGTGGGGATGGGTTACGATTCTGCAATTCCTACATCAACTCAAATAGATAATACTTCACATCTCCTTGACTTGAGACCGGCCTGGAGGAATGTTGATACACAGTGGTAAAGTAAGTGGGATTTTGTCTATCACCACGTGTCTGACTTTTTCTTTTCGTATGAACTCATCGTCATTTCTTCTTCTATTCTCTTTAGTGGTCAGGCCGTCCGATGACTGGTTACTCTACATGTTTATTTCGGTTTTGATATCGCCCTTCTTCTCAAGGTTGACTCGAATCAACAGTTTCATCTTTCTATCGTCGTGGAAGTGTCCTGAGAAGTAGTTTCTGGTTTCTCGGACGCCACTCCACCTCTGCATGGGTCCACTTGTTGTCTGTGAACCTCGCAACAAGTCCTGTTTTCGGTATTTCACGATCACGTCCTCCACTACGTTCCTCTTCCAAATTACCTCCCTTTGGATGTACTCTTGAAACGATGTTCCCAGCTTGAATATTTTCATTGCCCTCTTTGCTAAAATGCAATAGTAAATATGAATTGTCAAACATACGATGACATCTTTTTTAAAACACTTTCCATTGTTTTACGGTGAAAATCAGAGAATAGCAACAATTTTCTCGTCGTAAATCCACAGTGAACATACATGTTCACATATACACATATATTTAGAGCTAAAAACAGCGATGAGGCCATATTTTTCAAAGGATACAAAATCTCTATGACTTCCTATTAGTCTAGACAAAACTGTAATTATATTTACTAGCCGAAGTTATTTCTCTGTTTCTCCTATTTTTCACTTACTTTTTTATGTGGATGTTTTTAAAAAAAATCTTTTTCACCTTTGCAAATATTATGTATCTGCACAAGTTTCCAGCACTCTTGTTTCGACTACAAGAGACTTAATACAGTTTTTGCACATGATGAATAGTTTTACTCGTTTTTAGAATACACCAGTTACATTATAAGCATTTGTAAGACTACTTTTCTCAAAAAGGGGAGACTGGGTATTACACTAATTTATCATCATCATCATATCGCGCTGGTAGCACGGATAACACTAATTTATAGTCAATGGTAATGCCCCAGTTCTGGAATTCTGGCAGGTTTAAAGAATTCCTTTGTTATCATTTCTCGGGGGTCCACTCTGACTTGGTGTGGTAGTACCTGTTAGGTTCCCATATATGGCTTAAATAAATATTTGAAAATTATAAGTAATTTAATCAGAAGACTTTAAACTAGAAAACTGTGATTAGAAAAACTATGATCAGAACTCCTCCACAAAAAAACAAAAAGCAAAAAACCAACAACAAAAAACTGTTTCATTAATAATTTTTAATGGAAGCTATAAATTTAAAAATGATTATCATTCATTACTTGAAATTATATAATTGTTTGCAAAAAGGAAAAAAAAACCACAAATGGAAAAAGACTGACTTCGGTTTCAAACAACAAATAGTTATCCATTTAGTAATGATAAAATAAAATATTGCTTGATTGACCAAGATGAGAAAGGAATATTTGAAACAATGGGCAATGTTTTTTAGGTTAATAAAACGTAACAGCTAGTACTGGGTTACATGGTACCAGCAGAAAGGAAGTATCGCTGACCTGAAATATTACCATTGAATACCCAAGATTGTTTGCTTAAACTCCCCTGCCGAGGAAAAAAAGTTGTTCCATGCATTCCCTATAAGTGTTAAGAAAACATAAACTGTTCCCCAACCCCCGTCGGCTTTTGAACTCGTTTTATCGATTCAATTACCCGTGCCGAGAACAGTCAGAATAGCTGCATCTCCTAATTTTATTCAGACCAGACTCCATTGTACATGATTAAGCATACAAACATTAATTACCTGTCAGATAGAGATGTAATTATCTAAACGCATTGCTAATTACCAATTTTTTATTAGTTATTAGTGATACACACTAATGAAGGGGCGCATTAGCTGAAAATTAACTAATCACCTGTAGCATTGATCAGTTTACCTTTTTACATTTTTTCGAGAAAGTATTTAAGAAAATGAAAATGCCGACTTGGCATATTTACCTGTAATGTGTTGTTCCCAGACATTATGGTTTACGCCCGTTTCACATTGTTAATATAGGTTCGGCAGGTTATTTTGAGGTCAGTACTACTGTATGATTTCGCCACTTGTACTCTAAAAAATGCCTGTAGAAAAAGCTTGATGGGAACTACACAAGAATGCTACGTGCTGTTTTGAATTATATGAGAAGCAGCACCCGACAAAACAATAGAAGTACGGCCACTTACCTCTCATCTAAAAAATAATCCAAGACGAAAAAGACATAAAAGGTATTGTTAGCGAAGAAAAAACACAACTCATAAGCTATATTCTCTTTTGCACTCCTACACATGGACACACCCTTGTTAGGGAACGAATAAAAACTCACATTTAAATCAGCTCTGAGCGGACACTGGATACTGTATAAAGGACTTGCTCAGTGCAATGACCGATAGAGACGGATATATATGTATATATATATATATATATATATATTGAGAGAGAGAGAGAGAGAGAGAGAGTCAAGGGAATCTGTGATGTCAGCACACATTGATGAAGATGAAAAGGATCATTTTCAACTGAGAAGTCGGAAAACTGATGGGTATTCCACTGAGCCATTTATAGCGCAAAGCTATGCTCATAGAGTACCAAATGAGAATTACGTAAATTCACTCCTAACAGCTTGCGAGCACAACTGCTTAAACATGGCTCTTTGATGGAAATTTCGGGGTGGGAATAATAAAAAATGTTTTAGAGCCTATTAGAAATGAAATACTTGTTATGCTATAACTAGCTGAAATACCTGTTTATGTTGGGTGAGATCAAGACTTAGATATCAGCTGGTCGTAATGAAAATAAAATGATTTCTTTGGTAAGAGCTATTTCTGTCAGAATCAAGTTATGTAAAACACAAAAAATTTCTGTTGGATGATAGCTACCAAGTGAGACTCCTACCAACATTTTATTGACAAACAACAAAAACGAAACCTTTTCAATTTACCTTATACAATGAATAGGTACTTTTAGTTTCTTAAAACTCAAGAACCACTTTACAACAATATACATATTCCTTAAAAGTCCTGGAAATTTTGTGAGAAAATATCTTATAAAAATAACAATTATCAATGAAAAAATCACTGAGCTTTTCTGAGAAATATTTTGAAAATTGATTGACTCTTAAAAGATTTAAATATTATTATTATTTGTACAGACTGTTACCCGTAAATAAGCAAGAATGATATCTTACTATTTTTATATGTAATTTGAAGAACTACCTATACAGCTAATTAGTAATGTCTAATTATATGTGAATAATCATTTTAGTAAGAAAAATGAATCGTTTCTTTTGAGGTTGGAAATTTAAATTGTTAATAACTAGTCATGTCTTATAGCAAGATGGCTTTTCGATGATTATTCTATGTGTATGAGAACTAATCAAGTAACAGCTATTATACGTTAAAATCCTACCCTTGGTTCAATAAGTACGCATACTAAATTTGGTAGATTTCAAAGCTTTTGGTCGTATATAGAAGGGAAACAAGCAAACGTTTATGCTAGAGGTAAATTTCATGTCATTGCGTTTCAGACTCCCAGGGATATATATATATATATATATATATATATATATATATATATATATATATATATATATTGGAGGCTTCCTTGTAGAAATGGTTATTGTCTCAGGAAATGGACACGGTGACCCAAGTTCAAATCCAGGATGAGGCATTTTGCATTTTAGATAGCGCTAATACCCTTGGGAAATGTAACAATCGAAGTATATCTTTCGATGTCCAAATAGTTGGACTGTCTGAGCTCTTTAATTTTGATTTGGGAGAAGGAAAACTCTTAATTTCAACCAGTTGAGCTCTTCTTTAAAACTGACTTAATGTCGCATCCTGTTCGTGCTGAGTGTTTCGGTAAATACATATTAATTGTAAAAAAAAGTTGGTTTTGTAAGAACTGAAAGTTCCTACAAATTAAAAACTAGAAATTTCGAAATAGATTTTCAAAAAGATAAATATTAGTTTAATCCATTTTTCACAAATTTTATATATCATTATTTTAATAATTTATAATAGCTTTTTCATTATTACGAACTTGTATATTTTTAAGGCAATTTCATTTTACGTGATATTGTCATTTTCTGATTGTTACTCTGAATTCGTCAGTGATAAAATTGTCAAATGTCGATTACACCTCTTCAGATGTTCGACTCCTCTGCTACCCAGTGAGCCGATAGTTAAAAAGGGCATTACGTTACATTTTACTAAAATAGCCATAAACATGTCCACTCTAAACATTTTTTTATGTCTTCTAAATCAGAGATACCAGGATTGTTATCATTTTTGTAGAACATGACATTCAAATAAAACATATAATTTGGATATATTTTATATCAAATTCTACAACAATGTACAAAAAGAATATGAATTATTAGCAATATATATATATATATATATATATATATATATACTACCAGTCAAAAGTATTTGTTCACCCTCAAAATTTTTATTTTTCTCATCCTAAAAGTGTTATCTTTAATGAAACGATTTCAGTACTACAATGTTTTTTACTTATAATACTGAATACAAATCTTCCACAGTAGTTTTGACTTTAGGATAACCAGATATCTTTTGAAAAATCGATTTGAAGGCGTTTTTCTTCTTTAATACTGAACTTGAATAAAAGTTTTCCCAGAAGTTACATTATACCACCATTTGAACTCACGTCAGACTGTATTGTGTTGAGTTACTACTTGCTAGATATTACCTGATTTACCTACGTAGCTTGCGTGACAGAAGGCTCTCTGCTCCAAACATCACTGCATAACTGAACCGATGTCGTGAAAAAAATGTCACAACATCCACCGTGAAGAAAAGAATGTAAAGCTGGCATATATGATAGAATTGCTGTCAAGAAACCACTGTTGACGAACCAAAACAATATCAAAAGGCTCTAATGCACCGAGAGAAGAGAGCAGTAGAAAAATGTTTTTTGGACTGACGAATGAAAATTCGAAATCTTTGGTTCAAATAGGAGGACCTATGTGCGGCGGAATGTTGGTAAAAAGCTGTAGCCCCCTGTATCACACCAACCGTAAAGCATGGTGTGGGGAGGCTTTTGCCATTTGCAAAGTCGGGGATTTGCACTTGGTGAAGGGCAAATTCAACCAGATTGGCAATCAAAGTATCCTGCAGTATCTCCCGGTCTCACCTGGAACGTGGCTTGTGGGTCAAAGATTTTTACTCATACAAGATAATGAACCAAAGCATAATAGTAAACTCTGACGGAAGTACATTAAAAGTAAAGAGGAATAGGACGCCTTTCAATTGATATCTTCGTTGGCACAATCATCCCATTGAACTAGCGTGGGATGAATTTGACCGAAAAGTCAGAGCTAAACAACCCATAAGTGTAACTCATCTCTGGCATCTGTTGCAGAAAACCTGGGCTGAACTATCTTCAGTGCACCTCCAATCTTTGGTGGAAAGAATGCCGAGAATCTGTGAAGCAGTGAGAGTGACCAAAAGGAGTCCTTTTGAGGAATCAAAAATTTAAGATGTTTTTGTGTTTTTTTGGTTAAATTTGTATTTAATGGAGAAGACCTGTATTTATCCCGATAAATGAAACTATTGTGGTGCTTAACTTGTTTTATTAAAAAAAAATGAGGGTGGTCAAATACTTTTAACTGGTAGTATATATATATATATATATATATATGCTAAAAACAAATTCAAATAAGAAAAGTTTGCTAGAAAAAGTGCTCGAGCTTACTACAGCAGAACAGGTATAAACCCCAGAAAGATATCAAATTAGGAACACTAGAAGTCCATTACTTTAAGTTCCCTGTCACCAGACGGAAAAGAGAGAAAAGTGAGATTAGTGACTAATCAATCATAATTATAGTGTGGTGCAAAATTACGTGTTAAGATGGAAGTACACTTAATGCACGGAATATTATATATATATATATATATATATATATATATATATATATATATATATATATAGCTGTCCAATTGGAGGAGAATAAATATGGAATTAGTCAGGTCGTAAATGAAACATGAGTATCTTATTAATATGCTTATGCTTTGTTATCAAATCGTTTTATTTTCAGCGTGTTCTAGGATGGCCTCTCTCTCTCTCTTTCTCTCTCTCTCATTCACTCACACACACACACGCGCGTGCGCGCGCGCGCGCGCGCGCGCGCGTGTGTGTGTGTGTGTGTGTGTTTATTTGTGGGTGTGTTTGTAATTTCATTTCTGGCTACACAGTTCTGGATATATTTATAAGCCATAGTAACTGTGTGCGTGTATATATATATATATATATATATATATATATATATATATATATATATATATATATCCACTATATTTAGCATTTAGCTATATCTTTTATTTTAGGTATTATAATGATGGATACAAGTGGAGAGTTTGGTAACTTGAAGCATTATGTTCGTGTTCGTGCATTTTCTGACTTGGAACAAATAAGGATTTTCTTTTTGGGATTTTATAAAGTAAGCAATTAAGAAACTTGTATTATGTTTGACCACTTTTTGAATACCATTCTGATATTGTGAAGTATGTCGGAAAAGATCAAGTGACTATACCAACATCAGAACGCTATTTAAAAGTGGTTCAATGCTACGCAAACACGTCACCTAGATCAGACCATCTCTCAAGGATATATAGCCAACTATCGTGTGAATGACACCCTTTATAGCTGTAGTAGACGCTACAAAGATGAAAACAGTCGCCCCTAAAAAGTAAGAATTGAAGAACGTTGGAAAGCTGTAATACATGGCAATTTTAAATCTGGTAGACTGACCATGCATGAGAGGAAAAAGGAGGACACAGACCATTATTTAACGACACCCGAATAATAGACAGGGAGAAACATTGGTGAATCAAACACCTCAATGAAGCTACTCACATAAAATGCTCTGTGGATTTCATCGGTAAATAGACCGTCGATATGAATATAAATAGACCGTCGATATAGACAGCATTTAAGAAATTTTATTTAAAAAAATGTTTGCTGGAAAAGAAAAGAAAAGAAAAGAAAAGAAAAAAAGACAAAAACAAAAACAAAAAACTCACAAAAAATAAATAAAAAACAAATGAAAACAAAAAATACAAACAAATGAACAAATAAACAAACAAAATTTCCCTCCCTGCAAAGTAAAACCAATAAACAAAAAGCTTAAAAACAAAAAAAGAACAAGAGAAATGTGAGCATGATTATTCACGTTCGTTGTTGTCTCGTTAAAACAATATGAAAATCATATTTTAATGTTATTTCACATGGACATTGGATACCTTTACTCTCTTTTTATGGAGGTGCCCGTGGTGTAGTCGTTATCGTCGTAGGAAATGGACACGGCGACACGAGTTCAAATCCTGGACGAGACTGATTGCATTTCACATAGCACTAATACCCTTGGGGAAGGTATGAATCCAATAATTCTCCCTCCAGCTATGGGTAAATAGTAGGACAGACTAGGTTCTTCAGCCTTGGTTATGCAACTAGTCTAGGAGAAGGAAAACTCTGAATTCAAACCTGTTAAACTCCGCTTAAAAATTGACCTTGTGTCATATCCAGATTGGTAAATTGTATCACCTTTACTCTATCTGCAGGGCTTAGAATACGCTGACTATATCACCTGCAGAGGATTAAGATTACCCTAAAAAGGTTGTCCTGGGGATGGCACCAAATGGCTCCATTTCTGGATATCTGCAGAATGTGGGGTATCCCTTCATTGCCATTACTCTTAGTTCCACTCTAATGGGCAAATATATCTTTTAATGAATTACTCGATTGGATTGTGTGCAAAGAAAAACTTCTTCAGAAACAACTAAACAAAAATGTAAATGTGAAGATATAATAAAAGTGATTCTCTAATCTTTAGGCATGAAATAATCCCAGCCGAGTTGATATGCCATTAAGATTAATTAATTAATCAATCATTAATTGAATAAATTCACCCCCCCTGTAGGCCAAAGGTTATATGGCCTAAATGTCAGAAATAGAAAGAAAATATATGAAGAAAATGTTAAAGTGTATGTTTACCATTCCACTGACATGTTTGACGTAAAAGAAGTGATACTGACTTTGTTGCCCACTGGTCCATTATGAACAATGTAGATTACTTTTATTCTTTTGAACATGTGGTATCAAGATGTCTATTCTATGTGATTTTATTTTTACTGGTAATGATTTGAAGCTTTCTGATTTTCTCTTTTCACCATTTTGTTGTTTTAATTTTCTTTGGACTCAGATTAAAGGAAATTTATTTGTTGCATCTATTTACCTCCTAGCAAAGAATTTGAACTCAGGTCAATTTTTAATTATCATCGGTGACCTGAGTTCAAATCCTGGACGAGGTTGTTTTTATTTCACCTCACTTTAGTGTCTTTGAGAAAGGTATGAATCCAAATACAAAAGGAATAAATGAAAAGGAAAGAAAATCCTATTTGTATTTGCCTTCCAATGAACATGGGACACCAGCTACCATCAATTTAATACATCTAACTCCCACAGTAGGATGGACTGTAAATAGCTGAAATGTACCCCTTGACTGGCATCACTCCAAGATCCATTCTGTCCCAGAGTGGTGGCACCTGATAGGGTCCTATATATGGATTCAATAGAACTGTTTACATTTAAACTGTGTACTTATACTAAATTGAATTCTTAGAAATAGAACTATTTGGTCATTAAACTGTGATGTTTAAATAGAATGTTTATGTTACATAACTAGTTGAAACCATTTAACTGTGTGCAAACGAATGAGTAATGTTGAATGGAATAATTTGTGTTAAATAGCAATTCTTGTAACTTCTTCATTGTGGGCAAACAAATGATTAATATTGGATTGAATTATTAGTGTTAGATAGCAGTAATTAAAACTATTTAGCTGTGTAGAAATAATAGCAATACTAGTGTACAAACAAATTAGTTCTAACTCATTTAAAAGTGAAGTTACCTTCAAATTATCTCTTAAATATCACGTATATCTATTTAAATGTGTGCAAATAAATGACTGATGTTAAATTGTTACTGTTACATAGCAATATTTGAAACCATTTAACTGTGTAATAAAAAATGAGCTCAGGCTCGGTTAAAGATTTTATTTACAAAATGGGTTTACAAATCATCTACCTCAGAAGGAAGTTACTTATCAAGTAACAGAAACTCACCAAAAAGAGAGCGGATAGAAAACGCTCCTTTAGCCATTCTCATTTCCACCGAGCAGTTTTAACTCCACGCTTGTTTTGGGGTCATCAGGAGATAATGTGCACCGTTTCGGGGACTTCCTCTCTAATATATATATAAATAGTATTTGGCATTAAATTAGCTACAATGGTTGATATACCATAAAACAAAACTAATTGAATTATTAGTGAAACATAACAAAACTTGAAACCGTTTAACTGCACGCAAATGAATTATTAATGTTGAATATAATAATTAGTGTTCAATAGCAATACTTGTAACTACTTGACTGTGTGCAAACAAATGATTAATATTGAAAATAATTATAAGAGTTAGAAAACAATGATTGAAACCATTTAATTATGTAGAAGCAATAGCAATACTATTGTGCAAACAAATTAGTTCTAATTCATTTAAAAGTGAAGTTACCGACAAATTATCTCTTACATATCATGTATATCTATTTAAATGAGGGCAAATGAATAACTAATGATAAATTGTGACTGTTACATAGCAATACTTGAAGCCATTTAACCGTGAGCAAAAAAATGAGCTCAGGCTCGTTTAAAGATGTTAAAATATGTTTACAAATATATATTTGATATATATGTATAAAGAGTATTTGGCATTAAATAACCTTCAATGGTTGATATGCCATAAAACGCGTCCTGACCTAACCTTGTAACCTCTTCACTGTGTGCAAACAAATGAGTAATAATGAATAGTTATTAGCGTTAAATAGTAATACTTGAAACTATTTAACTGTGTGCAAACAAATGAGATCAGGCTGATTTAAAAATGTTATCAACAAAATGTGTTTACAAATCATATTTTTTCAATTAATATGTATTTAGCATTAAATAACCTACAATATTTGATATGTCATAAAACCAAACCACACCAATAAACTAATGCAAAGATTTAGATGACATTTTCTATGAAAACTTTCCTTTGATGTGATTATTAAAAGTATTAATGAAAATGACTACTTGATTTAGATTCAATGTTGTCACAAACCAATAAAAATATCGTTTTATGCAATGGAATTTGTTAAGAAAATACAAAGGAGACTGCAGACTTAAAATATCGCAAAAGAAAAATAACAAAGGAAAACCTTCTGTACCATATGTACACGGATGATATTAAGACTTTGTCAAGAGCGAAGAAGAATAAGAAATCTCAATAAAAACTATAAGAATATTTAGGAATCTGGATTCACTAAAAGTAAAACCGAATCTAATTGTTTAGAACTGCATCATCTGGAAAGTATCAAAACACTGGTAGAAAAAGAAAACTACAAATATCTGCGAATATTAGAAGTGGATATTATCAAACAAACAGACATGTAAGAACAACTAAAGAAAGAGTACCTCAAAAGAACAAGGAATTGTTCAAGGAACTGAAATTTCACCGTACTAACTAATGGTATATGCAGATTCTGTTTTTGAAAATGAAACGCATAAAATCCTCTAGGACACTGTGATACAAATGAATCACTCAATCCAAATTAGGAGACAAGACCTAATTAACAAAACCACAGAATAAAAATGAAAGAAGGCAAAAAGCTGGACAGATAATTTGACCTTGCCGGAAAGCTGAAAAAACCGTGGAACATGAAAGTGATGGTGATACGAATTGTAGACTGGACCTCAGAGACAGCTTCTGAGATGGGCCCAAGAAAATGGAAAAGTGACTTGATGAACTGGAAATTAGAGAAAGAATTAAAATCATCCAGACCACAGTACTATTGGGGAGTTGTTACTAGGACACCAGTGAAAACCGTCAGTAAGAGCAGGGGTGAAAAGCTCGCAAGGAGTAAAATATAATAATGATAATAAAATGGTTGATCACATAATGAAGGAATGTAGCACACTGGCAAAAGGCGGAGTACAAGTCAAGGCGTGAATGGGTAGAAGAAGAGATTCATTGGGAATTTTACAAGAGATTAAAATTTGATCTTACAAACAAATGGTATATGCATAAACCAGAATCTGTCAAAGAAAACGAGAGCCATAAAATTCTCTGGGATTCTGAAATACAAGCGGAACATCCAATCCTGGCCAGAAGACCAGACAGAGTTAATTAGCAAGAAAAAAAAACTTGTAATCTTGTGGATTTTATGGATCAAGCGGACCGCAGACTAAAAATGAAAGAAAAGCGAAAAGATTAGCAAACGATGGGATTTTGTCAGAGAACTAGAATAAAACAGTGGAGCATGAAAAGGTAATTGTGGTTGGGCCACTTGGAACAGTTAGCAAAGGCTTTAAAAAGATATTGGTAGAACTGGAAATCAGAGGTAGATACAAGACCATACTGATGACAATATTGTTCGCTTTGAATATTCAGAAGAGTGCCGATCGGCCAATACTCGCGTATTAACGTGTAGGACTCCACAAGAGGGACTTGCTTTCACTCAGACTCCTGTGAAAGACCACCAAAACAGGTGTGTAAACCTCGTAAACTCTAATATACGCAGTCAGAATATATAGTCAGGATATAGGAATGGAATTTGGCCGAGAAAAATGTGCAATGCTTGTAATGAAAAGTGGCAAACGACATATAATTGACGCAATGGAACAACCAAATCAAGACAATATTAGAACGCTCTGAGAAAACGAAACCTACAAATACTTTGGCATCTTGGAGGTTGACACCATCAAACAAGTGGAAATGAAAGAAAAAATTCAAAAAGAATATTGCAGGAGAACCAAAAAACTACTCGAGACAAAACTCAATAGCAGAAATCTTATAAAAGGGATAAATACCTCGTTAGATATTCCAGACACTTTCTGAAGTGGATGGTAGATGAACTTAAACAAATGAACCAAAGAACAAGAAAACTAATGACCATGTATATGGCGCTACATCCCAGAGACAACGTTGACAGACTATATGTATCAAGAAAAGAGGGAGGAAGAGGACTTGCCAGCATCGAAGACAGCGTTGACGCATCGATACAACGATTCAAAGACTACATAGGAAAACACGAAGGGGGACCGTTTACAGCTACCAGAAACGATACTGACAACACGATGAACAACAGAAAGTCAATAACTAAGAAACAAAGAAACAAAAATGGTAAGAAAAACAACTCTATGGGCGTTTTAAACGACTAATAAACAACATTTCACACCAGAAAAACTGGACCTGGCTGAGAAAAGGGAACTTAAAGAGAGAAACAGAATCTCTTCTAATAGCAGCACAAAACAAAGCCATAAGAACCAATCATATCAAAACGAGAATAGATAAGACGCACTAAAATAGCAAATGTAGGCTATGTGGTGACAGAAATGAAACCATCAATCACATTGTAAGCAAATGTAGCAAATTAGCCCAGAAGGAGTATCAGACTAGACACGACTGTGTGGGCAAGGTGATCCCCTGGGAGATGTGCAAGAAATTTAAATTTGACCATATCAACAAATGGTATATGCACAATCCAGCACCTGTCCTAGAAAATGACACACATAAACTCCAATGGAACTTTGACGTACAGACGGATCACCTAATCTCGGCTAGAAGATCAGACCTTATAATAATAATCAACAACAACAGCAACAAAAGAGAATTTGCAAAATTGTCGGCTTTGCTGTTCCGGCTGACCACAGAATAAAACTGAAAGAATATGAAAAGAAGAATAAGTACCTCGACCTTACTAGAGAATTGAAAAAAACTGTGGAACATGAAGGTAACAATTATACCAATTGTGATTGGTGCTTTTGGTACAGTAACTAAAGGATTACTAAAGGGACTGGAGGACTTGGAAGTTGGCGGACGAGTGGAAACCATTCAAGCAACATTATTGAGAACGGCCAGAATACTGAGAAGAGTCTTGAAAACTTGAGGAGACTTGCTGTCACTCAAACTCCAGTGAAAAACCATCAGCTAACGCTGATGTGAAAAAATCCAATGGAGATAATAATAATAATAATAATAATAATAATAATAATAATAATAATAAAGAGAACCAGCTGAATAGTGGACTTTGCCGTCCTGGCAGACCACAACGTAAAATCAAAAGAAAGCAAAAAGAGAGATAAATACCTGGACCTTGCTAGAGAGTTGAAAAAGCTATGGAATATGAAGATTTCGGTGATATCACTTGTAATTGGAGCGCTTGGAATAATCGCCAAAGGATTGATTAAGGGTTCAGCTTGGTCTGGTTTGTTTAATGCCAAATCATTTTTATACATAGATATTAAATGTATGATTTCTAAACGCATTTTGTAGATAACATTTTAAAAAGTACCTGAGACCATTTTTTGTACATGGTTTAACTTATTTACATCGAAAACGAATAATTCTATTTACTATTAACCATTTAAATGTTTTCAAATATTGCTATATATCATTAACCATTGAATTAAACATCAGTAATTTGCTTACACACAGTTATGATCAAACTGTTCTATTTCTAACAATTCAATTTAGCATCAACCAAGTTAAATGGTTCCATATGTATCACTAACAATTCATCATCAGTCATTTGTTTACACACAGTTAAATGTAAAAACAGTTCTATTTCAAACAATTCTGTTTAAGTACACAGTTTGAATGTCAAAGTTCTATTTGATCCATAGATAGGACCGTGTCAGGTGCTACCACTCCAAGACAGAGTGGAACTAGGAGCGATGGCACTGAAGAGGGTATTTCGCATTCCTCAAAGCTCCAGTAATACTGAAGCCTCACAGTTGGATTGTGTAATGTCATATCTTGGACACTCTTTAAAGGAGTCTTACACCTCTGTAGAGATGCAGTTGATGTATTCTGTAGCCCCAGCTGACTGGGCCAGATTGCTAAAAGGAACCTGAAGACTTGGAAATAAGAGGAAAAGTGGAAAGCCTCCAGTCTACAGCATTATTAAGATTAGCTAGAATACTGAGAAGAGTCCTGGAGACTTGAGGAGGCTTGCTATAACTCAAGTAAAAAAACATCGGTTAACCCTGGTGTGAAAAACTCTCAAAGGAGAATGATAATTGTAATAATAATCCCGGGACCAGAAATAGTAGAGATAGCATAATGATCAGCAGAACAACAACTAGGAAACAGAAATTGGAAGAAAAACAACTGTATGGATATTTCAAGCAACAAACTGACGAAATCTCACACAAGAAGACCTGGACATGGCAACAGAAGGAAAACTTTGAGAGAGAAACTGAATCTCTTTTAATAGCCACTCAGGATAATGCCATTATAACCAACTATTTTAAAGCGAAAATAGATTAGACGTCATAGACTAGTAATTGAAGATTATGCGGTGATAGAGACGAAGCGATTGCTAATAATAAGCGAATGAAGCAAATCAGCACATAAAAGACTACAAGACTAGATAAAATTGGGTTGGGAAGGTGATCCACTGGGCATTGTGCTAGAAACGGAATGGTTGAGGTCGGCCAGAATACTGAGAAGAGTCTTGGAGACTTGAGGAAACTTGCTATTACTCAGACTCCTATAAAAGACCATTAGCTAACGCTGGCGTGAAAAGCTCGCAAGTAGTTCTATAACAACAACAACAACAATAATAATAATAATACGATAGCTTCGTGAAAAACAAGCGGTACAAGCCGAACCAGAAGAAAAGCAAAGACTGACCGTGCAATGCGTCATCAACTAACTGATCTCATTTTTGTTATCGTCCCAGACGATTAACTGAGTAAATAATAATAAACAATGTGGTGCACCATCATATTTTCTTGAGTAGCTAAACATTGCCAGCTGTTTATCACGAGTCTCTTCTTAACAATGTCACCAAATATTTGAAAAAATATTTCTTAAGAAAAAAATAGATGAATGGATGTTCCCAATGACTTATGTCGTTGGGTGCGACACACTGAATGTTTTCCTACTGGGGTAATGTGAGTTACTTGGCGATGTCTCTCTCAGCGACATACTTGTTTCTTGAATATTTTAAAAATCCGTCTCAACGTGAACGCAAATAAAACAGAGTTGATGTGTTTTAAACAAGAAGGAGCCATCACAACTTTAAGTGGTTGGGCTGTGAAATTAGTAGACCAGTTCATTCACCTCATCTATTGAAAGTGATGTCAACATACGCCTAACGATGGCGTGCTCTACTATTGCCAGTTATCGATCACAGGGAAATCTAATCTCTCTGATAACATAAAATGGGAATATTTCCAAGCTGTGTCCGTGTCGGTACTACAGTATGAATGCACCACCTGGATGCTAGCGAAACGCTTGTAAGGAAAACTAAACGGAAACTACTCAAGAATAATTAGTGTTGTTGGAAGAAACATTCTTGAAAACAACTGCTGTACGGCTACTTACCATCCAAGTAGGAGAAACAAGACATCCAGGACACTGCTGGGGAAGTAAGGACGAACACATAAGGAACGTTCTCAAATGGAGTCCTACACACGCTAGTACAGGTCAATAAGCAAGGACGAGCATACATTAGCTCTATGCAGACACTGTTGAGGGTTTACCAAGGGCGATGAACTATAGGGACGCATGGTGTGTGTGTGTATGAGAGAGAGAGAGAGAGAGAGAGAGAGAGAGAGAGAGAGAGAGAGAGAGAGAGAGAGAGAGAGAGAGAGTTAAGGAACGTCATGCTATCAGAATGACTTGATATATATGCAAATAAAAATGAATCCCACACATACCATCATACACAAAAAATGAATCCCATGCATACTATCACTCGCAAAAGATTTGGTTCAAATACTCTAAACACAACAACCACTCAGTAAAAAAACTCTTCTTAGGCAAAAGTGAAAATAAAATCAATTTTTATACATACAACCACAAACAAAAAGGTTGGCCTATCCACCCCACATACACAAATACAGAGTGGGTTATATAATATCTACTATAATGCACCCTACAATGTGAGAAGAAACAACAGACACTATCCGAGATATAAAAAAAGGTTAGAAACTTTTTCTTAGGCAATCCAAATTATTCTAGAAATACTAACAACACTATAAGAAATCATTTTTTGACAACGAAAGCCGACCAAAAAGACAAGTCCAAGTAACATACCTAACGAAACCAACAGTATGAAGCCGAAAATAATCAATCAACATATAAAATAAATGAAAATCTAATTGATTTATTAAAACTAAGTCTAGAATTTTGCCTCTTACACAAAGACAAGCCTTAAAATATATAGGAAAATAACGACATAATTATGAAAGAAGCAGACAAGTGAAGTGCAGTAGAGATTTTAAATAAGACATACAGAACAAAATTCAGGAAATATTAAGGGATGAAACCAACCATAAATTTATTAGTGCGAACATAGACAATGATATTACATACAGAATTACAAAATTCTGCTCAATAAACAATGAAACATTGACTAAATAAAAGAAAAGGACTTCAAACCAACTACATTACAAAATGAAGCAATTTTTACGGATTACCAAAAATTCACAAGTCTGAGGAAATAAAAATAGCTGTAGCGACTCAAAAATCTGAATACATGGAAATTCCAAATCCCAGTGACCTCAAATTATGATCCCATCACGCCCCGCTAACAGATTCAGCAAACTAATGATTATTCTACTACAACCGTCATTATATAAGATAAGCCACATTAGAGATAAAATCCACTTTTCAAACTCCATACCATAAAAAACTGATCCAAATACACTTATTGTTACGTTTGACGTTACAAATCTTTATAGCAATATTCCACATGAATAAGGATAACAGGTCATCTTCATTAAAAAATACCCAGAAACACTACACCTAAGCTTTAACGAAAAATCTATCACTGATACTATAGAACTAATCCTAAATAAGTCTTTCCAATTCTACAAAGAATTACATCCAAACCCTATGAATAGCTATGGTTACTACAATGGTACCAGTGTATGTCATCCTAAACTTAGCATAATTACAGAAAAGATATCTAAATGACTGTTTCCTATTTTGGAAATGCTCATTGGGCAACATTAACGATTTACATAACTTACTCCAAAACCAACACCCTAAAATAAAATTCACCATAAAAGTCAATTTTAAAGAACAACCATTTTTAGGCATCCTCATCAAAAATCAAAATAGCTATCATCACTGATATTTACCACAGACACCAAACAACACCTCAATTTCAAGAGTAAATTCCCAAAACTGCATAAAACCCATCCCTTACACCCTAATACGCAGGATCTGCATCGTAATCACTAACAAAAACCTCCGACAAACTCGCTTAGACAAATTACGTATAACCTCCTACCAAAGGTGATATCCCACAATACAAATAATTTATTGGCAGAAAACCACAATTAAAGTTAGTACGGACCCCTCAAAAACATAACAACGAACAACCCTTAGTATATGTCTCAACATTCAAATATAGAGAACAAAATTGTATCAATCTTAAAAAGATTGATAGAATTAACAACGTACTTGACACAAAGAATAACAAAAAGCAAAAAGGAACCAACAAATTAAAAACACACATAAAACTCATCTAAATTTTGGAAACATACAATGCACGGAATTTTGAAATGCAAAAATAAAAGATGTGGAGTATATAATATAATCATTGGAGGAAAATCCTATACCTTCAAAAGCCCCCAAACAACATTCATAATAAATAGAAATCTTAGCTGCAATTAAAAAATGTAGTCTACATAATAAAATGTTCTGACTGCAAAGAGATATACATTGCATGAACTTAAACATGGGACAATAGTGTCTTTACATAAAAGCAAAATAAATTACAAGAAAATAGAAAACTTTATATATCCAAATACCTTAATGAATGTAGCAAAGGATCCTTTAAAATAAAGCCTATATACCAGACAGGTGACTAATCATTATTCAAAATAAAAGCAAAAACTGCATAGATTCTGACCAACATTAAACAGAGCCAAACTGCACGCAATCCCCACACAAATACTGGCTTAAAATACATCTATGTGTGTGGTAGAATACATTCACAAACACATTAGACCCGCCCAGTATCCTTGATAAAACATGTATGTGTATGTATACTTGAGTGTATGTTTGTTTGTATGTGTGTATGCACACAGAGAGAGAGAGAGAGAGAGAGAGAGGGACAAAAATCAACCCAGCAACCTTGAAAATAGGTGTGTACGGGTATGTGTGTACGAAAGTGTACGTGCACTTATGCACGTGAACGTGCACATGCACACACACACACACGCATACACACGAACAAAGAATGCATACTTATATATATATATATATATATATATACTAGACAATAAATTCCACTTGGACACTTACAGACACAAACTGGAATAAAACAAAATTTAATTAAACCTATCTAGAATATATATATATATATATATATATATATATATAAATGAATGTGTTTACATGCTTGTATGTGCACATACGTACACACACGTACACACACGTACGCACACATAAAGAATACATACTCACAGATACGAAGAACATTTACTTATATATGCAAAAACATCTGCAGAAACCAGATGTCTTCACGAGCAATTAATTCCAATGGGACATTCCTCGACACGAATCCTGGAATGAAAAAAGATCACATTTTAACAAAACAATCTTTACTATAAAAACAGGGATCGAAACATAACCATTCAAAATCTCCTGAAGGAGACGAAAAGTCTGAAACACGTGTAGATCACAAGTGTTGGAAAAAATAAAAATCTAAATACCTAATTTGAAATCAATTGCAGACTTATATATTTCTATCTATACAAATTGCGACCAAAAACGCAGCTGCTTTGCCTCTTTAAGATTAAAATGTAAACTTAAAATTAACACACAGCCTCTTTTAGCAAGCCTTCGCGAGAGAGTTCAAGTCTCATTGGGAGCCCCATTCATACGGCCATGTGCCATATATAAGCAAAAAGCTTTGTAAATTATAACTGTACAGCCTCTTCCAGGCTCATTAGACCTAACTACCTGCCTTTTTCTTTTTTTCCTAAACTGAAAATTCATCACAGCAATAAGATTTGAGGACATGGAGGTCATTAAAAGAAATACGTCGCTGCTGCTTTACACCATATCAAAAGAAAGGTTTCAGTGGTGCTTCGACAAACGGAAAAATCGATGAACTAAGGTCTTTGAATACCATGAACATTATTTAGAAGAAAATGAAAGTTTAATTCCTTCTTTATTTCTTTATCGGTAAATACACCTACAGTCACCATACTTTTTGAACACAGCTAATACATCGCTTGTATAAATTTAAAGTAACCTCCAAGACCCATTTGATTCCAGTTATATCAGCTGTCCATAATGATATTGACGCTTCTATCAAGAAACGTATGAGGGTTTTTTTATTACTATCTTTATATAGGGAATTTGAACGAATAAAATCCATCGTTTCGCGTGAACAAAGACCTCTATAAGATATCATACAATTAAAATCGGATAAGAAATTGCCTAATTTTTTAATTTCGAGTATTTTAAGAGTATTATTCTAATTAACGCATTGCTTTGATATGCCCTATTTGCAGGTGTTGTGTATCGGAGGTGGGGAACAAGTGACAACAACACTTCTTAATAAAAATATAAAATCTCTTTTTATTACTACCAAAGTCGAAATTGGTTTCGCGCGCGTGTGTGTGTGTGTGTGTGTGTGAGAGAGAGAGAGAGAGAGAGGTAATATATATATATATATATTTATATATATTGCTTTTTCGAGCTTCTTTCACGGGAGACTTATTCAGTGCACCCTTACAACCCGTAGACTGAAGTCCCTGCCCCCGGCCGAGCGCCCAAAGCGGCGTGACTTTGCTGTTTTTGAAATCCATTTTAATCAACCTGTCAAAGGTCAATATGTAACGCTGGTGCATACATAAAAACATAATGAGGATTTTAGCAATAAATAGATTGTTAGATTTATGCATCAGAAGTGTATTGAATAGATATTATGCAAGTGGCCAAATATCTATTTCCTCCATCAATTGTATGTTTTTAAGGGATGGAGAAAGAATAATTGTAGCTTAGTCACCGATAACTGTTATGCTGGTGATGGCTAATCGTCAGATGGAAAGGAAAAACACAAAAACACATTTCATCTTAAGTGTTAGTACCTCTGTTGCTTTATTCTCTCCGTTCAGTCTTTGAGGCCGTGGAAGTCAGTGGCAATGGATAACAGGTACAAAGTGCAAAACAGAATCTTCATTCTCGTCGGAACCGGCACTTTTCGTATCTTTGATTCGCTCCTATGCCTCAGTTTATGTGTTTGTTTATCTCCTTGAACCCCAACCACCAAAAGCGTGAGAATCAAGAAATCAGTCGTCTTACATGGGGGTTCACAGAACAACCATCTACACTTGTACATCGTCTGGACAGCCTTTGTCACCACTTAGATGGGTGGTTATCTCGGTAAGACCCGTTCCAAAATACTAGGTCAACACCTAACTCTCTGGGCAAGATCTAAAGCTTTGTCAACTCGTCTTTTTTTCAGCTGCTGTTTTTTTTGTAACTTATCTATTCGCATACCGGTATTATTTGCTTACATAGTTTTCTCTAAATACTCTAAAACGAGGTGCTTTAATCAATGTAAGTGGGTTAGTTCGGATTAATTTCTCAGTCAATGTTCAGCGAGACTCCAGAACACAAGAAACACCTGAAGAAGGATGTAGAGTATACGACTGAAACGTTATAAACCCTACAAATAAATAAATAAATAGATAAATACGATGAAAAATGTAAATAAAGAATAAAATAAAAATAAAAGCAAAAACAAACAAAAAACGTTGAAATTTCCCGGAAACAAACCATATATAATAAGTACTGTTCTCTTCTCGTATTAAAAGAGTTTAAATGCAAGGTCTGTTTACAGACAGATAAAATTGATGCTGTTTTATTATCAACTTAATTACAAATCAATTTTAACTCTTTCAGAACAATTTCCATAAGAAGCCACTTACTCACTTCTTGAAACAGTACTGAAAGTCTTTAACTTCCATTGCCATCATCTATTTCAGAATGACCTGTTGCATGATCTCAACAGGTCTGAAATGGCGAACACGGTGAATTTCGATTTGTGTAAACAGGAAACAGTCGCAAGAATCTGAGGAATAAGGAGATTGTGCTACCACAGAAACATTCCTTTTGTTTAAATATCCGTTTACAGATCTGATAAGAGTCTTCACTTTCGTCACATTTTTTTCAGTTCGTGAAGTGACTTGTCAATCACCATTTTCTTCGCCATTCAAAATTCCTTTTACCATTTATAACAACTTGATCTCTGTTAGACTGAATTAACCTCTAAGTCTCTATCGCATGGCCTTGAAGATCAATACATAATTTGATCTTGTGTTCCATTTTCGTGACAAATTTAACCAAACACAT
>OY757911.1:25659921-25734921 GCA_963585895.1 Sepioteuthis lessoniana | reverse complement strand
TTGTTTTTCAGTCTCGTCATGTAATTGTAAACTTTTCATTAGGGAATCATTTTATTGTCATTGTAACCAACTTTAATCTAAGTCTTGACCACCTCTCCCGCAGATACGAGCGTCTTAGAAAGTATTGTTGTGTAAATTAATTGGTCAGTGTGATTCTCATTAATTCAACCACGCTCTATAACGAGTCTCTTTATGGAACAGTGGTTACCAATTTATTGGCAGCTAGATAATCCCTTCGTTAATCCCACCTTTGGCTTTTGTATATTAGTATGTATTTACCGAAACTCTCATCCACAGAAAAGATGCGATACAAGCTCAGTGTTAAAGTGATGTACAGCTGGTTTAAATTCAGAGTTTTCCTTCTCTCAGACTGGTTGCGAACTGATTGGTTTTAACGAAACGTCAACCCATCTTGGATTATTTTATGCTTCAGGTTAGGGAATCACGTTCATTGTACATTTATATTAACATTTTTGTGTAGTTGTTTTATAAGGGATTCTTTTTTTGCTCACAGTCCAATCGAATACGAACCATTTTGATGTAGAACTATTTGACCCAAACATAGGACCCTAACAGGTCCAACCAGTTTGGGTCAAAGTTGATCTGGGAATGATGGCAACGAAAGAGTACTCCACATTCCCCAGATCATCAAAACTGGAGTTTCACCCTCAGATGCAGTTTAGTGTTATTCCTAGGACACCCATTGCTTTCGTGAGTTTTATCCTTCTGGACAGAATACAGTCAGTGTATTGTAAGCCTCATCGACAGAGGGTTTGACCGGTTGCATAGCCAAAGCGGAGAAGCCCAATGTACCTTATCGTTTGCTCCTATCTAAAAGAAGGATAGAAAGTTTCTCTGTGACTCAGAGTGGTAGTGCTTTCCTATCTATGGGTCAAATAAATCTGTTTAAAAAGATTCGTATTCGATTAGTACCTATAGAAAAAAAAATTCTTAAGAAACAACTGCACAAAAATGTAAATATGAACGTCCAACAAACGCGATTCTAACATTATTCTAAAATAACCCTTTACATTTTGGCATGCCGTAAAAATCAGTTAATCAATCAATCAATCAATCAATTTATCCTCACTACAGAGTCGAATGAAATATTTGTTTTATGCTAACACGAAGTATTCTTAGATAAGTGCAAGTGAGTTTTCTTAATGTGCTTTATAGATTTATCACTTAGAAAATCCTTTAAATTTCATATACTTTTAATGTTATATCTTATAGCGTTTTATTTTTAAATAACTGCAGGATTTCCACAGTTATTACACTTTAGTCCATGGCATAAGTGCACAGCTGCTACACTCTAACCTTAAAGCGGGATACTTAGTGATACGTAATAAACCTTTCGTAGCTGACGAGAACACTGATAGTTCAACGCGTGCAACGATATTATATACTCGCATAGTTCAACGCGTGCAACGATATTGCATACTCGCATAGTATACAATATCGTTGCACGCGTGCTTTAGACTAAAAATATCTAAATTTAATATATTATCCCGTCTTGTTTTGGTTGTCAGCTATATTCACTAAAGAGTATCATTTTTTTCTTAGTTGTGCAATTCTGTTCCTTTCAACACTGCTTACGTTTTCATTTACTTCACTTGAGTCCTCTTTCCGCTGAATTTCTTTTAAAACATTCAAATTCGCCTTCATTACGATCATCATAATCATCATCATTGTCGTCACATCTCTCTCCCTCTCTCGGTGTCTATATATATATATATATATGTGGTATTTCAAAATAGATGCAACCCATTAATATGATAATGATTTATAATTGAAACAAGTGCAATGGTGGTTATGTGGAACACGTCCTGTAAAAGATGCATCCTTTGAGATAGAGACATCAAATCAATATTTTTTTTGAATTGTTATTTCATCAGTTTCCAGGACCTGCAATTTTTTTTAGTTTCTTGTCTCACTAATAAATAATAATTATATTAATTGGTTGCATCTATTTTGCGACAGTTTTCAATGATTTTGTCTCCAAGTAAGTAGTGACGCAACATACTTTTTCTTTCTTGTCGAAGGCATTATGAATTAGGATTAATAGTTGTTATAGTGCACTATTTTAAAATCTGAAGCAAAACAAAAAACTCAGCATTATTATTAAGAGCAGTCACATGGATCCCATGTATATTGAGACACCTTTTATATCCCCATCTATGTGTTGAATAGCACAATTATTGTTCTTTTACAAGGATGGCTTTGGAGTTGAATAACTAACGAAGGTTGATATGCCATTAAAAACAAAATCAAAAATTTTCCTGTTTATATATCGCACTTAATTATCTCTGAAGTTTTTTTATCAAATAATTTTCAAAATTATCTTCTCACAGTATGTCTCTCTTCATTAAAAAAAGCTTCTACATTAAAAAAAAAAAAACCAACAACTAAAAACTTCAATTTTTTAACTATTCGTGTTTTTTCCTACGGAAAGCCCATCCCTCATTATCTATTTGCTTTATCTCTTGGACTATTTTTGTCTCTTTTGTTTTTGTCGCTAATATTTTCCAGTGTTTCTTTATTCCTTTTTAATTATTTCTTTACGCTTATTTTTAATGTTTTTTTTCTGTTTCATGTGTTTTCGTTGATTTTTCTTTTGATTCAGATTCCATCTTGCTTGCATGCTATATTTTTTTTGCATATATCAATAAATTTCACACATTTAAATAAATTTCACTTACTTAAATATTTACTTCTAAAGCAAAATACCAGGATTCTATTATTTCTAAGGGAAAATTATACATCTAAAACATATATAATTAGGTATTATTTATTACCAAACATCACATCATCGAAACTCTACAACCAAAAATGAAATAGAAACTCCTTTGTAGCCAAAAACCAATTTACATAGATATATCTAGGAGGTATACTTATTTTTTGGAAACTATCCATATTTTTTAGTGAGAGAGTTTTAAAGATGTAGAGTATCGTAATAAATGATACTTAGTAATATTCATTTTGAGAAATAATAAAAAGCTTCATATCTTTGGTTTAGAAACAAATAAAATTTTTATTAAAATTATTATTTCTGAATGATATTGCACATTCATTTGAATATCTATTGGTATGCATACAACCTTTGGGGATGTCCATTAAACTGAAGAAAGCTAAAATAGGAATTCGAGAAAAATTGAATTGTGACAATATGAAAATTTTTCATACTTTTGTTTAAATTAAATCCGATGTCGAATTACGCTTTATTCATAGGGTTTATATTATAACAAACTGAAAATGGATTAACAAGTAAATAGAATTATTAAATAATTATCATTTCATAGTTATCTCCCTTGAGAAATTATAATGACAGAGATGAGTGCGAATACAAACTTCACACGACTAATATTAAGTTGTAAATCGGATTGTAAATGAACTTATTCTCTCAGAACATTTTAACGCTAATAATATCGCTACAATACACCATTTTTGTTGTATTACTTCGACATACAAACATAAAAATCAGATCCTTATATATTAAGCTTTTTAAAACATTTTAAAAGATACCTTTTCTTATCCGTTTGATTGCGGATATAAAAGTTAACAAGAGTTTTATAGCTTTATTTGTATGGTTTTTCGCATGGAAAAATACTTTTAATTAAAAGAAAACATAGAAAGTTAAAAGAAGACTTTAAAAAAAAAAGATTACTCACAAACAAGTAAGAAATTGCAAACTTTTAAATGGATGTTATTTTGAAATTGATTTAAAACCGAATGAGAAAAGTGACTCGGAGCAGTGCGGAACTATCAAAAGATAGAATTGAGCAAAGTCTAAGACCGAACGATAAACAAGTTTCTACTTAAAGTTGACTTCAGCTCTAACATATTTATATCTGCTAACAACGCAGACTAAACATATGTTGCCAAAAGCCGTTGTTTAACCGCTTAAATGTGCAGAAGTGCTTAATAATATATGCTGTGTCTGCTGGAACTGTTCCCAGTCAGATACAAAGTCAAAAAGAACATTAGGAAATTGCCTTCTTAACATTTCAAAAAACTTGTCACTTGAAGTCTTCTTTTGATTAAAAATATTTAGAAAAAAAAAGAGAAAGGTCGTAAAATTTATCAACAACAAGCATGTTAAAAAATAAAAAAATAAAGATATTTGACCGAAGAAAATATCTAGATTTTTAAGAAATAACCATAACTATATATATATATATATAGATATTATTTTGACTGAAGAAAGACCAGAAAATTTGTCAACGGGAAGCATGTTAGGAATAAATGAATACAAAGTCCAAGCAGATTATCACACTTGATATATATATATATATATATATATATATATATATATATATATATATATATATATATATATCCACTGATAATTATGTGATCGATATGAAACTTTAAGTAACAGACTTTAAATGTAGATAATTCGAAATTTTAGGTTTCAGATCTGCTGTGTCATAGTATTATCTGGCACTTTTTATGTACTTTTTCTTATTTGCATTTTATCTTCTTTTATATTCATACATCATCATCATCATCATCATCATGTCGTGCCGCCAGCATGGATATCCCTGACCATCTCTCGCCACTTCTCCCTATCATTCATCGCCTCTGGCAGTGTGTGTGTGTGTGTATGTGTGTTTGAATAGCATTAACACACTGTCAAAGACCTTAGGTGATTATCAGATTCTCAACTATGCAATCATCGGACCAAACCGAATCCACTTGGTGAGTGTCCATTTTGATATGTATATACAGGCTCTGTCACCGATATTGAGCACTCTATATTCATTATTATAGCAAATTATAATAATAATAATAATATTAACATAGTCATTCATTAATACACAACTACATGTTTTAAGTCTCGTAACTATATATATGTATATATTTCTGTGTATATGCGCGCGCTTGCAGTCATTTCAGCCATTCGAAGCAATATCTGATATTTAAAAAGTGCGAAAACAAACAAACAAACAAGCAAACAAACAAACATAAAAACAAAAACAAACAAACAAACAAATAATAAAGAAAAAATTACAACTTTTGTTTTTGTGTCTATTATTGTATTGGCAATTCTGTTAGCTTGAGAGACAAATTCGACTCTGTCATTGTGACAAGGTTTTTTTTTGTAGTGATATTATTGGTTCTTTTTAACCACTCATGTTTGTTATTGGTATGACGGAGCTAAGGATCCCAGCAGGTAGTTTTAAATTGGAGTTATTATCTTTGACTGGTTACTCATTAAGGCTAGTGAGTACACTATGACCTTCTATTCAACCTATTATGGTTGTGAAATGAAAAGACGAGTCATTAGTTCAAAGTGAAGACAAACAGATTCAGTCTAAATTTCAATACAACTCAACAATTCCATTTTCTGCTCTGGTAACCGTTACATCACTGCATCTACATATAACGTGAGGATTTTGTAAGCTTTCTTTCTCAGATTTTCATCCAATGCTGATTCGCCATGTCGGCAGAGGTTTTAATACGCTAACTGCATCTACGTCAGAAGGGTAAGTACCCCCTCCCAAGTAGTGTACTGTCGATGACACTTAACTGAATCTGATGGTAAGGCTCTAGTTCTGGAGATCTGCGGAGTGTGGAGTAGCCCTTCATTACACCCTGGTACAAATTGACTTTGACAGGTAGAACCCCTTTGGTTTCTATTTACGTGTTAAATAATCTGTGAAAAAAAAAGAAAAGAAAAGAAATAACGTTTAAGAAGATCAACACAAAATATGTAATTATCTCTTGGCAAAAAATAACCCAAGACGAGTCGACATGCTGTTAAAATCAATCAATCTGATCTGATCCACTGCTGGTATAACAGAAACAGCAAAAAAAAAAAAAAAAGATTCAAAGTTAATTTTAAAATTGAATAAATGGTTTCGAAATTTAGTAACACCTGGAAACTGAAAAGACTAAGTCGAGGGGCAATTGACTGCCTGCAGCTAAATGAAGTAATAATAATTTTGTTTCCTTCAATCTAAAGTCGATGTCAAGTGAATTAATAGCCATCTATTTTATTTTGCGGGGATATTTACTTGTACTGTAAAGAGGGTGTTACATCACCAAGGACATTAAAATGTCCACTTATATCCTGTCGTTTAAAGCAATAATACATACGAAGAAAGCCCCCATCCTCTTTTTAGTGAGTGGAGGAAGAAAATTTATTGTTTTCTCTTATCCTCTTTTATGGCTATCTTCCTTAATGTGGGTGGCAGCGAAAACGTATCACTTGAGATAATGTTAACTTCATGATAAGCATTAATTGTTGACGTGTTTATTTGGTATTCTGCGACTCGCTTATCATTCGGACTGTTGTTCTGTCATTTTGTTTTACAATCAATTACTGAAGCGCTTGTCTTATGAAAACATAATCAACTCATTGTTATAATGTTGAGTCAATGGAAGTCCGATAAGAATGGGGTTTTAAGATATAAAGTCTTTCTTTTTTAAATTTTTAACTGTGATAATATCCATTAATGATCATAATGTATTCTTTTCAGAATAACATTTGCACACACACACACACACACACACACACACACACACACACACACACACACACACACACACACACACCTACGAACACACTTATAGATATACACACTCACACTCCATTACGCCACACCATTTGCACGCTGTGAAAACATAATCGCTTTACGAACACATTTCTTTTTTCCCCAACATATTGACTCAATTCAATCCCTTTTGTTATGAGTCACTAGCGTTTCTAAATGACCCAGAATAATACGATGACTCACTGTTTATCACAAAAGGAAAAGTATTTTTTTGCTTTTATTGTCTGATATGAAAGCTTAGTATCTGTTTCTTCTTCTTTTTTTTTTTTTTTTTTTTTTAAAAGATAACTACGTTTTTATGGGCTCCTTGACACAATTCACACGTATTACACGGGACTCGAAAAATGATTTATTCAAACTGTTGTTCTAATACAGAAAAATATGACTGAATGGTATACAATGAGAAATGGAGCGTACACAAAATTGGGCTCATGAAAAGGACTGACGGTCATACAGTATATAAACGTGTACAAGTCGACCTTGTGTATAAGTCTATCTCATATGAAAAGGGAACCTTGATTTATGTTCTTGAAATTATATGTATGACACTAAACTGCATCAGTTATGAGACTCCAGTTCTGGAGGTTTAAGGAGTGGATTACCCCTTCATTGTCATTACTTTCAGGTCCACTTTGACACAGCGAGGTAGTACCTGTTAGAGTCCCATTTACTGGTCAAATAGAACTTTGAAAATTATCCGTGTTGGATAGAAAACTTGATACTATAGATCTACTTAAAATTATTTCTAATCAATAGAATAGAATTCAGTCCTCTTTAGAAAGAACAACAACAAAAAGTGTAAATATGAACGTACAATGGACATGGTTCCCTAACCTCTAGGCATAGAATAACCCTAAACTGGTTGACAAAACGTTAGAATTAATAGAAATGGTCGATCTAAGGATTGCCCGTAAGCGTTACGATGATGTTTTAATTTCAACTTTATGGTATGATATTAAACTGCATTTGATAATGAGGCACCAGTTCTGATGCTCTTGGGCGTGTGGGGCAACCATTCTTTTTCAAATTATCTATATTAGATATGAGTACTTGGTATCACATATTAGGAATATTTGGTATTACATAGGCGTGTGTCATTCCCCCAACTCCCTAAAAAAGTCTTAAGAAATAACTATGCAAAAATGTAGATACTTATGTACAATTAATGCAAATCCTTAAGCATAGACGGATAGGAATAACATTTAAAACAATCACTCAATTTATGAACCTCATGTATAGATCGAAGCCATTTTTTGCTTTAGAATGTCGACTTTAAAATACGACTTATGCACGAGTATATATTATACTTTAAAACCGTTAACCTTGTTTCATATTCCAATGAAAGGGCTGTTAGGGGTTTAATCTTTAAATTATCAAAATTATTAATTCTAATTAGATAATTATTTAATTATTAAAGACCTTTGTATTTATCGATTATATAATTAATTCAAAAAATCTTTCATGTAGCAGAAAATTGTTCACCAGGTGTAATCAAATCTTAAGATAATAGCCAATGGCAAAATGATCACGAAAGCCTTCATATACCGCGATAATATGTATCCAACCAGGCTTCCTCGAGGCAAAGGGGACATGAGATCGAATCTCACTGGGAGCTCATCCTTTATTTTCAATTCCCGCTGTTCCTTGTTGCTTAGGGTTCGCGGAGGGAGTGAGTTATAAAAAATACAAATAGATATTAACGATTAAAAATACAAATCAAAAATGATGGTTGACAACTCTAATTAAAAGATTCTACTAATACGATCATGGAAAAAATAACAACAAAAATGATGCTCAGATGAGAGGAAGGATTCATGAGTTTAAATCGTTTCATTTTTCGCGTCCGCATACCTATGAGGCTCTCGTGGTGTAACGGATATCATTGTAGAAAGTTGCATTGGTTAAAAACCTGAACGAGACTGTTTACATTTCACATAGCGCTAATACCATTGAGAAAAGTAAGATTATCAAAGTTCTTCTAGCTATGGGTAAATTATAGGGCAGACTGGGCTCTTTAAACTTGCAATGGCAAACGATCTCGGAGAAGGAAAACTCTGAATTAAAACCAATAGTAGATCTGGAGAGGGATGGGCTCCGCCAGGTTATTCCTGCCCAAGACATGCTATACGAGTAGCACCTCCCCGACTAAACCAGGTTATGGGACCAATGGAATACGAATGACCCATCGTTGCTGAACAAGTTAGAGCACCTAGTTTTCCGTGACGAAAGTGATGTGATTTCGGATTTCACCGAGTTCTTATAGGTTATTTTCAATTCATGCTTTATTTCGTTGATTATCCGAGCAAATTGCATTAAAAAATAGCGATAATTTTAAGTGAAAAAGTGGATAAACCAACACTGACAACGGATTCTATGATATTTCGTTCTTTATTTGAAACAGAACTTCATTAGAATGAAAACGAGATTTTCTAAAGTTCAGTAATTGAAAAAATAGATAAAATAACGATAAAGATATAAAAATATAAAAGGAGGGAAGAGTCTAAAGAAAAGAAACAGAAATTAAACAAAGTTGAACCCTCCATCAACTTTACATATGAAAAAGAGGCAAACAACACCATACCCTTCCTGGAAATCCTAATTATTAAATCCCAAAATGATTCAACTTTTAAAGTCTACCACAAATCCACAAATAAAAACGATTACATATATTTTTACTTCAACCACAACAATAAAATTAAAACAGGCATCAAAATTGACTTTTATTTACGAGCACTTAGAAGATGGAACCCACAAGTCCTAGTTTTAGATATATCGAAAATTCCCCTAAAAGCTTAAAATACCCTAAATTTTTCATATTAAGCGCTCGAAAAAAGCTCTCAACATACACTCATCAAATAAAATTAAGAAAAACTCTCACCGAATTCCTATTAACCACAAACCTATCTCTCGACCCACGAACACACATAACAAACCTCTTAACGACGAATTAACCAAATCAGGAATACCAATAAAAAAAAACACATCACAAACCATTAAAAATCTCAATGACATCTCGAAACGCACCAACAACGTAACTACTTCTCACGCAGGCTTATATTCTGTTCCATGCAAATAGTGTGACAAACATTAAATCAACAAAACCCAACGCAATCTAGAAAAAAGAACCTACGAATATAAACGATCCAATGAATTAAATGACGGTCGAAATACCTTTTTCTTCCACATGTTAAATATCAAACTCACTTTCACTTTTTCCCAAGCCACTTTAATTAAACCCATACATTGCAAAACACCCCGCAGATTTTTAGAAACTTTCGTCATTTCCAAAACTGGGTTCTTCCAGATTTCACATTAGTTGGCAGACATTATTTTACTTGAAAATAATATCAAAATAGAAAATGGATAAAACTTTTTAGCAAAAGCTAAGATATTTTTCTCTCACAATAATTTCTTACTTTTAGACGATTTCTTTTTCCTTTTTTTATTTAGATATTCCAGTATTGTCAGAGTCTTTGATGAAACAGGATATGCCTAAAAGCTCTGCTTCCACTCCTCCGACATACATATCTCTATCTCACCCTTTCACTTTGGTTCCATTTCTCTTCCTCAGAACCCCCCCTCCTCATATTTCTCTCTTTCTCACTGAAATTAATCCACCTCTGCTGGTCAAATCTCTGGTGAAACTTGATACGCTTGACGGTGCCCAGCATTGGCCATCCACCTAGATGGTTATAGTAAAAACTAATAACCCCTACCACCATCACTCAACATATATCTATTTCGCTCCCTTTCTTTTCTTTTTCTATCTCTTTTCTTTAGATCCTCCCCTCCTTTTATATTCTTATATACTTATCATTATTTTATCTATTTCCTCAATTGCTGAAATTTTGAAAAACTCATTTTCATTCTGATGGGGTTCTCTTTCCTATGAAGAACAAAATATTACTGAATCTGTTGTGAGTGTTGGTTTATTCTCTTTTCCCCTTATTTTCATCATCTTGTCAGATTTATCGAAATCTACAATTTCTCCATTAAAAATAGTGTAAAATTCAAGATGAAAAAGTAAAAATTGATAGTTGTCATTTATCAAGCTAAAGACTTTATAGACCAGAAACAAACTGAAAATCGAACCCATTAACAATGTTCTGCAAGCGCAGCTTACTAACCGTTAGACTATGTATAAGAATATATTTATTTATGAAATATTTATTTTATTGCTCAGAGACACGCATGATAATGATAACATTATTTTAGTATGTATTTACTAAACCCCCCCGCCTCAAGTTGGATGTGACATAAGGTAAATTTTTAGGTGGAGTACAACTGGTTTGAATTTTCCCCTTCCTAGACTGGTCGTCTAACTATTTACTTATAGATGGGAGGGAAACAGTTGGTTACATGCTTTCCCGAGTACAATGGTGAGATGTGAAACGTAAACATCCTCGTCTAGGATTTGAATTCGGATCTCCGTTTCCATTTCCTTTGTCGATTGCTGTTACTCTAAGAATATCTCCATACCTAACCCTTCCGTTACTGGCAGGAAGTGACTCAAGGTCCAATTTTTGGCTGAGATTAACTGGTTTAAATTCAGATCCACTTCTTCCAGACTTGGTTCCCTAATCAAGTCTAAAGAACACAGTCTGCCCAAATATTTACCCATAGAGGGGGGAGACAAGAAAGATTTATGACTTTTTCGAGAGCATTAGCACGAAGTGAAACGTATCAGCCTTATCCAGGATTTGAACTCGGTCCGCCGATTCTATTTTCTTATAAAATAAACCGTTACTCTACAAGCACCTCTATCATTTTAGTAATAACATCTTTAAAACAGCCGAAAACATCTGTTTATATAATATCAATATAAGACATAAACAGCCAACCACAGCCATTTTATAGGCACCTTCTTCAGCAAACTGTTACAAACCTCCCCGTCCTAGCCCAAAAAACAAACTAAAAACTAAAAAAACAAACCAAAACGAACAAAAAACAAAGAACCGAACAAAAAAATAATAAAAAACAAAACCCAAAAAAGAGAAAAAAAAAGCCTAAAAAACACAACAAACAAAAAACAAATAAATGAACAAAACAAAAGGCAAACCAAAAAACTAAACAAAAAACCAAACAAAAAAACAAACCAAAAAAATGCCAGTCTAACTTTACCAATCTCTAAAGTAGAGTACTTGAATATTTTTACAAAAGCAATCTACCCATTTTCAGGTGTGTAGGTTGTGCTTACGTCAGCAGCCAAAAAATTCGAGCACTTATATTCATCTCTGACCAAACTTTTGCCGAGAGGTCAAGCTTGCTAGAAGCTTATGGTCGGCCCGGATTAAGTAATGTGAGAGGGCAACAAATTGTTTTCCTCATCCCACTTCCTTTTCTTACATTTTGTTGCTTTTTTCCTTTGGCGTGTTTTGCTCGATTTTTAGTTCGGTCAACCGAGCTATATCTCGTCAGCATTCGGTGAAGCTAGATGTTTCCTGCAGCAGGCTGAGTGGTTTTCAGCTGCTAAGATCTCACTATCACTTCCGGAGGTGAAGGTGAAATCCGGGAAAGAGGAGTGCTACTCAATGATATTTGGCTAAATCTATTTATCAGCCGGCAGCGACTTACTCTTTTAATTGTCTTCTTTCTCTACATTCTCCTCTCACATGTACAAAGAATATATATATATATATATATATATATATATATATATATATATATATATATATATGCGCGCGTGTGTGTGTGTGTGTGTGTGTGTGTGTGCACGCGCGTGCGTGTGTGTATGTATAAATATCAAGGGGTATCAAAAGTATATACATTTTTCAGATCTTTACTCAAAAGCTTTCTGCATGTACACATCTACACCACTATGTTGAAGTTTTTTCATATAACTGACTGAGGATTACTACCAAACGATAAGGCTCATGGGTCTGATTTTTTCTATGAATGGTGGCATGACTTCGGGTTTCAATATAAACTATGGGAGGTTAACTTTGGAAGTCATTGTAGGCTATCAAAGATCATCAGATGGCAGCTATGTCATTTCTGATCTATGTTAGAGACTTTAAAATGAAGTATAAACATTTTTTCTTCTCAGAAAATTAGATTTGCATTTTTCGTGAGCTTATAAATATGAAGTGAAAAGGATTCTGTAAAAGAAGAAAGAATGGAAATGTTGTGTACAAAGAAGCTATTTGAATCTAATCAGATTTCTTTTGCTGTATTCGATTTCAGTATATATATAAAAAAATCACTAAGATAGATAAAAGAATTATCTAGAAAACATTTTGTCAGCAAGTTTCTTCCGCTCTGCAGAACTTTTCTAAATATTCTCAGAGATTTCAAAAGTGCTGTGTTCTTGATGGTTTTAACTCTTCCTTGGATCTCCATTTTCTCTTGAATCTTTTCTAGCTTCTTGGCGATTGTTTCGACGACTTCAACTGTTATCTGTACTCCTACTACCCTCATGCTCCTTAACTTTTTCAGCTCTCTAGCAAAGTTTAGGTTTTGGTTAAAAAAAAAATTACAATGATGGAACAGTAAAGTCTACAAATTGGCAAGTTCTTTTCTTTTCATGAACTAAAACTTGGTCTGGTTTTCTGGCCAGGAGTGGGATATTCGTTAGTCTTCTACCCCCCCCCCAAAAAAAAAATTGTCTTAGCAAGACAGATTCTGGTCTGTATATACGAAATACTTTGTTTGTATAGTTAGAGTTTAGTTGCTTGCACAATTCCCAGCAAATCACCTTTCCCATCCAGCTGTTTGGTTTGGTTGGGTTTTATGGCATATCAACCATTGCTAATTATCTAATGCCAAATCCTGTTTAGATATAGATATTGAATATATATATGATTTGTTAAAACATTTTGTTGATAAGAATTTTTTAAGCAGCCTGAATTTATTTTTGTGCTCGCAGTGAAATGGTTTCAAGCATTGCTATATAATAAGAATAATTCTATTTAGTATTAACCATCTGTTTGCATACAAAGTTAAATGTTTTTAAGTAATGCTATATAACAGTCACAATTTAAAAGTTATTTTTTTGCACACATTTAAATAGGTATACATGACATGTAAGAAGTTAGTTTGTCGGTAATTTCATTTTTAAATGAGTTAGAACCAATTTGTATGCACACTAGTATTGCTATTGTTTCTGCATATTTAAATGGTTTCAATTATTTCTCTCTAATAGTTATGATTCTATTCAATATTGATCTATTTCTAACAATTCAATTTAGCTTGAGTCATTTGTTTGTTCTTGTTTTATATGTCAAACTGTTCTATTTGACCCATCGATAGGACCCGAGTCAGAGTGGACCTGGGAGCGATGGTAATGAAGGGGTACTCCGCATTCCCCAAAGCTCCAGCATTACTAGAGCCTCACTTATCAGATTGCTTAGTATCATATTCAGGACACTCGTTTGGTTTTTTTTATCCCTCTATAGAGATACAGCCGGTATTTTCTACAGCCTTAGGCGACTGGGCTACCATCCAGATGTGCCTGTTCTTTTACTCCGGTGCCAATTTCTTTCTATTTTTCAATGGCATATCAACCTTTGTTGGGTTATTTAATGGTTGTAGAAAAACAGCAATGATACTATTAGGGAGATTAGGGGCTTCTTGCCTTTCTCAAAGTTATCTATTCGAATGTTAATATAGTAGTGCTGACTTTGAAGCCGTAGACCAGCATTTTAGCCATTACGCCACGGCAGCTCTCTTCTTGTCCCAGTTTGTAGCATTCACCTATTATGTGGCTAACTGTTTCATCTTTCTTTCTTTCTTTCTTTCTACGTAGCCTACAGTTTCTATTCTCCTGATTTTAATTGTTTAATCTTTTGCATAATTGGTTCTTATGGTTCTGGATTGCTAATAATGGCGATTCATTTTCTTTCTTTAAATTTCCTTTGCATAGCCGTGTTCGTGGGGTCTCGTGTACTATTTCCTTATGTTGTTTTCTGAATTGTTCACGTAATTGTTTTTCTTCCGATTTTTGTTTTTTTGATTTTATAAGTTTCTTTTTCCCTGCTAGTTCTTGTATTATATTGTTGCTTTCATTGCTGTTTCTCGTGTTAACAAGTTTCCGAAATGCCGTATGATTATAATGCTGTCGAGTCATTTTCTTTTTTTATACGATAGTAAGTCAGCATCATGTCTCAAGTGCAATGTGATAAATTTTCTAGTTCATGTTTTTAAGTTTCTCTCTTGTTTGGTTTAAGAAAAGTCCGAAGAATTTTACAAGAGAAACTGCTTAGTTATTTATTTCTTTGACTTAGTTTTGTATCCAGGAGTTTTCTTGTTCTTTTGAAGTATCCCTTTCTATTTTTTAAATTCATCTCTATTTGTAAGATATCTTCTTCTAATCATCCCAAATATCTGTTGTTTTCTTTTGCTCTGATTATCCTGATTCTTTTCATTATCGTTCCTAGTATTATTATTAGTTGTAGGAGAATTATATTCTTTGCGAGTTTTCCTCACCAGCATTAGTTAATAGTCTTTCTCTAGAGTCTGAGTGACAGCAAGTCTCCACAGATCTCCTTTATTCTTCTTAATATTCTGGCCAATCTCAACAATGCTGTAGTCTGTATGGTCTCGATTTGTCCACTGATTTCCAACAATTTCAATTTAGATGTCCTTAGCGCACCAATTACAATTGCTATCACTGTTACCGTCACGCTCCACTGCTTTCTGAGTTCTCAAGTTTACGTTCTTGCCTTTCTTTTCGTTTTCTTTGATTTTCACTCTGTTGACCGCTGGGACGGCAAAATTCACTATATGGCAAGTTTTTTTTGTTATTTAACACTACGTCTAGTCTTCTGATTGGGATTAAGTAATTTGTTTGTATCTCAAAATCCCAGTGAATTTTATGCGTTTCATTCTTTAGGACAGATTCTGGCTTGAGCATATACTATTTGGTAGTATGGTCAAATTTCAACCTTTTGAATAATTGCCACTGGATCACCTTGCCCATTCAGTCGTCTCTAGTCTTATACTCCTTTTGCCATAGTTTGCTACATTCGCTTATTAAGCGATTAATCGTTTCGTCTTTGTCACCACATAATCTATACTTGCTATTCTATTGCATATTATCAATTTTCGCTTTCATATAGTTGGTAATAATAGCTTTGTTTTGTACTGCTATCATTAGAGATTCAATTTCTCTCTCATAGTTTCCCTTTCCTAACCATGCCCAGGCCTTCTTGTGTGAGAATTTGCCAGTTTGTTGCTTGAAATATTCGTACTGTCGTTTTTCTTCCTATTTCTGTAACTTAGTTTTTGTTGTAGTTCTTTTTGTTCTTGTGTCGTCCGTGCTGTCATTGACGGTTTTAATCAGTTTTTCTTGGCTCTTTTTAACGTGGGCCTCGAGTCCTTGAATTGTTGCATCGACGCTATCTTCAATGCTGGCGAGTTCTCTTCTTCTTTTTTTTCTTGACACATGTAGTCTGTCTGTGTCATCTTTCGGATGTAAGGCCTTGTGCATCTTCATCAACTTTCTTGCCCTCCGGTCCATTTTTCTGAATTCCTTCCTTTCTCATCTTGAGAAAGGTCCCTAGTATCTTACAAAAGAGTCTATCCTGGTGTTTATCCTTTGGTGATATTTCTACTGCAGTGCTTAGTTTCCAGATGTTTTTTTTTTGTTCGTCTGAGGTATTCTTTTCTTATTTTTTCTTTCATCTCCGCTTGTTTGATGGTGTCCGCTTACACGATTTCATAGCACTTGTAATATTCCTTTTCTACAAGCGTTCTGATTCTTTCTTGATTTGGTAATTCTATTCCTTCAATCATTTGTTTTTTTCCTTTTCATTAAAAGTATGGCACATTTTTCTATGCCGAATTCCATCCCTATATCCTGGCTGTATATTCTTATTGTTTGTTTCAGATTCTCCATTTCTTTTTTCCTTTTTTTGCCACCTGCTCGATATCGTCCTCGTACATATGGGGATTTATCTTTTCTTAGGATATTGTAAATTTGCAGTACTCAGTACAATTCTTTAGTTTGTAGTTAAGTGGCATCATTGCTATTACAAATAAAATTGGCACAAGCACATCTACCTGGAAGGTGCATCTTTGAATTTTCACCTCTGCTAAAGTTACCTACCCCCGCTATTAATTCCATCTTCCAGTTTTTCGTGGCTTCCGTCGAGAATTTTATGATTTTGAAGGATATTTTGTACATTTTAGACAATCTATTGTCTAAATTTGCGGGTCCATGTCATAGGCCTTTTTTGTCAATCCACACAATGGCTATATTTTTCCGCCACGCTTTGCTCTCCTTAAAGATGTGCTAATCAATATATAGTAAGACACCTGTTCCTCTTGTTCCCCAGTAAAATCCTTTCTATTATTCGAGAAACAGTCTGCGACATACAAGCGAGTAATAGATCTCTTGCCTAAGCTGTGTGGTAAGGATTTTTAACACCATAGGTAGACATTTTATTGGTATATAGTTGCTGGGATGGTTAATTTTTGGAAGTCTTTCTGGATCGGGGTAGTTTTCCCCTTAGTCATCCATTCGAGTATTCTTACTTCTTATAGGCATCAAATTACTACAAGAGCCTATCTGTCATAGATGGATGTGGGTTTTTTAAATCATCATTCATCATGGGCTTAGCATTTTTCAGTTTAGCACTTTTTTGAGTGTTGCTCTGTTCAATTCCAGGTGTGTGTCCGCCTCAGACCCATTTTCGAGACCTTGTAATTCTTCTTTCATGATATTTATCCAGCCATTCTATTATGTTCTTTCTGTTTCCATATTTTACTCCAAAATTCTTTTGCTTCTTTTGCATCATGTTGCTAGTTTATCCTTGTGCGTTCTCCACCGGTTTATTGGTAGGATTTCTATCGTTATTTTGTAATGTCTTGTTTTATTTATATTGCTTGCCCTGGTCCCGGTATCTTTTGAGTCTCCCTTCTTTTACGAATATTTTTTGATTTATTTCTTCAAGTTGTATTATCAGACTTGTCTGTTGTTTTGTTGTGGCCTTTTCATCCAAACATATCCTTACATGCCTTTTCTTCCTAAGTACATTCACTCGTCACAATTTCACTGCTTGTCCTTCAAGCCTAATTTCCCATCCAGGTTTTGTATTTCTGTTCTGCTTCCTTAGGGGAACACCGATTTTATCACATACTAGTTTCGGTTTTAGTATCTTTCATAGTCTTCAAGACAATTTGTCGAGTAATTCATTTTATCTATATTTTTCGTCAGATTAGAATAATTTCTTTACAATACATTTAAGCTTGAGTATGGTTCATTTTTGTTCTTTTGGGATGATATTCATTATTAATTTGTTTTTTTCTCTTTTTTCTTTTTATTTTCGCTCCCCCAACTTCTTTTCAATTTTTAGCCGTAGGATTCTAAAGTTCAAATCAAATTTATCACTGAAACTTTATGCATTATCAGTATTTTACTCCTTTGAAAAGTTTTTATACCATTATTGACTGATAGTTTTTCTCTGAAGTTTGAGTGACGGCAAGTCTTTTCAAGTTTCCAGGACTCTTCTCAGTATCCTGACCGATCTTAATAATGCTGTAGTCTTGATAGTCTCCACTTATCCTATGATTTCTAACTCTTCCAATACTTTTACGAAGCCTTTGGGGATTGATCCGATCGCATTATTACAATTGATATCACCGTCCATAGTTTTTCAGTTCTCTAGCAAGGTCTAGGTACAAATCTCTCTTTTCGCATTCTTTTACTTTTACTCTGTGGTCTGCTGGGACGGCAAAATCCATTCCTTAGCAGGTTCACCCTTTTTTTATTGACTATTTCTAGATCTGGTCGTTTGGCCAAGATTAGACGATCTGTTTTTATTTCAAAATCTCAGAGAAATTTGTGCTTCTCATTCTCCAGGATGGATTCTGGGTTGTACATATACCCTATTTTCGTAGAGTCAATTCTAATTGGTGTTTTTACTGGATAAACAAGACCAATTTTTAAAGTGGAGTTTAACAGGTTTCACTTAAGAGTTTTCCTTCTTCTACACCAGTTCCTATACCACAGTTAATGGCCCAGTCAGATCTAATATTTACTCATAGAATAGTTGAATAGTTGGATCCATACCTTTTCAAGTGTATTAACGTGAAGTGAAATGCAAATAGTTTGGTCTATTATTTGAACTTGGGTCGCCGTGTCAGTTTCCAACGACGACAACCATTATATCAAGTGAGCCTTCTATATATGTACAAATGTTATCCTGAAAGAAATGTCTTTAAGCCCCATACACCTTTTATAATGGCGCATACAACTATATATATGTAGGGTCACTATCTATATATGACATAGTACAGTTGAGAATGTTCAACATCTTATGATACGTTTGCATAGATTTTAAACTCACTTGTATAATCTACTTTGGTAAAACTATTTCGAGCACTCCCTGGTTCAGTGGTTTGTCTACAATTCTGAATGCGTTGTCTTTACACTGTTTCGCCCATTTTTACAGATTATTCTCATTAATTGTTGCCTCACCATATATGTTTCTACGCCTTCTGTTAAAATCAGCAACAACAGACCTTTCTTTGTTTAAGAACAAGACGACTGCATTTTGTTTATGCATCATATCCATAGTTATGTCACACCTAAAAATACGGACACAATGTTAATCATAACAGCTAGAATGACTGGTGACGGCACATTTCGATAAATAATTTCGGAGAAAATAGAAAACGGCATTACTTGTTTATATATATAATTAAAACATATGTTAGTACTGGCATTTTTACAACTTGAACAAGAATATTTTAATATAGATAAAATATCATAACGGTGATAGAAGTTAAATATTTTTGCGACTGGTATCCATGTGTAACTAATATTTTAAAAATACAGTTGCTTAATTTTGACTATATTTTTGTCTTTATATAAAAAAGATATTGTGAAAATGTTAAACTATTGTTATTTAGTACGTTTTAAAAAAAGTTTTACAATAATATTAACATATGAGCATGAACGTATTATTGTAATTGGCCCTGTTTTCTTTAATATATATATATATATATATATATATATATATATATATATATATATATATATATATTTATTTATTTAAGATCTAGCGTTTGTGAATGAATCATTAAAATCAAAATTTGAAATAGAAAATTTTGCAGTAAAATGAATAATATTTCATGGGAACTTAGAAATTCTGTATATTAAATAAGATAATCAAAATTTACATCTCAAAATGAATAGACGAGTTTTCATTAAATCCCGAAGTTCCTTCATTGGCGTTAGCATCCTGAAAGCGTTAAAGTTTAAGAAAAACAAATAGAAGAATATTAGAATTTACTGAAACTTTCTCTCTTGCACATTTTTTCAGAAAAATGTCTCTATAATATGACGTTAATTTTTACTAAAATTGATGAGATTTTATAAACAAGTTATGAAAAATTATGCAAAATATTTGGCCCAGTAATATCTAATAGACCGTACTAGTGTGCATGCCCTTTAAATGGATTAATAATCGATGGTAGCCCACATAATAAGTTTATTCTAAAAGTAGTCCTCAAATCGAAAGTTGCGAGATTTACTCCTTTTAACCCAATCTGTCACCCCTCACAGCACACTCCCTCATAAACATTATCAGACTTATTATTTAGTAACCTTTGCTAAGTTTGGTACACAGGATTCTGGTTGCTTTGAATTCATGTTTTTTCAAGGCGGTTACCCATTTAGTACTGAGCAGGCAAAATGTACCTTAATTTCAATAATTTAGGAGAACAGATGCTCTCAGCATTATTTGACCGTGAGCGTAAACACCGCTTGACAACCAGATTTTGATTTCATAAGCTATGTGCTAATGTTTTCAAAATAATGGCCGGGTAGCCAAGAAACTAGTCAACTAAAAGGATACGGAAATATGTTTCCACTTATGAAACAAGAGCATAAATGCTTTTCAGCGTCATTTAGAGAGTTTCCAACAGTTTTAATTACATAAACAACTCTTTCTCGAATTTCCGATCCCTTTAAGATTGATAGTTGGATAGATTAATTTTTAACGGGATGTCAACCCATCTGGGGTTATTTCACACCAAGAGGTTATGGAATTGCATACATTCTACATCTATTTTAACATTTCTATGTAGTTTCTTAGGTTTTTAGGACGCTTACATTATACCAAATATTCCTATCTAATACAAATAATTTGCGAATAGTTCTATTTGAACCATAGATGGGACCTTTATAGGTGTTACCACTCCAAGTCAGAGTGGATCTGGGAGTAATTGCAATGAAGGAGTGCTCCACATTCCCCAGATCTCTGGAGCTTCACTACTAGATGCTGTTTTGTGTCATCATCCGATTTTTCTTGGCAGTAGGGGGTTTAACCCTCTGCAAGTGATACAATCAGCGTATTCAAAGCCTTGGTGACAGAGCAAGATACATTTAATCTAAACTCCCATAGAATCTCTTTCGAGCAATTTACAGAGGACCATTCATTGTACAACACTCATAATACTTTTACAACTTCAAAGGTTTTGGCATTTTTCTGCTTTTCAGTTTGTGCCACCCAAACCGGGTATTATAGAGTCTGTATTCATAAATTTTGCACCACTATCTGGTGGATATTGCGAAGGATCAATTGACACTAAATCTTTTCAATACTCCAATTATATCATTTAAAAAATAATCTGGTTGATACTGTTACCGACATGATTTCGATTCTTTCTTGGATTTTTAATTCTTCCAATTTTTTCTTCATTTTTTCTCCCACATATCTATCTTCACATTCAAATACTACATTAAAATTTTTTGGTACCACCCAGATACATGTTCAGGTTGGTTGGTACAAAAAATAAAAAGTTAATTTTCTTATAAACCAAAGATACCAGGATTTTAACATTTTAGTGAAACATCATGCTACCAAAATGGCCATTATTAGATATTATTTATTACCAAACTTTACAGCATTGAAAGCCTGCGAACAATGATGGCTAAAATGGTGTTCATATTCAACATTTTTCAGTTTACTGGGAAAGTTTAGATACTTTCCCATGTCTTCACTTTCTTTCAAATTGTCTCTGTGGTTTGCTAGAAGAGTGACATCCGTAATCCTACATTCCCAACATCCCGTTCACCTACTTTTCATTGTTTCTCGATTTACGAGCCTCGCCAAGAAGTTAATGTCCTACCACCATAAAACATATAATATACTTTTCCACTTATTCATACAGTAGTTCAATATACTTGACACATGGTTTTTAAAGTTTCTTTAACATTTAAAAATCCAGTGAAGATAAAATAACAAAAATAAAATAAAAGTTCAATTTGAGATCTTTTCCATATTTTCTTGTAAATATGGAATTTTTTTTATTATTATATTGGAGGCGTGTGGCGAAGCGATAATCTTTGTGAGGAAATAAATCCGTCAATCCAATGGAGCTGTTTACATTTCAGTTCGAGTTAATGTCTTTGAAGAAAGGCATGAATCCATCTCTTCTTTTCTTTGCTATTGGTAAATAGTAGGGTAGACTGGATTTAGAAATTTGCTAAGATTAAACTACATTAGGGAATTTTCTGGATTGTACGTACAATCCTACTATTATTCATAAAATGTCTTTTTTTGCTCGATTGTAATCGAGTAACACAAACATGACTTGACCGTAATTTTTCTGTTAAGCAGGATTTCAACTAGTGTAAAACATTTGCATTTCAAAAGCGGAAAGAAAAATAAAGCCTGGTGTTTATAACGACATAGAAATTGTAAGGGATAATTAGTCGAGAAGAAGGGAAACTTTGAATTCAAATCATTTATACCCCTTTGAAAAACTAACCTCATATCGGATTCAGTCCACATTGCTTAATTTTCTGTCTGTATCTTTTCAGCCAAGTTTTCTTGCAAGAACAGATAAAGCACAAAGAACAAATGACAAATTTGCGATGCACTTGTAAATAAGCAACCATAGAGGCAGTGACAAACAGATTATTATGCAAACGAATTGGATTCCATGAGTTAAATTAAGTAGATATAAACAAATCAGGTTCAACTTGAGAAAACCAAAAGAGTAAAACAGTCTGAGACTTCGAGATCCAAACTGACCATCTGATTCAAAACCGGATTTGATCATTGTTAATAAAGAAAAGATGAGCTACGTTATGGTGAACGTTTATTGTGCTGGAGGATCAAAAGAGGTTAAAATTGAACCTATAGTGGGTGCATTTGGAATCTTACACTTCCCAGCCCGCAAAAACCCAAATCCAAAATAAAACAAAATCAAAACAACCGTAGAATATAAAGGTAAATATGATGCCTGTCATGATCGGAGCCCTTAAAACAATTCCGAAAAATCTAGAAAAGTGAATGGAATGATGGGAAGGATTGAGAAAGTTTAGAGCACAGCACTGTTGTGATCGATTGGAATACGGAAAAAAGTCCTGGTGATTTTACGAAACTAGCTCCCTCTCCTATTTCAGTGAAGGCTACCAGTTATTAATGGTAGGAAGATTCGTAAAGAGAATTATAATGATGATTTAAGATCGAATGATTTAACCAGTCAGGCACAGCCACTAGACTCAATTAAATGAGAATTATGTGTGTAAACCTTAAAAATCTATATGTCTAGTAGAGTAAGCGCATGAATAAGTATGCTTGTCCGAAAGTGTTTGCATGCGTGATTAATATAATCTGTAAACGGCACCTGTTTGTCTTTTCAATAAAACGTCATTTGAATCCACCTGACGCTAAGTAATATAATTCAAATCTCTGATGTCGAGGGATTAAGTTGTACGGGCTGATGGACAGATGGGTCGACTACAAACACGATTGGCCATATGTGACATTTCCACGCAAGCATGGCAGTGCATGCGCTGTTTGTTCATACGTTTTTCGTATATGTGTCAGTATATGGGTGGATATAACTGCTTGTCTACGTATGTACGTATTTTTGGTTTGGTTGTGTTTTATGGCATATTTTATGGCATTGTGGGTTATCTAATGCCAGATCCTGTTTACACACACACACACACACACACACACACACACACACACACACACACACACATATATATATATATATAATTTGTAAGCGAATAATTTAGAGGTAATATTTCTAAGCGAACCAGATCTCATTTGTTTGCACACAGTTAAATGTTTTCGAGTATTGCTATGTAACATTAACTATTCAACTTAACATAAGTGATTTGTTTGCACACAGTTAAATAGTTAAGCAGTTGGTACCTCATGTAGTGTAATGGTTACCGAGCCAGACTAGCAAACCCTCACGAATGAGTTCGAGTCACTTTGTGTGTCCCATTCATACAGCCTTGTACTACATTTAAGCAAAAAGCTTAGTTGACTACTTAATAGTTAAATACTTAATAATTAATTATTTAATAGTTAATTACTTAATAGTTAAACAGTTCTATTTGACCCGTAGATGGGACCCTAAAAGGAACTACTAATCCGGGTCAAAGTGAACCTGGGAGTAATGGTAATGAAAAGGTACTTCACATTTTCCAGAGTCCTAGGACTAGAGCCTCACCATCTGAATGCAGTTCAGTATCATATCGAGGACATTCGGCGGGTGGGGTCTAACTCCTCTGCAGAGATGCAGTCGGCATATTCCACAGCCTACTGGACTCGACTGGTATATAGTTCTGCATGTATGTCAATGCTCATATATATGTATGCACACGTACCACGTGTACATATATATATATATATATATATATATATATATATTGTAATGCAAATTACATAATTTTTTTTATTACTTATATATCTTTTTTATGGAGAGGGGGAATTAGTTTATTTGAAGAAGTCCTGTTAATTTTTAGAACATTGATTAATATCAATGCTTTTTAGGTGGATGGAAATAAATTTATCATCTTAATGTGAATGATTGTTGATTTCAGTTTAGGTACCTTTGTTTAATGGCCTATCAACCATGGTAGCTTTTTTTTAATGCTAAAGCCATCCTTCAAGAAGAACAGCAGTGATGCTATTTAATCCATATCTGGGAGGATAAGTGGGGTTCATACCTTTCCGAAGGGTATTTGTTCGAAAGTGACCGTAATAGCAGAACTGGAGTTCCAGTTCGCTTACTACGATCCTGCAGTCCAGCGGTTTAAGTATTACACAACAAGCCCCTCCTCCCGATTGTTTATATATATATATATATATATATATATATATATATATATATATGAGGATCATTAAATAATTTCCAGACTTTTTCGTATGGGCACTTTTATTGATAGTACACTCATGAAACTCTAGTCCCCTTCGAAGTAATCTTCTCCGGCTGCAATGCACTTCTTGTACCGTTCCAACAACTTCTTCAAGGCCCCATGGAAGTCCTCTTATGTCAGCGTGTCAATGGCCTTCGTCACAGCCTCTTTCATCTCTTCAATTGTCTCATGACGACAGCCTCTGAGCTTAGGGAATAACCAAAAGTCACAGGGAGCAAGGTCTGTCCTATAGGGAGGCTGAGAAAATGTCTTGATGCCCATCTTAGTCAAATAGTCAGTGACAAGGATGAAGTTGTGGACTGGTGTACTGTCCTGGTAGAAATGCCACTGACCCGATTTGAAGAGTGCTGGCCTCTTCCGACGGAATCTCTTCCTGAACTCCCTTAAAACCTCAACATAGTAACCCTAACCCTAAGCCTTTGGCCAATCAACTCTGTTGTTCTGACTTCCTTGCTTCTCCCACGCCTCTCATCATCCCTCACGGACTCTCTGCCTTCCTTGAATCTCTTATGCCACTCAAAAACTGATGCTCGATTCATGCAAAATGGTCGAAAAGCAGTCTGAAGCATTCCATACGTTTCTGTGGCATTTTTTCCAAGTTTAAAACAGAATTTTATTGCATATCATTCTTCCTCATGTCCAGATTGCATTTTTTAAATTCCCCAGCTGTGACAATCAGGCTTTGTGAGGGTGTATTCCAATTCCTTCTGTAGCTGTTCTTTTAAACCTGAAATCATAAAAACTGGTCAGTCATCTCATTAGATGTATAGCAATAACATAGTGAATTTTCAAGAGTCTACGTCAATTTTAAATGCCAGTACAAAAAAGTCTGGAAACTTATTGAAGGCACCACGTGTATATATATATATATATATATATATATATATATATATATATATATATATATATATATATATATGTAGCAACAAAATACTGTCCGTTTTATTTGAACATTTGTCTAATTTGTTCGAATCTTCAGAATAGAAATATTAACCAACTAATAGAAACTCGGGTACTTAGAAATCGGTGACTACCAAATAAAGTATCTTGCCGTCTTATTAAGGCTTTTCTTTAAAGATAAAACATCTTTCCAAGATAAAAATTGTTTCTACCTCAGACACAAAATAAAACTACTGCGAAAGATTAAGGGATTGTAAAGGCAATTTTATTATGGACAAATATAATTAACCTTCTTCACACTCGTCTTGACTAGTAGTTTTTCTGTAGAGGCTGAGTGACAGCAGGTTTCCTCAGGTCTCCCGGTTTCTACAAAGTATTCTAGCTGATCTTAACAATGCTCTGGTCTATATTTTCTCGATTCTACTTCTGATTTCTATTTTCTTTCAGTCTTTTCCCCATGCCTTTCCAAGTGCACCCATTACTATTGGTATCACTGTTATCTTCATGTTCCACAGCTTTTTCAGCTCTCTGGCAAGATCTAGATATTTGTTTATCTTTTCACTTTCTTTCATCCACTAGGAATTGTGCAAGAGATTAAAATTTTGCCACACTTCCAAATGGTATACGCACAAGCCAGAATCTGTCCAAGAGAATTCGACAAAAAAATTCAATGGGACTGACAATACAAACGGATCACCCAATCCTGGCCAGAAGACCAGACCTAGTGTTGATTAACAAGAAAAAAAAAGAACTTATCAAGTGGATATTGCCGGTCCAGCGGACGTGTGTGTGTGTGTGTGTGTGTGAGTGTGAGAGAGAGAGAGAGAGAGACTTTGTACCTGCTGAAGATTTGATTCGAATGTCCTACCTGGAAGTAATATATTCAATATGCCAACGTTAGTCTGCTTGAGCAGCACTGTAAAATTGACTCAGATGTTGAACAGAAAACACAGAAGTCCAAGAAGCAACACATTTCCGAGCAAAAAAATGTTAAATTGATAGGACTTTTCAGAGCTATGATTATGACGCCTAAGATAAATTTTGGGCGCTACCAAACCGCAACTTCTCCAATTCTTTATGTCATATTCTCTGCTATGATAAATCTGAAAAATCCCAAATATAATGATGCATGCTTCATGACTCAGCATCCGGCTCATTTAAAAAATTAAAAAATTCTCAGTGTTTCTTTGGTCTATTTTTAAATGTTTTTAGAGCTGTCATTTATTTAGCGTAAGGTTAAGAATATTGGGACTCCAGTGAGAATCGAACTCACCAATACTTGTTTTGATACCCTATCCTAGCTTATTAACCATTTCACCATAATAGGTACCCTCATTATTAACTAAGTGTTGCTTGGTCTAGCATAGAGGCTTTAGGTTGCTTTTAGTACTTGTTGTAACTAAATGAACACCCATTAAAATACTGAACTGGTTCATCGTTGTTAAAAGCCAGTGATCTTTTAAACACGAGAGATTTTACTTGAATTGATTGTTAGTCATTGAATGTATTTAGATTGCCTTTTCTAGGCGAGGGTCTTTTGACTAAAGGATTGTTTTTTCGGGTAAACATTCTTATTTTTGCTACAATATGATTTATAAAGCCTGACTAAAGTTATTATGCAAATTAAATAAGCCTAAAAAATTCAAAAGGTTCTGAACCAATTCTTCTTAAATTTAAACTCGTTCATTTTCATCCTTTGTGAAATATCGAACTAAATTTTCTGCCGTTTTTGATGGATAGTTTTTGAGATATTTAGAATTTACAAAAATGGACTGTAAAATGGAAGTTGTTCTGCAGATTAGACTAATATTAACTTAAGACCCCTGAATTCTAAAAAAATTATTTTTTCTTTTTATCCGTAATATATGTTGAAACATGGGTAAAGGAAAGAATCTAACAACTCCTGAAAAACAGAAAATCACAGTTACCGAATGAGGTAATGTCCACTTTGAAGATATAAAAAAAGCTTTGCAGAGATCATCGAATGACAAAAAAGGCAGTTGAAAATATAACTAAGTCAAAAACTCTAAGCAAAGGGAAAGGCTGAACTTGTTTCCTCGAGATGAACGAAAATTAAAGGTAGTTATTGCGAAACAATCATTTTTTACCAGCTCCCAGATCTTTAAAAAAGCTGTAATTGCTGGAGTCAAGAAGAACAAAAGGTATCGAATACTTTGTGAATTCCTCTTTTCACGAGAGAAAATATTTGAAAGCGTCAAAATTAGGCCAAGAAATACATGAAAATTGACTTTTCTAAAGTATTATTCACGGACGAATCACGAGTGGACTTGATGAATGGGTGAAAGTGTGAATTTTATCCAATTCAGACTTGCCAGTAGCTAAAAGAAAGCAACAAGGAGGCAGTAGTGTGATTATATGGGCTGGAATTCTCGGCTAAACCATTACTGGACCATTCAAAGTCGATGACGGAGTTAAACTGAACCGTGTTAACTATTGCAATTTTATGGGCAAGAATTTCTTTGCATAGTACAAGTCTCAGTCTAGTAGTTTTAAAGTGAATAGTATAACGACAAAGCCCCTTCTCATATATATAAGCTTACCGGTGAATTCTTTGAGCATGAAAGTTTTACAGGAAAAAAAAGATAAATGGCCACCATCAAGTACTGATCGGAATTCAATCGAAAATCTATGCTCAATTGTGAAGATTAAGTTATATGAAGTTGGCAAACAATATAAAAATAAAACAGACCAATGGGAAGCAATTACAATTACCCTGTCGGGAATTGAACCTGCGGAAGTAAAAAACAACAAAACAAATATACTGGTTGTTATTGAGAAAAAGAGAAACTTTATTAAAATGTGAGGGATCCAAAGACTTATCATATTTGTAGATTATTTGTTCAATTACAAATGTTGATCAATTTTTACTATTTTTTTTTTCTGAAAGAAAATTTGATTTTGCCTTATAACTTCAGACGGTAGATTTTCTCTAGAATATATCAAATAACTTCAATAGATTTAATAAAACATTGATACTACCTAAAATCTTAACACGGGCTTTTTGACATCTAAATTGATTATTTAAATTTTGACATTTTTTCCAATCAAATTTGAATTATTGAAGTTTACGGGATTTAGTTAATAACTTTCGAAAGAGTGTAGTTATGCTCTCTTTGATTTGTCTTGTAGAAGTTTCAGTTGCATTGGTAATGCTATACTATCTTAGATGTTTAGAATCTTTCAAAGTTCCACCATTGCTCCTGAGTCATACACACACACACACACACACATATATATACAAAGCGATCGTTATTCTGCTTGAATGAATCTGTTTTCACTACAGATAGGAATGAATAGAACATACTTGGTTTCTGTAACCTTAGTTTGGCAACCAGTCTAGGAGAAGGAAAACTGAATTCAAACTAACTTTACTCCACTTAAGAATTAAATTTGTGTCACATCTTACATATGGTGGAGCAGTTGTGTAAATTAATATTAAGGAAGAGTTTATTTGTCTATCCTAGCAGTCAAACGATTTCATATTGGTCACACTTTTGTTAGCCAGTTTGATTCTCACTGGTTACCTCACTCTTTTGATCTATGCTGAACTATGCTCAGTTAAGTTTAGTAAATGACAATTCCAATCATTTCTACTCATTGTTCCAACGTTGAGGAGTTCAAGTGCTGCTATCTTTCATCATAGCAAAGACCCTTTTGCTGCCGGACGTTGGACTGAGTCGATTAGTTTTACAACGATATGTAGCAGTTTTTCAAAACTAGACTTCAACGGAAACAATACTCAGCAGTTTGCCGCCAATACTAAGGAATAGTTTTACTGTCATTATAACCAGCTGGGATTCTAGGTTTGACTGCTTAACCGGCATATACCAGTACTTTAGTTAGTTCATAAGAATTAAGACCAGTAACTTAGTCTAGCGGAAAGCAACAATAGTAAGGTCACTTGATTGTAATAATCGACTAGAGTTGTTTACTAAACTTTATATCAGTTGTCTCCTGTCAAGAATAGGAATAGTAATCGTACTTTCCGTTCCACCTAATGAGATATCATGATAAAAAAAAAAAAAGAGAAAATAAACTCACTATTCTTTAAAGATGAAACGGGAAAAAAAAACAAGAAGCGGATTAGGGGAGAGAGAGACAGAGAAAGAACGAGAAAAGAATGGGTTAGAAGAGGATGTGTCGAGAAAGTGAAAGGAAACCTGCTACTTTTGTACGTCTGCTCTTAATAGTGCAATATAGTATCCGCTTTCCCAGCTGTTTGCTAACAATCAAAGTGTTGTATCAAATTTAGTCTATTAAATAGAAGAGTATAGGGCAAATGTAAAGTTTGATTAGAAAAAAGAAAATGTCACGTATACACCCGCGCACACATATATACGTACACGTACGCCATTTTTGTTAATCTCTTCCGTAATTTTTGCCGTTAGCATTTGGTATTCGCAAATTTATTCAGAGGCGTTGCGAGATGTTCGTACCTTAATAATCCGACACCTAATGAATAATAGCAAATAGGTTCAAATGTGAACCCTGAACTGGCAAAAACCAGAGCTTGATGTTCCGGAGATGTGGGTTTTTTTACAGTTTAGGCAGGAGCAATGACTTGTTTAAAAATAAGATATGCTCGTTCCGATTTAAAAAACAACTTTTCAGTCGTGGGAAGAAAAACCTTTTACAATATTTTCCCTGTACTCCAAATCCTTAATTGACTTTTTACAGTGAAGCAGTTTAGCAGCAGCAGCTAAAAAGGTTCCTTGCATCATGAAAGCTCTTTTTGAAAGGACCCCTACATCATGAAAGCTCTTTTCGAAAGGCTTCCCACACCAGAATATCTCTTTAAAAAATGACATCGACTGGTAAAAAAAATAATTAAATCATGAGTGGTTTAATTTTCATTAAACGTATAATATTCAAAAGTGAAGAAAGTCTGATATGAAATATTATTTATTTATATATTGGATTTTAACTTTGTTTTTGAATAAAAAAGACTCACTGGAATATTTTCAGGGCAATATTTTAAACACTAACTTAAAATTAACTTATCAATAAAACCTTTTGCTGTTATTTTAAACTAGTGAATATATTTACAAAATGGTTAAGTTGTCAAAATAAATTAATGGATATAAGTAAGTATATGAATGTTAAAAAAAAAGATAAATTTGCGCTTGATTCAGAGCGGTCTGATGGCAAAACACAGACAACTGCCTTTTAAGTAAGTGCATATATGTTTTGTAAAAAAACAAAGCACCCCTCAAAAAAAAAAAAAAAAAAAAAACCTAACAAGAAAGAAAACAAAACAAATCAACAACAAAAAAAAAAAATTTGCAAAAATAACTCCCTCCCAAAAAACAAAAAAAAAATTGCCCCAATCAGAAAAAATTTAAAAGAAACAAGGAAAACCAACTAATACAACATTAGTTGCTATTCACGTGTTTACATTTCACAAAATGCTTTACTAATGATATATGTATTTGTTTTAGACAACAAATATCTATTTTTCAACCTAATGTTCATTTTATTAGATTTTCAAACGGAAAGTTGCAGTCTTCTACACTTTGTAGAAAATGTATAGAATATCATGCAAATTGTTTTTGAACTTAATAAAAGTTAGATGTGAGTCACTACAAAATGTTATGGCTAAAATAGGAGAGGAAAAACTCTTAATTGTGCCTGGATCTGGACATTATTTTTATTTACTAAACTTTATTGGTTGTTCCACGTGGGGTAGTGGTTAGTAAGCTAGGTTCGTTTTATGTAATAGTTTCCCACCACTTACATTGTAACCGGAAGTGTGAAAGCATATGATGAAAAGGTAGAGGTAATTTTAGATTGAAGCAACTACCAGAATTTTGCGTTTTGATTTTTAGTTGTTACATTTCTGAAGTTCTACAAGACGTGCTTCTTCGGATAGGGGTGTGGTGAATGTTTAGCGTTTTAGAGGTCCCTTTTAAGGACCTTCAACCTTTTACTTTATCATACGCTGAGGTTTTTATCGTCCCTGTAAAAGACTGATTAAACGCGAAGATGGCCAGCCTGATATATTAACATATTAGTAAACATGGAAACCAAATTATTAATGGGTGTTTGTCCATTTCATTCGTCGCTGGAGATCAAGGGACAGAAATTCTTCGTCTCCTCAGCCTTTTTAATACCCCACCATGTGAGAGAGACCCAGAACACAACACTCGCAGACTAATACTCGTGATTTCGAATCTCGCTGGGCGCTTCATACTCTCAACTTTATGTAACAATTAAAGCTCAGTAGTCATGCGCATGGATTTTAGATTGCTCTCAGTATCTGCTTAACATAATTGCTTTCAATATCTGCAGGGACATAGTTAACATAATTATCGCTGCTTACATTCAATGGTCTGACAGAACTAGTGCTTTCAAACTGACTTGTCTTTGTACTGACTTTTACGACAAAATTTAAGCCAACGGACTGTAAATTTAGTGGTTCATTATTTCATTCGTTTTTGCTTAGTATTGGGTTATTAAGGATTATATTTAAATGAAACTAGGTAGTAAATAATTATGTAGTAGATATATAAACGATGTAAGTATCACTGTTCTATATTTAGTGGTAACTAGGTGCTTTAGTCTTAGTTATACAACCATTCTAGGAGAAGGAAAAATCTGAATTCAAGTTAAACACAATGAAAATAAAACCTCATATAGATCAAACCTTAAACAGTATAAAATTGAATGAGTAATTGATTTTAATGGCATGGCGACTCTTCTATGGTTTATTTTGTGTCTAGAAATTAAGGAATCGCGCTCATTGTATGTTCATATTTACATTTTTTGTGGAGTTGTTTCTTAAGAGGTTTTTCTTTAGCACTCGATCTTATCGATTATGGATAGTTTCAAACAAATCTATTTGACCCACAGATGATATCGTTACAGGAAGTACCGCTCTGGGTTACAGTAGACCAAGGAGTAATTGAAATGAAGGGGTCCTCTACATTACCCAGATCTCTGCAACTAGTGTTTCATCATCAGATGCAGTTTAGTGTTATACCCAGGGTATTCCTTCTGCAGGGGGCACAGTCTGCTTATTCTGATCTCCCCGACAGAGTGTACCACCAAAATTTGAACCAATGAGCTTTAGAGTTTGTGGTTCATTGTTGTAGATATTTTTACTTCTTATTGGGCTGTTAATGTTTCTATTTACCCGAAAGTTGGTGAGTGGATAGCCATTTATTAGATATATAATCAATGTGGAGAAAAATTGATAACAAGGTAATCCAAGTGGAAGGAGATATTTATTGAGAAGTCGACATTATAGCGTTTCGGTTCTACTGAACCATCATCAGGACCATGAGGGGTAATATTAGCGATGTTAAATCAACGATGGATGTTTTAAACATAATATCACCTAATATCTCCCCTCATGGTTCTGATGATGGTTCAGTAGAACTGAAACGCTATAGTGTCGACTTCTCAATAAATCTCTCCTTCCACTGGAATTACTTTGTTATCGATTTTTCTCTACATATTGTCGGATTACAGTCCATTATTTACTTCCATATATAATCATTGTAAAGTCTTTGTTTTATATCGAGGGTAAAAAGAACATATGATTCAAGTTAAACACTGTAAAAGTAAAGAAAATAACATAAATTAAACCTTAAACTGTAAATTTAAGATAAAGAATAAGTTTTCTTTTCTAAGATTGTATAAACATAGTTCGCTAGTTTTTAATGAGTTTTTACTCTTCTAATAGAATCACTAGAAGGGAATGACTTCTGTTGGGCACCTCGAATAGAATATTGCTTTTTTTTTGTATTCTCCATTGAAGGTCTTTACTATTAAGGATGGTCCATAATGGATGAATGCATACATATGTACGTGTATGTGTGAAAAAAAGGAGGGAGAAATTCTTACATACTATTTACACATGTGCGCGACAAGCGCAGAGAATGTTTCATTATTATGATAGAAAATATCTTCCGATCGGTGACAGGCCGAGTAATTTATCTGAGAAGCCTTACTGCGAAAATATGAAATGTGATCTACAAATAACACTTAATACATATGTGTTCAAGATGTTCAAGAAGATGCTTAAATTCTTGTGTGTATATTGTATGTCACTTATTCTTTACCAAAAAAAGAAGAAAAAGAAAACAACGAAAATACATTTCCTCTAGAAAAAGAAAAGAAAAAAAGAAACACCCATTGAAATGACTCATATGATAAAGACGTTGATTTTCTGAACGTTTGCGTCAAGGATTTTTGGAAATTACACTGAATTTGAAGAGTCAAATAAAACTGCAGATAACATGGGCATGGCTGGATGAAAACTTAAAGAATAGGTAAAGTGGATCCCTTGTAGGACGCCGAATCGCCATAACGAGAGGTTTAAGCGAAAATAGTAAGTGACGTATATATTAAAAGCTTTAAGGATCATATTACCAAAACTATTCAGCTGTTCCTTCTCTTCTCGATGTTACAATGGCAAACACAAGTATTGAGATTCTGACAATTTCTAGACATGATTTATACTGAACCCCAGAGATTCTGAAGTTGCTACGCCCTGTCGTTGGGGCTTGGAATACCCTGCAAAGGAGTAAGATATTCCTCCAAAAAATAAATCACAACCCTCCCAAAGAAAAACAAAAAAGAGAAACAAAACAAAACAAAACAAAAAATCCCAAAAACAAAAAGACAAAAAACAGCCTGTTCCTGAGTATAACAACAAACTACATCTGAACGATCATCAGTGGTCGATGGTGATGATTTCACATCCAAAACAGAGCAGAAACCCAACTAAGAGCATTTGAAAACTTGCAAAAGAGCTAGGATCATCAATAGACTCTATTTGTAAAAAAAATTACAAAAGCTTAAAAAATGGCTTTTGAGATGTTCCTAGTGAACTTCCGGCTGATTAAAAACGAAAATAATTTTAATACATTCTAATATTAACCATCAAAATATTTTCCTTGATTTCCCATGATATTACGTCAAAGTTTTCGAATTTAATCTTGACAAAATACGGTAAAGTTATTAATGAAATTTTGAACATTGAATATAGATTTAAATCTTTGACCACGTCACGAATTGCATTGATCGAAAAAAAATAATCCGATAGCATCAAGTCTAGTGAATATGCTGCATGAGGAAGAATTTTCCGTCTTATCTCCTTTTGTATTGACAAAGTATTATTAATGTATCTTTCTATTGAAACTGTATGTCTGCCTTTCATATTTGTTTTCTTCTTCATACGATTTCTATGATCCATCAACTTACAACAGATAACACATGCACAAATAAATAACTTTACATTGGTAATCCTATACTGTTAAACCCAACAGAAAGACAACTATCATAAAACCAGTGAAATTTAGGTTTAAGGTGTTTCACAACTTGACGTCAAAATGTGTTCAAGACTAATTTAAAAATAATATTCACGAATATCCGACGAAATATTCTGCGATAACATTCTAATGCAAAAGTTACGACATAACATTTAATAAATTCAGTTACCTTTCTCGCGATCCAATTGGTTGGAATCATTTTGTTAGCAAAAATCTAAAGCCTGGCTCATTTTCAAAAACATTTCACATTCCCCAATGATTCTTGCATAGAAAAAAATTTGGTCTAAAAAAGTTTGGCTTCTGGTTACCCTCACTGCACTCATAACTGGAATATGTGTTATATATATATATATATATATAAATTTCGTATTCGGCTTGTAAAATAAATAAAATAAAACGAAACAGTGATAAGCTTAAATACAGCAAATTAATGAACATCCAATATTTATAAGTTCTTAAAGTTCTTAACAGAATTAAGAGGGAAAAGTTTCATAAAAGTATGAATTTTTGGTAGAATACTAAAAAGATTATGTCCATGTTTATAAATCTAGATTTATTTAACGAATAAGTAGTTTGATAGAATGATTTCTAATCATAATTAGATTACTCTAACAGCGATGTAGTACGGACAAGAGAAATGCAATGCAGTGACGAAAAAGATTATGTTTTGAATAGTTAAGAAACCCCCACCTAACAACAACAAAATATAATAAGTATATGTTTGCTGTCAACAGAACACTATTCACACACACACACACACACACACACACACACACACACACACACACACACACACACACACACCGTAGTTGACGACTTATTAGCCCCTTTTTCTTCCATAAAGTCCCAGAAAATCAATCTGTCTTAAAAGACCAAGAATCAGTATGTATTACTGGCTGAGTTAAGTTCTTATGCTGTAGTTGTTCTTTAAGTCAAACTGCAAACAACTCTACAAATTTAAGAAAAGTGACGATTGCTTTTATACCAAAAACGGCTACTCTTTTCTCAGGTAACAATGTATAACCGGTACTTGTAATTGAATAACATCAGTCAGGAATCAAACTGAGTAACGACACCCAACCATGCAAGTAATTGTGCAAACTTACTGCGAATTTTAAGTGTAAAATATTGGGTTTTATTAAGGATCTGAATACATATGAAACTTAACAAATGGCCTGATAACAAAGAAGGCTATGAATGTCAGGTAGGGGTGTCTTCGTGATGTAATAGTTAAAACGACGGACAACGGAATCGTAGTAAACGAGTTCATACTCCAGTCGCGCTATTACGTTTACTTTAGGGTAAATACCCTTGGGAAAGGTATGAACTCCCTTATCCTTCCCGCTATGGGATAAATAGTACCTCTAGTGTTCTTCTAGGAGAATGGCTTTGGCCTTAAATAGCCTTCAAAGGTTGATATGCCATTAAACAAAGAAACCAAACCAAAATTATGAATGTCTGGCAAAACTCTTTACCTGCTATTCATAGTTTAAACCTGTTTATTTCTATTTTCTGAATGACTACACAAACTTAAGAGGCGTCTAATACGATATATATATATATATATATATATATATATATATATATATATATATATATATATATATATATATATATATATATAAACTTAAACTTATTTTTCTTGTTTACATTCAAGGGAACGTATTTCGAGATCGGATGAATCCAGAAATCATTCAAAATATTTTCTGATTCGAGTGGCTTAGTCTGTGCCTCAAGCAATTTTCTACGGAATTTAGGCGAGTTTAATTTAGATTGTCTCGAGTCATATAAAGAGTACTGTGAACTAGTCTTTTCTTTAAAAGTGGCCCGCTGAAGTATCGGTTAAACGAGATTGGTATTAGTCGGTGTGTTGTCAGCAGATAAACACAGAAAAGCCAGTTTACGCTATTCTTTATATGACAAGAGACCATGAAAATTAAACTCATCTAAATACCATAAAAGACAAACTTGAAAATGATCAAGACATATTGAATCATCTACGCAATTTCTACATTCAGTCAATTCAGAATTACGATCATTTGTTAATTAGCAAGAGAAAGTTTGTAAACATTCTCTGTTTTCGTTTCTATCCACTTGAACTTAACAGGAATTAAGGAAAATATTATTATATATATTATAAATTGATATTAATATCAACAACGCGTGTATATTGATAATAATATAATATGTAAAAAAGCTGTAAAAACTACAGGACACACACACACACACACACACACACACACACACACACACACACACACATATATATATATATATATATATATATATACATGAATGAATGTTTACTCACCCCTCCTGTGGCAGTTTCATTACTAGAAATTTTATATTCTTAAGAATACAATCATTAAATCAGACTTGAGGTCTCATCTGATTATTTAATTTTTTGTATTAGAAAATGTACCCGAATCTGTTAATAACAGGGGTGAGTAAACATTCATTCATTTTAAGTTTTATCCTGCTCTTCAAGTCGATATTGAACCCTTCTTCATTTATGAAAAATGTAAGACTACTTCGGCTTTGTAAATAAGATTAAATTTTGCAACCCTGATACTTCGGATATTATATGAAAAACAATAGTGGAATATGAACTTGAATACTTTACTTATTATCAATAATGTGCCTGGAATGGTTAGAAAGATTTTAGTTTGGTTTGGTTTTATGGCATATCAACTGTTGTAGGTTATCTAATGCCAAACTCATTTTTATACATATAAACAGTTCTATTTTAAATAATTCAATTTAGTACAAGTAACACATTTTGAATATCAAAAACAGTTCTATTTCAAACAATTAGTTTAGCACAAGCTCATTGTTTAAGTTTCAAAAAAGTTTGATTTCAAACAATTCATTTTAGCATAAGTACGCAGTTTAAATGTCAAAACAGTTCAAGTTCAAGCAATTCTGTTTAGCTTAAACACACGGTTTAGTTCTATTTAACCAATAGATAGGGCCCTATCAGGTGCTACGACTCTGGGCATGAGTGGACCAGGGTGCGATGGCAAATCTCCAGCATTACTGGAGCCTTACCATCAGATTGTCCTCGTGGTGTACTGGTTAAAGCGATGGACTGCGGAATCGTAGTACGCGAGTTCGTACTCCAGTCGCGTTATTACGTTCACTTTCGGGCAAATACCCTTGGGAAAGGTATGAACCCCCTTATCTCCCTCCAGCTATGGGTAAATAGTAGGGCAGACTAGGTTCTTCAGCCTTGGTTAGGCAACTAGTCTAGGAGAAGGAAAACTCTGAATTAAAACCTGTTAAACTCCGCTTAAAATCATATCCTGCCCGAGCGGAGGGGTTGGTAAATAGGACCATCAGATTGTTTAGTGTCATATCCATGACACTGGCTGGAGGAGTCTTACCCCTCTGCAGAGGTGCTGTCGGTGTATTCTGCAGCCCCAGCCGACTGGGCCAGGTTAAAAAGAGTCTTGCATAAAGACTGAAACAATTGGAAAATACTTGGAAGAATTTCATGCATATAGATTCGGAGAGAATTTTAAGGAAAGTGTGGAACTATTATGTTGACCCTTTCTATTGATTAGGGTAGCAAATACTACTGGTGTGAGAATTCATATAATAACTAATGATGACTGATAAAAAGTTGGCTTTTCAAAATGAATACGTCTTATAATGTAGATCTTCGGTGTAGGCAAATATGTTTGGTTACATAAGTGTTTCTGTGTAAGCATGGGTTTACATTTATAAAGCTTTCAAATCCTTTTATATCCGATTAGAAAGTTTCATGAAAGTTCATTTGATTTAGTGAGCATGTCAATATTTTTGAGTGTTCAAACCCAATAATCTGACATATGCTGTTTTTCTCTTTACTTACAGTGCACCACTCTTTCTACAGCAAAAAATAAAAATATTTCGATTCTATCCACACCAAATTTTTTTCTTTCTTTTTTCTTTCTGTTATTCCGAATTCCTTTCTTTTAAAAAAGCTTTTATCGTATCCACAATCCCCTTTTTCGTGTGATTTTTATTTCTCTAGAACCCTCGATTGTTGCACGTTTCTCAAATCACATGCAACTTTGGAATTTATACAATTTTCTCTTTCTCATTTTTTTCTTTTTCATCTTTCTTTTTTCTGTTCCATTCTCAAGAATAAACACATAAACTCTATTGTCGATATTTTATTGATCATTTTTTTTTACTGATATGCTAAATTAAAAAGATATCCCCTTATTTGTCTTTCTTTCTTTCTTTCTTTCTTTCTTTCTTTCTTTCTTTCTTTCTTTCTTTCAAGCATAGTCGGTTGGGACTGTTGAATATTTCGACTACATCTCGACTGAAGAGTAAGACCTCCATCTCCGAAAATCTCCTAGATATGATAATAAATCATCTGATTGTGAGGCTCCAATTCTGCAGCTTTGGGAAATGGGGACTTTCACTACATTTCCATTACTCCTAGGTTCACTCTAACCTGGATTGGTAGTAACTGTTAGGGCCCCTTTTGTGGGTCAAATACAACTGTTTAATCATTTAATAAATTGAATTGCAATGCTTCAAACCATTTAACTGTGGCCAAAAAATGAATAGCAATACTTGACATCTGGCTCATTCAAAAATGATATCTACAAACTATTCACTTAAAAATCATATAAAAAGTGTATAAACAGGATTTGACATTAAATAACCATCAAGGGTTGATATGTCATTAAACCAAATAACCTAACGTAACCTTATTTCTTTCTTTACAAAAATATTCTTTCGTTGCTTTACTTTATCTTGTTCGTCTCGTTTTCATCTCATCACTATTTATGAATTCCTGTTCGTTGCTTTTTAACTTCTGAGTTCCACATTTAGTTTCTTTTCTCTTAATCTTTTAATTTTCATTATTTTTATCATATCCGTCTAATTCTTTTCAACCCTCCATCCTTTTACGAAATTTACGTCTCTTCTTTCTTTCTATTGTAATTAATGACCTTTCTTTGTTTGTTTGTTTGTTTGTTTGTTTCTTTCTTTCTTTCTTCATCGCTTTATTCTTCTCTTCCTCCTGGACATACTGATTCTAAATTTAAACGCTCTCTTTTTCTCCACTCAATTTTCTTTTTTCCTTTAGTTCTTTTTGATTCTACACAGTGAATGTCCAAGAAGCCATTCATCTAGCATAGACTTTTGAAAGGAGAAGTCCACATAAATTAAGTTGTTTTGTTTATTCATTGTTCTAAACTTTTTAGTTTTCATCTCCACTGCTTTGTATCAGTTCACCAATCCTGCTTCAAGTAAACCGATCTTTATATTTTTATTCATTTTCTTCTGATCTTTTTCTCTTCTGCTATCCATCTGGCTCAATAAATAAATAAATAAACGAAAAAAAAAACTAACAAAAAAAAAAATGACAAAAAATTTTAAACTCCTTTCTTCCTTCGTTTCTTCCTCTTTTTAGAAATATTTATTTACTTGTTTTCTCCTTTTTCTTATGATTTATCAGCTTTCTACTTTCTATCTAACGTTCTTTCTTTCAAATGAATTAAATCTCTCGACTCACCCATTCCATCATCATTGTATACTCATTCCTTCCGTCTCACGCTATTAACTTTATACTCTCTTTCTTCATTACCACTGCACAGAGTTGGATTGAAGGTCGACGTTTACATTCATGGCACATAAATTTTATACAATAGTAACATAGAACCAAATGAAATTTTAGATGTAGACTCTGTTGTTTTTTTAGAATACTCGCTTAAATGCTGCCTTTAGTGACCATTAAGCTTAAGATCGAATAAAATCCTATTTGTAGAATTCATGTTATAATTAACTGTAAGTAAATCTTTGATTACATGAAGGGAAGTGTTCTATCATCAGCATATTATAGTTAACTCCTTTTAGAAATTATAATGATTGGAGTGAGCGCAAGCAGACTCTAAAATTTTATAATTAAGATACAAATTGAACTGGACTTTACTTTATTCACTTTTTTGATTTTACACCGACAGCAGTCTTTTGCTGTGTTATGGTAGCATACAAAAATACAACACACACACACACACACACACACACACACACACACACACACACACACACACACACACACACACACACACACACACACACACAGATATAATAAACTTTAAGTCAGCAAAACAGCATATAATTGCTATATTCCTTTTATGAAAAGCATTAGAATTAGAGACTATAACAATTTATGTGTGTGTGTGTGTGTGAAAAAGACAATATGGAAAAGTCGACTGACACGTTTCTCTCTAGGAATAGCGTCATCAGAATGAATTATTACTACACACAAAAAGCAGTCTTACCGTAGGGTTTCTTTTATTAAGTAAGAATATTTTTTTCATATATCATTTTTCCCTAATTGCTATAGACTTCCAGAGAACTCTATATTTGGCTTTTGGTTTGGTTGCTAAACACTCGACTGCTACTTCTGTTGGCAGTAACATAGTTTTTATATTAGTCATTTGGAGTATGTTTTAGATGCCTCCTAAAGAGCATTAAATTGGTTTATTTCTGTTACTGGACATTGATTGCTTATATCACTATTGGCAAATAAAGACCAGTTATATCGTGTGACTTTACCTGTTTGAGTCGGAGGAATCTTTGTTGAGATGAATTTATTATCAGAAGATACTCCTTCAAAGGAGGAGTATGCTTCATAATTCGAAGCTGTGTTTATCCACCTATTTTTATGAATATAAAATTTAGCTGTGCTTTTGAGTTATCTGGGTCGGTGTAAATCTATAGTTTGCCGTTCTTGGGCGGGGGAATTTACCGTTTAGACATACAAGCCTGTTCTCGAGAGGAAACTCTGCTAGATATTCATCATTTCAGTTTGGCGATTTGTGTGAACAGAACTTACTTTAGTCTTTACCTTTATGAGCATTCATGTCTTCACTGATGATCAGAACGTTGTGTTTGGGAATAGGTCTGATAAGAGAAGATAGCTCATTATAGAATATATAGCGATATCCGTTTCATCACTGGCATTAGTGAGACTGTAGCAAGAAACAGGTGTTCTGCTGGAGTTGCCAATATACGAGGATCATTAAATAGGTTTCCAGATTTTTTTCGGGTGGGCACTTTTATTGATAGTACACACATGAAACTCTAGCTGCGATGCAATGTTGTACCGTTCCAACAAGTTCTTCAAGGCCCCATGGAAGTCTTCTTGTGTGAGCGTGTCAATGACCTTCGTCACAGCCTCTTTCATTCCCTCAATTGTCTCATAACGACAGCCTGTGAGCTTAGGGAATAAACAAAAGTCACAGGGAGCAAGGTCTGGACTATAGGGAAGGTGAACAACTGCCTTGATGCCCATCTTGGTCAAATAGGATGACAAGGTCAAATGACAAGGATGGAGTTGTGAACGAGTGCATTGTCTTGGTGGATATGCTACTGACCCGATTTGAAGAGTGCTAGCCTCTTCCGACGTAATCTCTTCCTGAACTCTCTTAAAACCTCAACATAGTAACCCTAACCCTAAGCCTTTGGCCAATCAACTCTGGTGTATTGACTTCCTTACGCCTCCCACACATCTCATCATCCCTCACAGACTACCTACCTTCCTTGAATCTCTTATGCCACTCAAAAACTGATGATCAATTCATGCAAGATGGTCAAAAGCAGTCTGAAGCATTCCATACGTTTTTGTGGCATTTTTTCCAAATTTAAAACAGAATTTTATTGTATATCGTTCTTCTAAAGTGTCCTCACGTCCTGATTGCATTTTTTAAATTCACCAACTGTGACAATCAGGCTTTAGTAGGTTGTATTCCAATTCCTGCTGTAGCTGTTTCTTTGAACCTGAAATCATAATAATAGGTCAGTCATCTCATAAGATGTATAGCAATAACATACTGGACTTTCAAGAGTCTACGACAATTTTAAATGCCTGTACAAAAAATGTCTGGAAACTTATTAAATTCACCACTTATGTACCACACATTAATCTCGTTAGGATTTTCTCTTCAGTGATTTTAAGGCACGAGGACTGAGAAGAATTCCTTTTTTTTTCAAGTGGCAGCATTGACAGAGATTTTCCATGCAGATGCGGAGACAAATTTCCAATCATTTCCGGGATCATGTTATTTTACACACACACACACACACACACACACACACACACACACACACACACACACACACACACACACTTATAAATATATATATATATATTAGCCTGCTACTGTCTCGTTAAGACAAGATTGCGTCTTTTGTGGACTGTTAGATTAATTCTGATGCCACTATTCTAATAGCGAAACATGCCACTTTGATTTTCCACTGCTTCGTTGATATGACTTACAATACACTGACTTTATTTTTTGCAGAGAGACGCCCCCAACAAAAAGAGGTGTCCAGGATAAGACACTATACTACATCTGATGATAAGGCTCCAGTCCTGGATATCTGGTGAGCGTGGAGTACCTCTTTATTTCCATTACTCCCAGGTTTACTATGGCCCTGTTAGGCTCTCCTCTATGAGTCAAATAGATCTCTTTAAAAATTTCTCGTATCTGAGTGGACTGTTTGCAAAACAATACCTCCACAAAAATGTAAATATAGGGTGTTTGAATATACATGTGACGGCTAATAACTCTACTAAAACAATGGTGAGTTCTTTTTTGTTTCAGATTTGAAAATAGCATTCTATAACAACTATTAATTCTCGATCACAATGCCTTGGACAAGAGAGGAAAATATTTTGCGTCATTTATTTACTTGTTTGACTTTAACACTTATCCCCAGAAAAGTCAAATTTATCGTTGGGTACATACATTTCAAGCCACAGGGTCAGGAAACAACCTCAACTATAAGGCAGAAAATCCCAGATCAGGCGGGAAGTTGACTGCAAGATGTCCTGACAATACTGATGCGGTGAGAGATTCTGTCGGGAGGAGTCTGAAAAAGTCATCCTGAAGACGTTCCCAAGAACTGGATCTTTCACATGCATTGTTGCAAAGAATCTTAAAGGAGGATCTTCAACTGTATTCATAGAGAATCCAGATCAAGCATAAATTAACAGCAGTTAATATGAAGTTTCTTGTTTCAATAATAAATCATTATCATATCAATGGGTGGTATCTATTTTGAGACACCCTGTATAAACGTACAATGGTGCGATTCCTTGAACTCTTTGCATAAAACAACTCAAGGCTGGTTGATATGCTGTTAAAAAGAATCTATTAATCAATCTGATTTACTCATTTGTTTCATTTTTCTAAATATGTCTGATTTCTTTGCACACCATATTTATACGTTGACATGTCAGGAGATTCCTTGTAAACACATCTGTATTTGTCAGTTCTCTAGAAATAAAACAAGGCTATAAAGTTCAATTATTTTCGTACCTGACTCATAACTCTGAAGGTTTTAAAAACAAATGAATGTCTTTTAAAATTACATTCACACTTCTTTTCCAATGGCCCCGTAATCGCTGTCTAAACTTTGAAAAAATATGATGGTTTTATTCTAGAAAATGTTAACAGAGAATAATGTGTTAAATGTGTCAAGATTACCTCAGGTATAATTTGTTTATTCAAGTCTGATCGTGAGTTTGAACGATTGGATTCCCTTGGGGTTGTTATTGAATCAGTAAATGAAAAACTACAAGGCTTTCGTCTGTGTCTGTTTTCCAGACACGATTGTATACACATATACCCATCGATGAAGCCTATCCAAAAAGAAACCGGACTTTTAAACATCGTACCAATGTGACATTTTAGCATGGTTACGACTGGAATATCGAGCAGCAATTACATAAATTAGAATTAAAAAAAAAAAACTGAATCATACCACGGATCTATGCGAGCTTGATTCAACGTATGAGTTGTATCCTTGTTATGTCTTTCCAAGTTGAAAAATGAAAATATGTTTCAAATAAGACTCAGTTTTCCAAAGTTGCAACAAGCCTATTGGAATGATTTTTTGGACGACGTAAGAGAGACATTCGTGGTGCGATGGTTATCATCGTTGGATGAGGATTCGGCAATCTGAGTTCAAATCCTGAACGAGGAATTTTGCGTTTCACACTGTGGCTAGGAAAAGTGTTAATTCAATTATTCTATGCACAGTGTAGTAATGTAGATTGGGATCAGTAATTTTGGTGTGGCAACCTGTTTAGGAAAAGGAAAACTCTAAATTCAAAGCAGTTATAGGTCTGGATAATGATGGCCTCTAACAAATTATTCCTGCTCGAGACACGCTGCAAAAGTAGTACCCCCAACTACCAAATCAGGTTTTCGAACCCATATGAGAGCGAGAGAGCGCGCGTGCGAGAGAGAGAGAGAGAGAGAGAGAGAGAGAGAGAGAGAGAGAGAGAGAGACAGAGACAGAGAGAGAAAATACTTTAAGTAGTTCTCGAATTCCAAATTGTGAAAAACTTGCTACCGAAGATGATCTTTAATCTTTCCGACCTTCCTCGTCAACAGATAGAGATCAGATGGAGATAAAATATAGACTGGAATCCATGGAAAGAGTTTTATATCAACCAATACTTCCAATTTGGTTATTTCTGACCTTATTTTTATTTATAATGCTGAGATCTATCTTGAAAAAGTGTCGATCATACAATTTAAGAAGTAAATCGAAATGCACTACAAGATGTGAGCATAATAGCGTAAAGTGACTGGTAGAATGTACCTCAGATCCGGAAGAAATGTTGATGGATATTGTTTTGAAGGGAACAAAGTTAAGTAATAAATTTGGGGAAAAATCCGAATCTCTTTGGATATACTTCATAGATTGGAGACGTGCTTAGCGTAATAGTTATTTTCGATGGAAATGGAATTGATGACTCCAGTTCAAATCCCTGGAAAAGGCTATTTCCATTTCACTTTGGGGTGATGCCCTTGAGAAAGGTATAAATCTATCTTTTCCTCCTTCTCAGCTATGAATAAAATAGCAGGGAAGACTGAGTTATTTAGCTTTGTTTTGGCAACCAGTCAAGAAGAAAGAAAAATGAATTCAAGTCAGAATTTACACAGCTTAAATAGTGACCTTGTGTCACACACTGTCCCAAGGAGGAAGGGTTGGATCTATATATACATCATAGATTGGATATGTCCAAACTAGTTTTCAAATGTGTATTCATTCATTGGTTAAAAAATGACAAAGAAAAAAGGGCTGGGAACTTTTGCACACTGAGAATAAGTAGTTTAAAACATTTTTATTCAAATGCAAATAAAACTGCATCAGATGACCAATTTGATGCCGAGAGAATGGAAGAGAATCAAATCAAGTTGGTTTCTTTATCATATTTACCAACCCCTCCGCTCGGGCAACATATGACACAAGGTCAACTTTTAAGCGGAGTTTAACAGATTTGAATTCAGAGTTTTCCCTCTCCTAGACCAATTACCTCACCAAGGCTCAAGAACCCAGTCTGCCCTACTATTTACCCATTGCTGGAGGGAGAATAATTGGATTCATACTTTTCCCAAGGGTATTAGTGCTAAAGCAACTCTTTATTACTTTTATATCTCATTTTAAAACTAATGTCAGTCATTGTCGTTGGACGTGAACAGAGGTAACCGAATTCAAATCCTAAAACGATTTTTTTTTTGCATTTCATACTGCGTTAATACACTTGGAAAGTTATGAATCCCTCTATTGGTAAACGATAACAAGTGATAAATATTTAATAGGATTATTAGTATTACGTTGCAATTCTTGAAATCGAATTGTTAGAAATACTTGAGATTATCTAAATATGAACAAATAAATGGTTAATATTTGATAGAATTATTTGTTTTGGATAAAAATAATTGAAACTATTCAACTATGTACAAACTAATAAACTTTGGCTCGTTTAAAATATGTTACAGGCAAACTATTTGCTTACAAATCACACACACACACACACACACATATATATGTGTGTGTGTGTGTGTATTTACCAACCCCTCCAGTCGGGAAGGATGTGACACAATATCCATTTTTAAGCGGAGTTTAACCGGTTTGAATTCAGAATTTCGTTTGTCCTAGACCGGTTGCCAAACCAAGGCAAAAGAACTTAGTCTGCCCTACTATTTACCCATAACTGGAGTGAGAATAATTGGATTTATACCTTTCTCAATGCTTTGTGAAATGCAATAAACCTCATCCAGGATTTGAACTCGTGTCATCGTGTTCATTTCCTACAAATATAACAATCACACCACAGGTGTGTGTATATGTGCGTGTGTGTATGTGTGTGTGTGTATGTATAAAGAGGATTTGGTATTAAATTACAAACAAGAATTGAAATGACATCAAGCACAACAAAACTTTTTGGTAAATAGTAGAGCAGACTCTTTAACCTTGGAATGGATACAGGTCGAATATTGCATGGTCGTTTGTCAACTGTTCTGTTATTTGAGATATGGATATGTTGTATGGCCTTGCTTCACGATCGGTCACTTCCCATCATCTCATTTCACTTTGTCTCTTGTCGGTCGTTTTGTCACCTCGTGTCTCTCTGAAGTCTCCTTCACGTTGCCAAGTTTGTTCTTATTTGCTGATGACGAAAGACAAATCGACCACTATTTCATGTGCACATTTTGGTTATTGACGACTTTTAATCCTTACCCGCTCGGCCTAAACGAGGAATCAGTGAGAGCAGGAAGGAGTTTCCCCTCACTTGCGTTGAGAGTTTCTCACTTACTAACTTATTTCTTGGTCCAGAACCGTTTTGGTTACCTAACTGAAACCATTCAATAGGAGCTCAAGTCTCAGATTGACCTCGAGCTTAATGGTCATCAATCATACTGGTTGAACTGTCGTGTTTTCCTCTCAGAACTTAAAATGAATGCTACGCTACATATCAAAAATAGATCGCACCGATCTATTATGTAACACAAGAAGAAAAACAAACTCTGAATTCAAACCTAACATTGATAAGGATGTGCTCCGCCTGGCTATTCCCAAAACACACCACACGAATAACGGCCTCAACACCAAACCGAATTAAGAGATAACTCTTTATTTCTTTCTAACACTGAAATAATCATTTTGAATGTCTTTCTGTTAACGTATACAGCCACAGATATGAGTTCCATTTATAGTGTAAGTGTTGCGTTGCTGACCACGAAACGCCAGGTTGGGGTGGAGCTGGTGACCTGTAATTGCCTTGTGATCGGAAATAAATAGTAATGCCAACTCTTTTAAACAGTTGTAAAACTTATTACTTTCAGAGGTCGGTTGAGGGTACGGGTCGATTAGAACCTACCCTCAAATTCATTCCTTATGAACGACACGGGTATCACTGGTCCATTTTCGTTCCAAGTCGATACTGAATATCTGCCTCGTTGGTTCTGTATTTATCGCGTTCAGATTCCGCCGCAGAACATTATGTACTCACTGCAACACCTTTGCAAATGTTTTTTCAAAGACACATATGATACTCTACTCTATCCCTGACAACATCACAGTCACTTCGATGTCATCACACCACACACCTGCTGCATGTGATGATATCCGTACTTGGCGATATCAAGACTATACTTCATGAGTATAATGCCAAATTTATTTTTGTCAGAAAAGCTAAATCGAATCTTCAACTTTTTGTTTAAACGAAGTTAACACCTAGTCGTAAAATTCCACTGAAACCAAATTCATAATTTTTTTCTCATCCTTTTTTTTACCCATGAATTGAATTCCACTCTGTAGTAAAAGCAATAGTCGTAAAAATTATCTCGGGACAGTGTTTATTCACTCATAAACCTTCATAAAAACATAATTTTGTGTTATGCCTGTGTTTATAAAAAGTGATACACATAGGTTTATTTTTAGTTTACTTCTTTTTTTCAGTTCATATATCCAATACACTATATCCTATTTAAAAAAGAATATATGCATTTTTTTATATTATTGAGTTAAAAAAACACAGCAAGATTATTGAGGAACGAAACCAATTAGAAGATATGTTTTGAAAAGTCTCAAGCACGGGTTGGAGTCTTGTTCTCTATTCGAATCAATCAGACCATATCACAAAAGGGAATTTACCTTTGAACCATGAGCCTCTTAGCCATTATTTACTTTCTTCACAAAGTCATAAAATCTAAAGCAACTACAACAACGACAACATATCGAGCACAAAACGTATCCATCAGTCGAGTACATCCTCTGCAGTCTTGTAAGACCCCAACCAACAAAAAGGAGTCTTCTGAGTATGCCACTGCATTCGGTGGTGAGGCTCCAGTCATGGAGCTCTGTGGTTGGAGTACCCATTCATAGCCATTATTAACAGGTTTACTCAGATCCGGGGTGATGGTACCAATTAGAATTCCATGTATAGTTCAAATAGATCAGTTCAAATCTGTGTGGGAAGCCCCCAAGGTGTCATGGATAACGCGCTGGGCATTGACAACGTAATACGCGGGTTCAAACTCCAGTCGAGGCATTACATTCACTTTCGGACTAATACTCTTTGGAAAGGATTGAACTCATTCATCCCCTGAGTTATGGATTAAATAGTTATACAACTGTTCTACTTTGACATTAAATGACCCACGAAGGTTCATTTATCATTTAACAAAGAAAAAAAAACCAAACCAAATCTATGTGCAAATTATTTGTATTAAAATAGTTACATGAGGGAGAAGGAGGTTACTTACCAAGTAACATAAACTCATCAAAAAGTGAGCGGATAGAAAATGCCGCAAAGAAAACAAACCAAACCAAATCTGTGTGCAAATTATTTGGATTTAGAATAGTTACATAAAACTATAATTGTGTATTAAGGATGATTATTATTAGTTACTTGAAACGAAACGAAACGAAACCCAATTCAAAATTCACTCCAGGTCACAGGTATCTTGGTCCAAAGTAATCCAATCATTTCATTTAAAAGAGCTGCGAATGTTTGCTGTATTAAATCTTTGGTGACAAGTATCGATGTCTAACATGATCTGCCCAAAATATAGTGCTTACTGTGTAAAGTAAAATAGTGTTCAGTCAGAAATAAGCCCAGAATATGGGGCTGAATAGTTCAAAGAGCAAAAAACAAAAAAACAACTGCAAAAATCCAAACAAATATCCCCCACAAAAAAAAGAAAAGAAAAAAGCATACCTAACAAACCAAAAACAAACAAAAAAAGAAGAAAAAACAGTATGTATTTACCCAACCCCTCAGGCACGGGCAGAATGTAACACAAGGTCACTTTTAAGCGGAGCGGAGCTGAGCTTGTAAGAATTCAAAGTTTTTAAACGGCTACATTGATTGCCTAACCAAAGTTAAATTATCCGGAAGGATTCGTGCTTTTCACAATGACATTAGCATTAAGTGAAACGCAACCGTCATCGTCCTGGATTTGAACTCGGATTGCCAAATCAATTTCCTTCCTTGCACTCCCCTAAAAATTCAATTGCTTTCAAAACATAGCCCCTCTATTTGTCTTAAAGAAAATTTTCTTTTTTCTTTTTGGCCTATTTTGATCGACTTCAGAGGTATAGCTGTTCTAATGGAATCGACAAAGCGAGTTTAAATTTCGACTGTGGCAGTCTGGATTTGTTAGCACTAATTTCTTTTGGAAAATCACGAATATACTTCTGTTATGGTAAATAGCAAATAAATATAGATGAATGTTTCTTCTGTGTTTCCTTTACCATGTAATCAAGTACAACAGGCCCAATCGTCTGGGGCTGTTGAATACAATGACTGCATCTCTGCCGAGGGGTAAGACTCCTCATTGATTGCCCTGGATATGACACTAAACAATCTAATGGTGAGGCAGCAGTAATACTGGAACTTTGGGGAATGTGAAGTACCCCTTCATTGCCATCGCTTCCAGGTCCACTTTGGCGCGGAGTGGTTGCGCCTGATAGGGTCCTATCAATGGGTCAAATAGAACTGTATGACATTTAAACTGTGTACTTTGACATTTAAACAGAGCACCCACAAGTGACTAATGCTAAACTGAATTGCATGAAATAGAACTGTTTAATCGCTTCACTGTGTTTAAACAAATGGATGATGTTTAATTGAATTGTTAGTGATACATAGCAATACCTGGAACAATTTAATTTTGACGTGTTAAACGGACTTGTTTGAAATAGAATTGTTTGATCATTTGACTGTGTGTAAACAAATGACTGACGTTTAATTAAAGTGTGAGTGTGAAAGAGCAATACATAAAAACATTTAACTGTGTGCAAACAAATGACTTATTGTAAATAGACTTATTCGTCTAAGAAATAAGTGAAACCATTTAACTGTGTGCAAAAAAAAAATGAGCTCAGGCTCATTTAAAGTTGTTTTCTACAAAATATGTTTAGAAATTATATATATATATATATAAAGAATTTGGAATTAAATAACCCACCATGGGTGATATGCCTTAAAACCAAACCAAACCTAACCAAGTACAACTTGTATGTTACTGAGAGAGGAAATAGAAACTTCCAAGTAACCCCTTGTGTCTTGAAAAAGGGGAATTACTCTGCATGGTATCCAAATGATCTTAATGGAAATTATCAAATCAATCTTTTCTATTAAATTTTTTGTTTAGCTTGTTCATATAATAACATTGATGACTGCTGGAAAAAGTTCAGGATTTAAAAAAATCTTATGAAGTTAATATCGTTATGTGAAAAAATTTAGAGTTTTGTAGATGAATATCTTATAATTTGAGTGACACTTAAAAGATTTATCCCAGCTATATAATCATGTTATATCTCCAGTTTGAAGAACTGCTAATAAACCATAATAAATCTTTCCTGTATGGTGGAGTTTAGAATATAATGACCATATCCCCAACAGAAATGTACTACTTCTCAGAAAAAAAAAAAAAAAAAAAAAAAAATTTTAATTTTGAATTTTGAACAATTAGTTACGTCTTGTTGCAACATATTCTTTTTATTTATTCCAACTTTTAACTAACCACTTTATTTACCTGCTTGTTTTGATATTTTGTAATCTTTTAATTAAAAAGAATATTACTTTCTTCACATTTTTCCTTCCTTTCTTCTTCTTCTTCTTCTTCTTCTTCTTCTTCTTCTTCTTCTTCTTCTTCTTCTTCTTCTTCTTCTCAACGACATCCGAAGTCATCGATTTCCAACGACTTAGAAAAGGCATGCTTTATTCCGCTTTCAAGAGCATGTCATGCTATCTCACCCGGTGCACTTGTTTTCCCGTAAATGTCAGGGCGGTATGCTCCAAGGCAGCTCAAGCAATTGATATGCACGTGAAGACATAAGTCATTTTGACTCTCTCTCTCTCTCTTTATAGTTTTGCACTCATTTCTCTCTTGCTTTTCGAGATGCGTTTATTTTTTTCTTCTTTTCTTCTTATTTTTTTTATCGCTTATTCGATTTTCTTTTCTTCTTTTGAACGGATTCACTCAGCATATTTCTTGAATCATTTTGTCTTTTTAAAAAGTACATTTATGTTTTTCTTGATTTAGACTATTATTATTATTTGTTATTTTTTTAAAAAATTTAGATTAGTTTTTTTATGTTAAGTTTTGTTTTGCTTTGCTTTAGTTATCGACTAATTTCATTGTATTATTTTGTTAGTTTGTCTATTGTTTTGTTTTTTTTACCTGGTCATCAGTATCTTTCTTTCTTTCTTTCCACTTCATCGTCGTCTTTCTTTTTTTCTTTCTTTCCACTTCATCGTTCTCTTTCTTTCTTTCTTTCTTTCTTTCTTTGACATGCCGTTAAAATAAGAAAGAAAGAAAGAAAGAAAGAAAGAGGATGATGAAGAAAGAATTCTTTCCACTTCATTATCTTTCTTTCTTTCTTTCTTTCTTTCTTTCTTTCTTATTTCAATTATTAACTTATTCATTTGCTTTTTTCTTTCCATCCTCTCATCCTTCCCCCCTTCCTTTCGCTCTATTTACTTATCTTTTTTCTTTTACATTCGCTGATTGATCTTTAAGAACGAGGTCAGGAGAATATGTCGAACATTAATCCACTTAAAATACGCTTCTTCAGCACCCGAACACACATACACAAAACATATGCACGCGTTTATACTTAACGTATTTCAGCTTTCATATTTTCACCAGCCTATCAAAATGAACACTGATGCAAGAACACACGCACTCGCTCTACACGAACATACACTCACTCAAATGCAGCACTTACATAAGCATAGACGCTAGAAGCAGTTATTTCTCCGTCTTAATATAAGTAAATAGGAATATAATTTTTTCCCCGTTTTGCATAAGCATACCGAGTGCTATGCATCGATAAATGCACATTTTGCATCATCAACTTGCTTTTAGCACTGTAAGTAAATGCATTTGTAATACGAGTTTGCCTTCAGTTGTATACATGCATTGACATGCAGTCTAAAATATAGGTTTCACTGGACTTATTTCTTTTGACTTGGTTTATTTGTTTATGGTTTGTTTATTGCAAAAACTTGTTTCACTTGCAAATATTCGATTAGAATCATAACAACATTTTTAATGTTTCATTGTTTTTTTTTTAATAGCACTTTTCTTGTCTATAATTTGTTTGCACACAATTAAATGATATCAAGTATTCCTATCTAATCCGAATAGTTTTCAAACAGATCTTTTTAACCAAAGCTGGGACTCTAACCGATATTACCACTCTGGGTTCGAGTCGACCTGGCAGTAATGGAGCGCCATCATCAAATTTGGTTTAGTTTCGTACAAAGAATACACATTTAGGGGGTCTTACCCCTCTGCAGAGAATGTAGTCGGTGTATTCCGAGCTTCACCGACAGAGCGATTGATAATTCACACAATTATATGATTTCAAATAACTAATAACAACCATTTCAACCTGGACCTGGGAGTAATAGTAATGGAGGGATACTTTACACTCATAAACCTGGATGTAGTTTAATATCATACCTATGACACTGGACTTTTGGGGGAATACTAGCAAAAATAATGTCTTGTTTATGTTGGCGAGCTTATAGCAAGACATAAATTGTTTTTCGGTGGTACTTAGAATATGCTCGCTGTATACCCTAGAGAGGAGTAAAACTCCCACAAAAGAGTGTCCAGGGTTTGATATTAAACTACACCTGATAGTGAGGTTCCAGACTTCCAGGTCTGGAGAGTTTGGAGTACCCCTGCATTGCCATTATTCCCAGGTCCATTCTGAGTAGCAGAGGGAGTATCTGTAAGCATCCTGTGCATGGGTTAAAAAGATCTTTAAAAAAAAAATGATTCGTATTTGACCGGACCGCCGGCAAAAAGAAATCTCTCAAGAAACATTATATAAAAAATGTAAATATAAACCTACACTGAAGGCTATTTCATAACCTCTAGGCATAAAATAACCCGAGATGAGTTGACCTGCCGTTAAAAGCAATCAATCACTAAAACAATCTGTCAATCAGCAAATTGATTTAGCAAATTAATATGTTATTTTTAGCTAATTCAAACAAAAAAGCAGTTCACACACACACACACACACACACACACACACACACACACACACACACACACACACACACACACACACACACACACACTCACAAAGACATATATTTGTTTATGTGTGAATATAAAAATATGAAAAAGCAAAGCAATTAGAGGATTTATCAATTTATATATGATAATATGCCATTGTTTAAGTTTCAGTTTTTTTTTGTTAATTATCTTCAGGGTGATGATAGAATTTAATATTATAATGCATAACACAAAATTTTTTTTTAAATGGCGTTTTATTATTCCGTTTAAAATGTAGGGACGTAATGAGTGTTCGAAAGAATTTTTCAAAAAAGAATTACGTCTTCACCATAGATTTAGTAATTTTTAAAACTTTTTGTGAATAAGAATTAACAAGAAAATTTTTAAAACTAACATTTATGTACGTTATTTAGAAAATCTTCCAAAAATTCAATTAAAAAGATTTTTACGATTATTTCTTACTTTTATTTTTATATCAAATGAATTAATGTATTTATTGTGGTTTGATTTGGTTTGGTTTTATAGCATATCAACCATTGACAGTTATTTAATCCCAAACCCTCTTTATACAAATATATTAAATACATGATTTTTAAACACATTTTGTAGATAACATTTTTAAACAAGCCTGGGCTCATTTTTTTGCAAACAGTTAAATAGTTTCATTTATTTCTAAGACGAATAATTCTATTTACTATAAATCATTTGTTTGCTCACAGTAAAATATTTTCAAGTATGGCTATTTAACACTAACAATTCAAATAAACATCAGCCATTTGTTTACATACAGTTAAATGATTAAACAGTTCTATTTCAAACACATCAATTTTACACAAATCATTTATTTGCTCACAGTTTCAATGTCAAACAGTTCGACCCATAGATAGGATCCTATCAGGTGCTACCGTTCCGGGTCAGAGCGGACCTGAGGGGTATGGCAATGAAGGGGTACTTCGCATTCCCCAAAGCTCACCATCAGATTGCTTAATGTCATATCCAGGACACTCGTTGGGTGGGGTATGGGGGTCTTACCCCTCTTCAGTGATGCAGCCGGTGTATTCTGCAGCCCCAGTCAACTGGGCTGGTATTTGTTGTGTTTTGCTTTAAAAATCTTGTTTTAGAATATTAGAAGAGGAACGCAGACGGGACAGGGACAATTTTTGCTACTTCCTACCTGGGAGAGTCACTTCCTGTGACCTTGTGTCAAGCCTTGCCATTGTGATGGAAGAGGGTAAATTCCACCGAAATTTAAAAATCGGTAACAATTGAAACAAGTTAGTAAAACACAATTTAGAAACAAAACATTGTTTTAACTCTGAAGATTCTAAAATATTACTTAATGTACATAATAAACAACACAAGAATTGTTGGATCTTGCATTATTTCTAATTATAATAATATCATTTTTTTTCAACTTATCTCTTTATTTAGATTATGGATATTTTGATTGTTTTGATATAATTTCTGATCAAAATATTTATATATCTTGAATGAGTTTCCTGTTGATATACCTTTTATTTGGGAAGTTTTGCATGTATTGAAATACATAGGTGATCATTTATTACATGTACATTTAATCTTGAACAAATTGAAACACACATTCATTAGATTTCTATTTTATTTTCCGTCAGTATATATATATATATATATAAACTTGCCTATTATCGGAAAAGGGCACAGTTTACAATTAAAACTGATCACAAACCCCTAAAATCCTTATTCAAAGCAGACTGGACGAACAAAAAATACAACAGTGGGCATTGAAAATTACAGGATATAATTGTACAATAGAATATTTATCAGGCAAAGAGAATACTTGTGCCGATTTATTGTCTCGTATTCCCAATCAATTAGAACAAGAATCGGAACTTCAAGAAACAAATTGATGACAAGTCTTATCAAATTAACGCGATAAACTCGCACCGGTTACATCATAGGCACGGTTTGAGGGACTTAGTTAAGCTGGAAGAAATATCCAAATCGGAAATGCCCCGATTGGCAGAATATCAAGAAGATGAGGAAATTAAGGCCTTAAAGAGAACTACAGAGTCAGGGAAAGCTTCTAAGGCATTTTTAGAAAAATACATGGTACAAGATGGGTTGCTATATTACCTTTCCGACAGGGACGAGGAGGTCCGATCAAGGCTGTATATTCCCAAACTGATTCGGGAAGATCTATTGAAACAAATTCACGATGATATGGGACATATGGTTGTTGACAAGACTTATGACCTCATAGGTAGGAAATATTTTTGGTCGGGTTGTTCAAAGAAGTCACGAATTATATTAGCTCGTGAGTGATTTGTCAATCAAGGAGTAGCAAATGTGAAAACGCACCTCATCGTCACTCTTCCTCTCTCGATATACTTTCTTCTTCTGTTTGCCAAGAAAGCAAACCTTTTTGGTAGTTATTTATTGTCTCACAAACATGTTTCAATAAAAACGATTTTGTTGTTGTTGTTAAACAACGGGTTTTCTCAATTGTTTGAGTTGCTTGATAATCTAGCAACTCATATTACCTGACCGTCGGAGGAAGATCCGGCTTAATTGCGTCAACTACACTCCGTTGATCTTTCAATCACAGCGTGGGCCCAGAAGGATTCGACAAAGCAAACAGCCAGAAACTAATGTGGTAGTCACAAACACAATAACCACAACAAATACTGTGACTAGTAGCCACACCACATTGGGCTGCGTGACTAGCATTGGACTATATATATATATATATATATGTATTGGGCAACCTGCGTGGATTTGGGAAGTCATGGCCCCGGAGGTCACCGTGTTCTCCTGAAGGGCAGACAGTCCTTGGAGGAAGCAGGACATATGATTAAGAGGTTGCGCAGTAACTATGACTTGTTTATTTGGGATCGTTTAAATGCGACCTGGACTGATGGTTCAGTTGTAGAGTATCAGCTTTACATGCTGTGGTTGCTGGTTCGATCTCTGGTAGTGGAGATTACAGTATACACTACTGATGAGACCAAATAATGTCGAAACAGCTGTACAGTGTTTCGTATGTCTCATGTGAGTGTTTTCCGGATTTTCTAGTCATGGTTATTACATTATCATGTACATGTGTGTAACCAGGTAAAAAAGGCACATCATGGAGATATTTTTCTGTTAGAAAAAGATTTTTATCCTCCAATGATAATTTTGTTGGGTCGTCGTTAGCATGGAATGCTATTTTAAATAATACAAATTCTGTGTATAACGGAGATAATTATGAAATTCTAATTAGAATCTTTTACTGTTTTCTAAACGGAAGCATCAATATTATCTCGTATAATCACTGGTATAAAAGGAACCTAATGCTTTCCCTCGTTATTTAGTATATTACTAAAATCCTCATAAGTAATTAGAAACAGCAAAAAAGTGGTTTCCTAGAAAAGTACTAAAAGTAATGTAGAAAATAAGATTACTTTAATTTCTGAGCCATGTCTTTAAAAAGAAAGTAAGAGAAGGCCTTAAATTAGAAAGCTGTACGACTGGTAAATGTGGTAGAAGAAGATAAAGAAGAAGATATATGGAAAATGTGAATGAACAAACGTTGGTATATAAAAATTCATGGAGGCTTTGAGAGATTGTGTAATGTGAAAAGCTATAGTTATTCAAGTGTGTAAAGAGCAAGGCACTTAATTATGCTAATGATAGTATCTCATCAGAAAAAGACAAAAGGCCAATGTTAAAACGAAATTTCAAAAAATGAACCAGGTTTTGGCGACTAAAATAAATTACAATGGCTAAGGTCACTTAAGAAGCTACATCTGATCAATTTTGCTGCATGACTCAAAAATATGAACTATTTACTCAAGAACCTCACAGAAAATTGGAAACAAGAAATGTGCTTTAATTTCTAGACAATGTCATCAAAAAAGAGAAATTGAATGCTTTACATTAGAAAGTTGAGAGCCTGAGTAATATGAAAAAAGATGAATAAGAAAATATATGAACAATATGAAAGAACTAAAAGATTTAAGTATATAAGATTTGGAGAAGTCAAATGTCTTACATTACACGACAGTGTGGTTGGGAAATGTTGACAAAGAAAAAATATATAGTCGGTGTAAAAGAACTAAAAAATCTTATGTGTATGAGACTTGGGGAAATAGAATGTCTATGAGACGTCATAGGCGCTGTCAAAACCTGTTCGATGTGGAAAGGGATTATTGCCTTAAACTACATTGCGCAAGCTATTTGATGATAATGATGATGGTGGTGATGATGTTAATGATGATTGTAACAATAAAAAAATCCTCTGAAGAAAAATAAATAAGTAGAAAACTAAAAGCTAAAAACATAAAACAACGATAAACATATAAGTGTAAAATTAACCTCTTCTTCCTGTTCGAGGTTGTTTTAACCACCCACAGTTTTCGCTTCATGAACATCTGCAAAATTATAATTGAAAGTAAACGTTGTGAAGTAATCTGAAAAGAAGCCATTATATTCACGACAGAAGTTGGCGTATTAAAGCTATTGTAGGCTTAAATACAACGACATACATACATGTAGTCATATCAGTCATTTGATCTAAATTATTTGGGAACAGAGTTGGCTGATAAAATAGGTCGAAGCAGAGACAGACATTTCTCGTTCTGAGATTTCATAGTGGTAAGATAATACTTCTGTCCTATAATGCGACTTGTTGGTTGGGCTTGGAATCCATTAATAGTATACCCTACAGAGGAGTAATACCCTTCAAAAAGGGGTGCTCTGAGTGTGTTTCCTTCATCTGAAGGTGAGGCTCCAGTTCTTGACATCTGGGAAGTGTGAATTGCCTCTTCATTATCATTACTTCCAGATCCACTAACTCGGGGTCGTTGTACATATTTGGGTCAAACAGATCTGTTTAAAAGCAATCAATTAATCAATCTCTTCAATAATTGTTTTTACATTTAATGCTTGCTTAGTGGAACTTGTTTAAAAGGTATATTTAATTTTATTGTTTATACATAAGGCTAATTTCCTTATTGTTTTTATATGCTTACTACATCTACTTTATTAACCTTTACATAACTTTTTCTAAGATTTATTTTTACGAGAGAATCAGAATGTCAGTTTCTAAAGAGGAGTTGCAAATTTTTTTAAATAAAGTAACCGGGAAAGGCCAAATTTTATGGTTTAGATGTGGACTTAAGATATCAGGTTTCTCATCTTAGCATGAAATAGATAGTATTTCATAAGAGCTACAATCCTAAGAATGAGATGTGCAAAATACAACAGGCACAAAATAGGGAGAAGATCTACAACTTATTGATAAACCGACGAACAGAAAGGAGGCCGCAAGAGAACCAATCAATGAGTTGTAGATCTTCTCCCTATTTTGTAACGGTTGTATTTTGCATATCATTGGTAGGCACGTTATGGGTCTATAGTTGTTTAGGGCAGTTCCTTTGCGGCGGTCTTTTTGGATTAGAGTGGTTTTCCCTTTGGTCATCCATTCGGGTATCTCAGTTTTCTGCATGCATTTATTCATTTCGGTAGCAATTCTGTCGTATATGGAGGGGAATTTTTAAAACCAAAATCTGTCTATGCCACTAAGGCCAGGGGTTTTCCAGTTTGCTATCTTTTCAAGTGTTGCCTTGAACCTGTCGAGTGTATGTTTACCTGAGGGCCTTCTCCGAGCATTCGCAATTCTTTTTCCATTTTGTTTATCCATTTGGCTTTTTTGTTATGATCTTTCCGTTCCCATATTTTGCTCCAAAATCTTGCTTCTCTCGCATCCGGTTGTTGATATGGCTTCGTCCATTCTCCCCCTAATTTTTGTTAGAATTTTTTTCGTTATTTCGTAACGTCCTGTTTTGTCTGTATTGTTTGGTCTTGCCTCGGTATCTTTTTTGTCTTCCTTCTTTCGCTAGTATTTTTGGTTGGTCTCCTCAAGTTTTTTTTATAGTTCTAGTTGCCGTTTGGTTATCAAAGGAGCACCTGCCGATTATGACACTCAAATCTGTCGTCTGGGCCCCATGTTGATTTTTGTTTCGATTTGTCATTTTCATGTGTAGTATATTGTGTCTAGACCTAGGGGTTGTTTATTATCGGTGCGCCTGATACAGATGTGATCGAGAACAGTTACGGCAAATGTTCATGAACAGCAGGTCACAAAAAATGAAATAATTAAATGAATAAATTTTAAAGTGTTAACTTAGTTAAACCTGATATCTTAAAATTTTACTCATCACAATAAGTACCTGAGCTAGTTTCAGGTGTTCCTGTATCCCATTTTTGGTTTTTATATTTATTGCCCTAATTTGAGAGTTCGTTTTCGCTAAGGTTGGTATAAAAGTAATAATAATAATAATAATAATAATAATGATAATAATAATAATTGACAAGGAATAATTCCTTGAAACCATATAATTGTTTATGAATTATCAGTATTGAAAATAATGATAAAGGCTCTAACCGTCTAAAAATAATTACTTCTAATAGTTACTTACCAAAAAGACTGACTTCGACATTAAATAACCTTAGAAGTGTTGAAATATTGTAAAACCAACTAATCAACGAACGGAGTTTTCAAGGCCACAATCACATTACAAGTGGTCTAAAAGACAGTTCCATCGGTTTTTAAAATTTTCCTTGAGGCTTCCAGCAGGCAACACCTACTACTTTTCCTAAAAGAGTTAATGGCTGGGTTCGTTGCCCGGTGACTGAGGTGCCTCCAAAGAGAGGTACAGATCGAACTGAGTAATTTTACCCTCTGGAGGCTTGCTTCCTGCAGGTACCCCACATTGAATCGACTTTATGTAACATTCAGGCATCGTAGGTAGCTCGATAAATCCTACATTATTTTTCAAATTCCTTGTGTATCAATTACTATGACACTGAGTAAATACTAAAATTTGAATATGATGAAATAATGAGTCTTCTTTTTCGATTTTATGATCGGCTTTTTTTAGTTGAATCGGTAGCAAGTTTACTTGAGATTAATTTTGTTAATCATTTCAATAATACGAAGTCTGATGAAAAGTATCAAGACTGCATCATTAAAGCTTTTAATCTGAAAATGTACCAGAAGCCCAGCTGAGTATAACATAGTGTCACGTGGTGTCCCATTGAGAAGATAGAAATATGATTACTACTATCCTCTTGTTTGAATTAACAGTGGCAGGCCATCAGAGAGTGACCGTTAAGAACAGATGTTTGTACTCGGGTCGCCTGACACGGGAAGGAAGAAGAGAGAAGCCAAATGATTGGCTGGGACCCCAAAACGGAAGTGGGGACTCCTTCCCGTCAGCGGAAATAGATAATAAGAAAAGTTAGTTGTTGGACAGGGTTCGTGGCAGACGGAACCAAAGTCAGTACTCCGGGTAGAAGAAGACAAAAAATATCTCGGACACGAAGGAGCCAAGTTCTTCAAGCCAGTATTAAAAATAGCATAAAGTCTATTAGCCCGTAAAAGAGGAAATATTCTCCACAGGAACTCCATCAAAGAAAAAAAGATAAGTAAACTTTGAGACCATTTCTCCTTATACCCAATTTTATATACCCTCTCTCTCTCACAATTTGAAGAAAAACGAAAGACAAGAAAAGAAGAAAGACATTTATGTTCATGGACAGTTCATTTATTATATATTTGACACGTTGAAGGTGTATATCTATGTGTAGTAAAAGATTGATATATTTTTATGTTCCCAAGTGGTCGAAGTTGGTTATTGGCAGTGTCTTCTACGAGTTTGTTATGTCATATTTCTTTTCCAGCTTCCATTCGCCTTATGATATGCTCGCTTAAAATTGTCCTATTAATTCCTTTAAAATATCACACGGGAAACCGGGATTGCCGACTACTATAATTAATATTATTACGTCTCAACCTAGAGGTCAATATTTACCATTGTCTTGGGGAGGAAGACTAGTGGCCTTGGTGGGTGTGTGTATAGTGTGAAATTTGGAACCCCTTGCCAGCGGCGGTCTGTCTAGCCCTAAATTAATCCCTCACATAATATGCCAGTTCTTATGTGCCCGAGGAAAAAACTCTGAACGAGGACTTATTCTACAAGGGATCAAGTGCCAACCTGCCCCGTGCAAAAATAAAATCCCGTTTTGGGATTTTAAAGAATTTGCTGTCACAATAGTGATAGTATCTATATACCTAGACGAAGTCTAGATTGAATCAATGCCAATTTGAAAAAAATTATGAAGCCAAAGTCGATGCCTTTCAAATAAACTTCAGTGGCAAAAGGCGGGATTGTGCAAGTGCAGCACTCTAGATACCCACCAGCGTCCTAAACTGACAATTCATCTCGAGAGCAAGATTTGTGAACGTGGAGGATAATAAAAGAAATACAGTTTTGCATATCAAAAAAATTGAGATCGATCGATTGATTTTAATAGTATGTCAGCCTATTTGGTTTATTTTTGCCAAGATATCACGGAATCGTGTTTAATGTGCATTAATATTTACATTTGTTGTCTTGAAGTTTATGAAGAGTTTTTTTTTGGCACACAGCCCTATCGAATACGAATAATTTTTTACAGATCTATTTGAACCATAGATCAAACCCTAACAGGAACTATCACTCTCGGTAAGAATCGAAGTAGAAGTAATGGCAATGAAGGAGTACGTTACACTCCTCAAAGCTCCAGAACTGGAGCCTCACCATCAGATGCAGTTTAGTGTCATATTAAGAAAACTCCTTTGAAGTGGGTGATTATCACTCTGCAGGGTATACAAGGTATTTTACATCCCATCAACAAGGTTACAAAGTTTTTTAGGTCATCGGACCAATGAAAAACAGATTGAAATAACAAAGTTGAATAACCTTGAGACAATTTTGAAGAAAATGAACGTGTCATACAATGTGTATTTCTCTATACTTTACAAAAACACCCCGTATACTTAATTCGAGTGAGGATGGACAGTACAGGAAAGTTCATTCAGGACAAGATGGAGTGCGTTTAAACTATTACCAATTTAGGAACGTTATAATCTTTTGCATTAGATAATTAAGTTGAATTTGTCCGTATAACTTAAGATTGGGAAGATTTAGATTAGCCATTGGTTAGAAAACTGTGGGTGGTTATTAAAAGGAGGAAAAGAAGGCAATGAAATATAATGGCAAAATGTATTGCAATACTGACAATTTTGAAGTTAATATGTTGCTGTAACGCAGCAAAAATTGTACATCTTGACGATATTTTTGTTATCTAAATACATTTAAAATGCTCTTATTTTGTGTATAAAGCAATCCAATTTGACCTTGCAAGAAAACTAAAAAAAGCCGTAGAACATGAGCGTTACAGTGATACCAATTGTAGTTGGTATGTTTTGAACAGTCTGCAAAGACTTGGAAATTGGACTGGAAGATTGAGAAATCAGAGGAAGAATCAAGAGCATTTAAATTACAGTATTTTTGAGATCAGTAGAGTCCTGGAGAACCGAGGTCACAAACTGTCACTCCAGAGAAAGCCAGCCAGCTAACGCTAGTGTGAAAACCTCGTAAAGAGTGGAGGACATGGAGGTTGGAGGACAAGTGAAGACCATCCAAACTACAGCATTATTGAGAACGGCCAGAATACTGAGAAGAGTCCTGGAGATTTGAGGAGACTTACTGTCACTCAAACTTTAGTGAAAAACCATCAGCTAAAACTGATGTGAAAATCTCTCAAGGGGTAAATAATAATGGTATATTCATAACCCAGAATCTGTTCTGGAGAATGACGCACAGAAACTCCTCTGGGATTTTGAGATACAAACGGATCTTCTAATCTCGACCAGACAACCAGACCTTATGATAATCAAAACAAAACATAGAACTTGCAGGATTATGGACTTTGATGTTCCGGCGGACCACAGAGTAGTGTTGAGAGAATGCGAAAAGAGTGATAAGTACCTCGACCTTGCTAGGGAATTGAAAAAAATGTGAAACATGAAAGTGACGATTATACTAATTGTAATAGCTGCTTTTGGTACTGTAACCAAAGAATTGGTACAAGTACTGGAAGACTTGAAAATAACGGGACGGGGGGAGACTGTCCAAACTAGTTCATTTTTGAAATCGGCCAGAATACTGAGAAGAGTCATGGAGGCTTGAGGAGACTTGCTGTCGCTCAAATTCCGGTGGAAAACCATCAGTTAACACTGATATGAAAAACTCTGATAATAAACCTAAAGAGAGAAACTGAATATCTTCTGATAGCAGCACAAAAACGCCATAAGGACTAACCATATTAAAGCAAGAATAGACAAGACGCAACAAAATAACAGATGTAGGTTGAGATGAAGTAAGTGCAGTAAGTTGGCGACCATAGTCGAGGGCGTCCAGAAGGCTCTCTTTCCAATAGCCACTACACCGAGGTGTAAGGGAGGCCTCTACTCCTTTCCCTGCATTGATCCACTTTACCTTTGATACGTACCTTGTATTGCAGAGTGTTAAGCCAGGAGGTTCAATCCCAGGTCGCGCCATACCGAAGACACAAAGAATGGTACTTGATACCTCCTCGCTTGTTAGCTGGGTAACATGGTTTATATAAATATCACACCCGTCGTAATAGTAATTATTTTTTGTTGAGATTGAGTATTTTCGATACGAACTTGCAATGATAATATTTATATATATATTCACCTCGTGTTTTTTCCATTTGTCTGTCATCCTGTAACTCAAGGATAGATAGAGTTATAGCTGCCAAGTTTTCTGTTCCAACGCGTGATATCAAGGAGTATACTAGTAGGATATTTCATTTTTATCGAGGGGTTCGATTTATGATATTAGCATAATCTCAAACTAAACTTGAGTACCGTAAGGTGTGTCATTGCATTAGCGATTTCTCACCTTACGGTACTCAGTAGGAGATTGAGGAAATGTGATCATAAAAAAAGTCAAAGTCGGCCATCAGATACAGAGTTTCCAATAATGATGAGAGACTTTTTAAATGCAAATATTAATGCCATTGATTACTAAAAATATTCATTATATAACTAAAAGACAAGAGTTCATTATTTAATTTAATACTAGACTATAATATCTCTAAAATATTCACAACCAGGAAATATCTCTCTTTCTCTCTCTCTCTCTCTCTCTCTCTCTCTCTATCTATCTATCTCTTTCCCTCTGTCTCCCTCCTCTCTCTTTATTAATCCAAACACAGCGGAGCTTCAATCGACTGGAATGGCTGCAATCTCTCTAGGAATGTTTGCTTTAGTTCCACAGCTGTGTAAGACTTTCCTTTACACATATTTTCCTTGAGGTAATCCCACAAAAAGTAGTCCAGTGTAGTTAGTTCACATGATTTGAATAGGCATTTTCCTTTGTTCAGACAAAGTATGTTCCCTTTGAGAATAAAATTTCTTTTGGAGTTTGTGACATCAAAAAGGTCAGCTATCCGAAAAAAAATCACATACCTATTAAAATTACATAAGAAATAACTCAACACTATATACATTAAAAAACAATATTTCGATTGCAGACAAATGACAATTCTTTTGGGAATTAAAAATGAAATATGTCCAATCATTATAGGACATCTTAATATCTGAAAAGATACAGTCTAAGAGACAGGTATAAAGTCTGGATTTAATGCCAGTTTGCGCTGGAAGTGGGATCAAGCGAGTGAGTAGAGAAGACGTAAGAGTTGTAAAATGTCCTCGAGTAAAATCATATCCACACAAACACCAGAAAGAAGAAAAAATGCCAGCAATTGGAAATAGTGCAAAAAAGGATTTGTCGCGTTCCTTTTTTTACTTTCCTTCCACGCAGTTACTCATACCTTGCCTGAGACAGGCAACTAATCCTAATAATCCCTCAGCCCTGTGTCGGGTTGGCTGGGGTCGACAGTGTTGGTTGTGGTTGGACCGGAACGTTGGTGTTACGTACAGCGTGACGTATTCTCGACAACTGAATGTGGACTACTAGTACTGCTACTGACTACCACTTATATCATATGAGTGCTGTTTAGTCATATTTGCATAGCATGTGTGTACACGGGCAAATATGCATATTCATAGGCCGGTGGTGTCACTTTATTAAAACGTCCCCAAATAACATTCTTCCAGGTACCATACACCCGGTTAACGGGGCTTAGAATACACTGACTGTATCCTATGCAAGCCCCCACCTCCAAAAATGGGCTATGCTTGGTATGACAATAAGCTGACCTTATGGTGTAACTCAAGCTTTGGAGATCTGAAGGGAGTGGAATAACCCTTCATTGCCATTACTCCCAAGTCCACTGTATCCTGTCGTGGCATCACCTGTTAGGGTACTATCTATAGGCCAAAATATCTGTCTAAAGATCATACGAATTTGTACTAAAAATCCTTAAAGAAACAACTTCATAAGAAATGCCATTATGAACGTATATTGAAAGAGATTTAATTACCTCAAAGCCTAAAATAATTCTAAATCAAACACTCAATTTTATAAACTCTTGCGCTTCTTTCACCCATCATTCAACAGTTTAACATTTTTAAAAGTACCTCTAATTCAAAAACGATTTCCTAAAATAGATTCCTTGTGTTACACTTTGTACCAGGTTAGCTTTCTATTTATCTAAACAGAGTAAACATATAACAGGAAGTATTCTAAGCAGAAACCAAAGATACGACTTGATTTGTCTGATTTTTTTCTGGCCACCAGAAAATCAAGATTTTGGCTTACATATATAATACGAGACCGGACATTGGCCTAGCGGTTAGAGTGTTCGCCAATGGCCCAGAAGACCTGGGTTCAATCGCAGGTCGAGTCATATCAAAAAATGGTACTTGATGCCTCCTTGCTTAACACTCAGCATTATAAGGTACGGATCAAGGGTAAAGTAGAGTAATCCAGTAGAGTAGCGCCCTCCCTGACACCTTGGTGTAGTAGCTATCGAAAAGGGAGCCTTCGGGTTACCCTCGACTATGGTCGCCAACTTTACTTACTTACTTATATAATACGAGCAATTGCCACGAAGAAGAAAGAAAAAAATATCGACCACGATTTTAACTCAAACATCCTCACAAAGAAAAATGTTCGGTGTTATTAGCTTAAAATCGCGACCGTCGGTTTGCTTTTCAGTTCGTGTTAATATAATGGAGAGAATTCGAATTGAGCGGAGAAAGTAAATCAAGGTTTCTTTGAGAAGATAGAAACTTTAACACAAAGCATATGATAAAAATACAGTAACAAAATGATGTCACATGAAAATGAGGATAATGATTATTTCTACTTTTCGAAAATGGCACCAAATGACGCACAGATAAAATCAGATTCTAAGAGATCGAAAAAAACAAACAAACTGCAGAACTGGCTTCCGGTAGAAGTAAAAGAATAGTTTATCTTTCAAGGTTATAAAATATCCTTTTAAGCTTTGTCGAACATAAAAGTATAAATTTCTTTCGCTGACAAAAATTACAATCATCGTACATCAGTGATAACCGTGTAAATAGAATAATAAAACCAATGAACAAAAAGATTTTATTCAAGTTAAGAAGATTGAACGCAGTAAAAAGACACTCATCGTTCTTTGGAGATTATATATATATATATATATATATATATATAAAGAAATGCATTTTTATTCCAATTTCACTTGTAAAGAATATTTTCAATGAAAAATACGACAAATAAAATTGATTGAAAAGAGACTTAATTAAGAAAAGATTTTAAACAACTTATAAGGAATAATAGCAAGTGAGAGAGAGAGAGAGAGAGAGAGAGAGAGAGAGAGAGAGGAGAGTGTAAAAGCACATTGAGGAATTAAAAAGAACTATTAATTGAATACATGGGTGTCTGTATGTTTGTCATTAACCGGCGGACAGACTAACAGATAGAACGATCAGTAGAAAAAATTCAAAAGAGAAAGAGAGAAAAAAGGGGATAGTAATATAAGATTAAGCAGGCTTATCTCTCATAATAAAATGGAATTTGGTGAAAAATACTCAAGCGTATAAAGAAGGAGATTACTGCTGTAGATTATGTGTGGAATAAAAAATTATGCAAATTGGCATATACCGAAAATGAATTGCTGCGCAAAAAAGCGAATTTATATCTAAGTGTCGACAGAAAAATACATTTTCCTGTGTCATTTACCACCTGACTAATCCATCATTCATAATCCTGTATTTAGATTTCTATAATCAATGATTTATTTCGTCGAAGTGTCACATGAACAAACATTTTGCCAAGTGATAAATACCCGACACCATAAATCAGTTGATTAGCCATTTTTTCTAATATTTCTGTCTGATGATTGTGCACACTACATGAAACTTCAAGAAACGGATTTAAAAAGCACATAATTTGAATATTTTAGATTTTACACACACTCTGTCATAATATCAACAAATACTTTTTATCCAAAAATTTCTTATTTAAATTGTGATAAATATAAACGTTTTGGGTATAATGAAATAACGGAAAAGTGGTATAGGATAATTATATCCTGTTTCTCTCTTCGTAAAAAAAAAAGAATTCGAAAATGTCCTAAAAATAGCTTATTCAATTGCCAATTAACATATGTTAGTAGTCAAAATACAAAACGACACAAAAGCTACAGAATTGTAATATGATTTATTCACTTATATGATATAAAAGTAAAAACAATGGCTGACAAACATTTAAGCGGCTCAGAAATGCTACATAAATTACTTAAAAAACAATTTAAAACTGAGTTACTGCTGTACAAATAACATGCGGAAAATTATTTACAAACAACGCCAAAATTTTGAACGAGCAAACCAGAAATCCAGATATGCCATACAATTGCAAAGACCCTGAAAATAGCCCTTTAGAAGGAAGCTGCCTTGCAAAACATGTTATATATAAGGCTTTAGAAACTGCTCGCAAAAGTAGGGGTGAAAATAAACCTGGTGGCGAAGGTATCTACGTCAGAATTGGTCTGGAAGAAAAAGTTTTATAACCAATTCTTAGTTGCCGGATACCAGGAAGTTACTAAGTCGAAAAACAGTGTCAACAATTGATCAAATTCTGTTTGTATTATTTACACAAAGACTAATTTGTATAATTCACAACAAAAAATTGTATTGAAAGAAGACAAAAAAAAAAAAAAGAAAAGAAAAAAGAAAAAAAAAAAGAAAAAGCAAAATACAAAGAAGTAAAAAGAGTGAAGAGGAAGTTGAGAAGACACATTGTTCTTTTTTTTCTTTCCTTTCTTTTCCTTGTTTGTCCATTCTCTTTAATTAAATACACAACAACATTAAAATTTAGTAAAAAATAATTAACCCTCACAATACCAATGCATAAGAGGAGATAATTTTCAGTAGATGAGATATTGCTTATGAGGTATATGAACTGGTCTACTACTTTCTATTTAATGAGGAAATGACATCATCTTGATTAAAACATGAACTCTGTTTTATCTGGTCACATAGAGATCAATGCCTTTTGCTAATTTTTTAAAACTATGGCTATTCGACTTAAACAGATGTAGGTGTATTTGTAAGAAACACAAGGCCTTTTGCGTTGTCTGCATCAATAATAGTTTCTGCAAGATATCGTCTGCTTCTTAGCGTTTTTTAGTGTGAAACACACACACACACACACACACACACACACACACACACACACTTATATATATATATATATATACGTGTGTGTGTGTGTGAGCACGCATGCATGTGTGTGTGTGTGTGTGTGTGTGTGCGAGTCTTCTGTTTGCATAATGGTGATAATCGATAATCAAGTCCAAAATTAGCACGCCAGATTTTAGCTCAGGTGTAACTCGCTACAGAGATTAATGCATAGAATATGAATTTTACGCTCATACATCCGTTATATACGTTAATGTAATACATAAATTTAACAGTCAAATTTTCAACATCTGTCGCTGTATCACTGGGAATATCGTTGTGTTAGCAAATCCAAACTGAGGTAATTTGAGCGGAATGAAGGACATGATCACAGAGTTCCGAAAGCAGAAGCTGCTCTGAACTGGAAACATCTTAAGGTTTACAGACAAAAGGTGAACGTGTGTAGTTGTCGAATGCTTTCTGAGAGACTTGAAACGACCTTCCGGAAGACCTCCATTAGGATGGGAAGATGAAATTGTCAAGTAATTCGAGCTAAGATGGAGAATAATGGCGAGATCAAGGACGAAGTGGAAGTGCATTGTGTCCAGTAAAGTCGAAAAGATCAGATAATATGGCCGATAAGAGAATAAGGGATCTTTGTATCTGTGTATCTCCTGTGGATGCTTTGTGGCTGAAATAGTTTTGAGTTTGTCTCCGTACATTGCTAGTCGGTTTTAGAGATCCACTCAAAGCCAATATTTTAATGCTAATTTTTATAAAGCAGACCAACGGTGACAGCTTTAATGATTCTACCGCCTTTTCTGTGGGGCTAAGTATAGGCTGACTGTATCCTCTTCAGATGGTGATACTCCTCCTAAAGGGTGTCCTGGGTATGATTACATTTGATGGTGAGGCTACACTTCTTGAGCTTTTGGATGAGTGAAATACCTGACTCGTTGTGGTAGTACTTGTTAGGTTCCTATCTATGGGTCAAATAGATATATTTAAGAATTCTTCACATCTGATTGGACCGTGAGCAAAAAAAAAAAAAAAAAAAAAAAAAAAAGAAAGAAAGAAAGAAAGAAAGAAACAAGAAAAAAGAAAAAGAAGTAGCATTCTTCAGAAACAACAACAGAAAAATATAAGTATGGACTTACAATGAACACAATTCCGTAACCTCTTAGCATAAAATAACCCTCGACAGTTTGACATGCCGTTAAAATCGATCAATTTAATCTAATCTAATCAGTTGATTCTTGATACAAAATCTCATGCACTCAGCATCGTTGTAAAAATTGATAAATCTATCTATCTATCTATCTATCTATTAGAAAAGTAAGAAGACAAAGTTTACAAAGTGCATGTTGAAAGTTTTATTTTATTTTATTTTATTTTTTAAATAAGCCTCCCACGACTAAAAAATCGACAGAAACAAAAATTACTTAAATTGATGAGAAATTACGTGTGTCCATTTTTTCTGAGGAAATTGGTTACAAATAATAGGAAAGGAGTCCGGATGAGAACAGAGATGAAACAGAGTCCGAAGGAAATGAAATTGGGCCGTTTCCAAGGAATAAAAGACGAGCTGGATTATTAAAGAGCCGGAAGTGGAACAAATTAGCAAATTGATCTTCCGCTGCCCCAGAACAGGAAAATTCCTGAGCTCAGCAAAAAAAGAAAAGAAAGAAAGAAAGAAAAAAAAGAAACTATTAGAAGGAATAAGAAAGAAAGAGAAAAAGATGAAAAGAAAACGACGAAATTGGAGAGAGGAGGAAGAAAAATAGAATAAGACGAAGAAAAAGGCGATAGAGATTAATAATCATCTTTATTCTAATCATTAGTATATTTTAAAGAAATGAAGAAGAAATAACGGAACATATTGATGAATTTTGAAAACGCAAACCATTTTTATAAGAATAATAATATTAATAATAATAATCTAGTCCATTTTGATATTCCTGCCCATCATCATTAACGTTAAGATCAGGGTTATTATCTTCACCAAAATTATCATTTTGTCCGACGTTTTCCGTTCATTTTCCATGACCTTCTTTCCTACGACCTCAGCTCTATGCAATTACCGCATATACTCGTGTATGGGTCGGATTCTGAAGACCTAATTTTAAGCTAAAAATTGGTATCTTGATAATTTTGTAAGGTATTAGAATAGCTTAGAATACGCTGACTGAACTGCGAAGTGAGGCAGACCCACCCAAATTGGGTGTCCAGAGTATGACACTAAACAGTAACTGATGTTGAGTCTCCACTTCAGGAGATCCTGGGAATATGAAGTACCTCTTCATTGTCATTACTCCCAGGTTCACTGTGGCCCGTATTTGTTGTACCTGTTAGGGTCCCATCTATAGGTTCAACAAAACTATTTAAAAATTATTCGTATTTCATAGGATTGGGTGCAAAAACCCCTCTTAAACAGCTACACAAAAATGTAATTATGTACGTACAATGAACGCGATTCCCTAACAAGTAGGCATAAAATACCACTAGACGGGTTGATATACCATTAAAATCAATCGATTAATCAAAATAACGGGAGGGACTAAGATTAGTCTTTGGCTTCAAATATTAATTCCACAAATGAGTGATTTTATGGTCTTAAATCAAAGAGCGACATATTCCCACGATCGTCTTATATTCGAGTATATTTGGTAATTTTTGCTGGATGGGGGGACAGCAGGAAACAACTTAATCTTTCCTATTTATTGCTCGATCAAGTTTTTTCTTGTATTACTTTGAAACGATCAACTACAGTTGAATTCTTTTATATCTTCTTGTCTGGGTCAGACTGTTTATATTTGTTCTTTCAAAATTGTTCATTGATTTGACCGTTCATTTTGAACCTTCATAGACATCAAAGCACGAAAGAAAGTATATCACTGTTCCGATGATCACCCCTGGTCTACAATGCACGTGGCTGATTTCCAGAGATTATTGTTCTACTTATCTTTGTTCCATTCTTATCTTTATCATTGACCTACCTACATTGTATCTACTTTGTAAATATCTCGTCTGTTGGGTGAGCTACCTCAGCCTACTAAATAATAAAGGACACTGTTTCTTCGTAAACGCGTAACGGAATTTCATTTTTTCTTATTGACTCAGAAAAAAGTACATGGGAAATTATAAAACGAATTGAGAGAATTTACATTTTTTACTGAGAAATTTTTGTTGGTTTGTCCTCGATATATGGTCTAATAGTTTAATATAGAGCTACCAAATTTGGTAGGCATACTTATTCAGACACAGAAAATTTGTTATTCATTGTGAAATAGTGGGCATTCAACGAGATAGGTTCTCTAAAACAAACAAGAAACAATAATACAATGTTATACAATTTTTTTCCTGTATAGTATGTGTTATTTCTTAATTGCTTATGTTATAAAAGTATAGAAAATGGCCGTTATTCCCTTCAAACATTCATGTTCTACCTTGGCTTACATTATGTAACATGGATTTTTTTCCTGGATAGTATGTATGATTTCTTAATTACTTATGTTAGAGAAATATAGAAAATGGCCTTTATTTTCTTCAAACTTTGCTCTCGTGATAATGAAATTTAGAAATGAACCTATTCTCTCTGTAAAAACACGTTTTCATTTCCATAAGATCTTTATAAAACAAAAGATTAATGAATATTAACATGCATTTATACTAAAGTCTTATAAAAGTCTTTGTATATTTCCGAAAATTCCCAGTCAGCTTCTAAGCATTGAATCTACATTATGTTGAGTAAACAATTACGAGAATTCTCTATTGATTAACTTGCTACCTATCTGACCAAAGTGCAATCTGGTAACACATTACGCAGAAAAACAACGCCTGCACTCATACCGATTAGCTCTTTACAGAAAATTAAAAAAAATATTCATAAAACGAATTGTAAAAAAACTAATGTTTCTTGACCAAAATAACCAACAATAGATAAAATATTTTACAACCTAGGAGCAACTATTTTAAAATGTCTTCATGTGGTTATTTCTACTTTAGATTATTAATTTAAATGACATTAGTGGAAAACGTTAAAGGTACTGGTAAATCTAAAGATTATCAAAAATGACATTAGGAAATAAGAAGAATTAATTTGTCCACTAAAGACTGTTCAGTGGTTTGATATAGGGATACCGATTTTTGAATACATATTTATTGGAATCAAGAAAACATTTAAACATAAAAAGTTGTTCATTGTAATGAAAAGAGAATCTACTTTTTCTATAAAGGACTTATAATTAGGCATTTGTCAATGGGAAATCAGGTTATTGCAAGATATAAATGATCGTTGAGAATATAAACAAAACTTCCAAAGAAAAATCATTTATCTTAATAAGATAATTAGTCTTATTTAATCAAATATACCTAAGTAGGTTTAATGGTATTTTTCAAATTGAAGGTATAAAATAAATTCATTGAATTATTGATCAGTCACGACTAACATTCCATACAAAAACAAAAATATTTACTTCAATAAATCTCTGAGAAGTGATTCACTTAAATTTAAGAATATTTTACTACAAAAACATGAAAAATTTCAGAGAATAATACTAACTTTATAAGCTAAAATAATAATAATAACAATAATGATAATAATAATGCAGCAAACTAGCACACAATGAGTACAAGACTAACCATAATTGAGTGGGAAAGGTGGTTCGCTGGGAATTGTGCAAGAAACTGAAATTTGGCCAGAAGACCAAATCTGTTCTGGAGAAAGTGACACACAAATTTCACTGGGATTGTGAGCTACAAATAATTCACCTAAATCCGAACAGAAGAACAAATGATTAACAGCAAAAAAGAGAATCTACCGAATAATGAACTTTGCCTTCCCGGCGGACCACTGAGGGAAAATCAAAGAAAACGAAAAGGGAGAAGCAAAATTTATGGAACATGAAAGTTATAGTGATACCAGTCATAGTTGGTGCGCTCGAAACGGTCCCCAAAGGTTTAGTTAAAGGGAGTGGAAAAGTTGGAAATTAGAGGACATGCTGAGACTATCCAAACTACAGCACAACTAAAAAACTTGAGGGGACTTGCTTTCACTCAGACTCCAGTGAAAGACCATCAGCTAATGTTGGTGTGAAAAACTCGCAAGGAATAATAATAATAATATTAATAATAATAAAACTTGGATATGGCTCAGAAAGGTAAACATTAAGAGAGAAACTAAATCTCTTCTGATAGCAGCATAGAATAACGCCATAAGGATCAACTGCGTTAAAGCAAAATAGAAAAGATGCAACAAAATAGCAGATGTAGATTATGTGGTGATAGAGACGAAACGATCAATCGCATAATA
>OY757911.1:25637421-25654921 GCA_963585895.1 Sepioteuthis lessoniana | reverse complement strand
CTGTAGCCTCACGATGCAATTTAGTGTCTCACCGGGGACATAATTTTTTTTGGTGTGTGTGTGTGTGGGGTCTTACTTCTCAGCAGGGGATGCAGTCAGCGAATTCTAGGCCCTGCTGAGCAGACGTTTTCATTATTAGATAAAAAATTGCTTATATCAATCTTTTAATTTTAGCTGATTTTTTTTTATCGCAACTAGCAATTATAAAAATAGATAAAATATTCTATGGACAAAACTCGTTGTAAATGGGTGGATTAATTTGAAAATTAGAATTATGTAACGTTTATACCCCCTATATATGTATATGTATATATATAGATAGATGGGATGAGGAAGCAAAATATGGAATAATTCTTAAAACGTTTTTTTGTCTGATCAGTCCAATTTTTGAACCCCCCCCCCCCAAAAAAAAACGCGATAAATCTAAATTTTCATGATTAGCTCTATTTTTCAAGCACCTTTTCATTAAAATTCAGCACAATATAATCGGGGTTCAATACAAGGTCGAGTCATACAAAAAAACTAAAAAATGGTACTTGATACCTCCTTGATACATCCTTGCATTATACTTAGCATTAAAAGGTACATATCAAGGGTAAATTAGAGAAATCCAGGGAAAGGAGTAGCGTTCTCTCCTATGTCTTGGTGTAGGAGCAATTGAAAAGGGAGCATTCGGGTCGCCCTTGACGACGGTTGCCAACTTTACTTATGAGTGAGCATGAAAAGAAGCGACAAAACATCTAGGATTTAATCAACGCCAAAATCAAGTCAAAAAATTTCTTAAATAATTGGAGTTTCTTTATGGCCTCTATCAAAGCCCAGACTTTAACCCTTCTGATTACGCTATATGGGTCGTTTTGGAAAACAAAACAATTGCAACTTCCCATCCAAATGTTGGTTCGCTTAAGACTGCTATTGAGGAAGATTTGAATAAAATGTCTGAAGAATTTCTTTTGAAGGCATGTAAATCATTTCGAAGGCGTGTTGATACAATAATTGAAAAAAAAAAAAAAAAAAAAAAAAAAAAAATAGCGGTCATATTGAATAAATTTACTGTTTTATGTCTATCTTCTTTTTTTAATACTTATTTTTTTAGAATTAAAATTAATCTTGTTTAATGATCTTGTTTTTTTTTTTATTATACTAGAGTATTCCTAATTTTATTTCCGTACCTCGTATGTATATAAATATATATATATATATATGAAAATGGACAAATATGAAAAAATAGAAGATCTTTAGGGGATGATTTTATTCATAGTCTGAATTATTTTCCGATCTTTAATGTATTGGTTTTTAAACCTTCATCAGGGCGTATGAATTTTCATTGATTTACAGTTTTCATCTATCTATCTATCTATCTATCTATGTGTGTGTGTGCAAGTGCGCGTATATGTGCGTATATGTATCTTAAATGTATTATTATTTCTAACTTAAAAGGGAGTGGGTAAGCATTAACAAAATAACGAAAATTTTTAGGAGTGCCCGAGAGTCTAAAATCAATATCTAATAGCCATACCATCTATCTATCTATCTCCACTTCGAAGTTTAATAGCAGAAATCTAAATTTTAGGGTCCGTATCTTAATTATAGCTAACTTGTTAATCGAAGTTGAGATATAGTTTTCATTTGAATATTTTAGACAATCTTAATACTCTCAAGTACCTCACAGTATAATGGTTTACGAAGTTCAATTATCACCTTAATAATTCCCTTAACTTCTTGCTTTGTATCAAACTAATCTTAATCTGACAAAGTGTGGTAGTTCCTTTAGAGTGCCATCAATCGGACAAATAGTTCTGTTTGAAAATTATTTGTTTAAACAGGAATGATACCATATAATTTCGTGTAAATTATTTGTATCAAGGATAGTTTTGTCATTCTTATTCGTTACTTGAAACATTGTAGTTGATTGAAAGTTTTTGGTGTAAGATGGGAATATTTGAAAATATATAACTGTGCAAACTGTTATTATTAAATAGGAATAGTTACTTTAAGCCATATAATTGTGTATAAATGGTTATTATTAGATAGGAGTACTGGAAAACAAAATATTGTGTGAAAATTTTATGTATTAGATAAGAATACTTGATATCGCATAACTGCACAAACAATAAAGCGGTAGTGAATTCAGATTTCTTTTTTATAGACTGTTTTTTTTTTACCAATGTTGAATAAACAGGCTATCCTACTATTGATTGTCTTACGAAGGCTAAAATACAGTGTTGCCGGAAAACAAATATCATTGCATAAAATTTTCGGGCTCAAAAATTCTACCTCCTTATTCTTACTGATGCGTCCTTTATGAAACACTTTGTATATTTTACTATATTTGTGTAATTTCTCATACATACAGAATATTTAATTGATTGATCAATTCATTTTAACAGCATATCGATCCCTCCAGGAATATCTTAGGTCTAGAGGTTAAGGAATCACGTTCATTGTACGTTCATATTTACTTTTTTATGCAGGTGTTTCTTAAGAGATATTTTTGTACACAGTCCTATCGGATGCGAATAATTTTTAAACATATCTGTTTGACCAATAGATAAGACTTTGGCGGTTACTCCTACCCTGGAACAGAGTGGATCTGGGAGTAATGGTAATGAAGCGATACTCTTTACTTCCCAGATATTCAGAACTGGAGCCTCACCATCAGATGCAGTTTAAAGTCATACTCATGACACCCATTTTTGTGGTGGTCTAATCCCTCTGCAGAGTACACAGGCAGCATATTCTAAACCCCGTGATAGGCAAATATTTTATAAACAAGTCATATCTTCAGCAAGTTATCTCTTATTCTATTACAATGTAAAAAAATAGGGTAAAAATAAACGGTCGTGGTTAGAAATATCTCAAGTCAGTATATATTAACACAACTACTTAACCACGACTAGGTTGTGACACCAAGTCAGTTTGTTTAAAGCAGAGTAAAGTTAATTTGAATTCAGAATTTTCTTTCGCCTAGATTAATTGTTTTACAAAGGCAAAGAAGCCTTGTCTGCATAACTATTTATCCATAGCTGAGATGAGAATTGACGGATTCGTGCTTTTCCGTAGGGCATTAGCGCGAAGTAAAACACAAATAACTTCCTCCAGGATTTGAACTCTGGCTGCCGATTCTGTTTTGTACGACGATAACCATTACTCTAAGCTCGCCCCCAGTAAGTATGTATCTAATCAACTCCACAGCAACGGACAGGATAAGAAACAAGACTATTTCTTTTGCGGTGTTTTTTAAAAGTGATTTGAATTAAGATTTTTTTCTCCTTGACTGATTGCCAGTCAGTACTAAAGAACCCAGTCTGTTCTACTATTTTCTCAGTGCTAGGAGAAGAACAGATGTTTTCAGGCCTTTTCCATGGGCATTAGTGCGAAGTGAAATACAACAGATTTGTTCAGGAGTTGAACTCGGTTAACCGATTCCATTTCCAACGACGATAACCGGTACGCTAAATATGAGTCCTGTACTTACAGGAGGCTTATCTAGCGTACTAATTTTTGTACATATTCATACATCTTCCCTGTGTTATATATTAAACTTTGTTTAAATATGGCACAATGTCGGATGTATGGGACACTCACTGAAACTCGAAATCATTAGTATGTACTTACCCAACTTTTCCACTTTTTAAGCGGGATTATCGCTGGTTTGAATTCAGAAGTTTCCTTCTATGGTTGTTTAAAGAACCCAGTCTGCCTTGCTATTTACCTATAACGATATGTGTTTGGAGGGAGAGAAAATGGCCTTTCCCAAAGACATTGGCACAAAATAAAACACAACAGCCTCCTCAAGGTTTTGAACTCAGATCATCGCTTCCATTCCTACCGACAATAAGCACTGCGCCACGAGTGCTTCCTTAGAAATGTTTTTTTCATCTAGCTTGATAACTATTATATTATATGAGGCACACCGACTTCATATATATATATATATATATATATATATATGTGTGTATGTGTGTGTGTGTGTGTGTGTGGGCATTCAATAAGTTTCCAGACTTTTTGTGCAGGCATTTAAAATTGTCGAAGACTCTTGAAAATTCAGTATGTTATTGCTATACATCTTATGAGATGACTGACCAATTTTTATGATTTAAAGTTCAAATCAACAGCTACAGCAGCAATAGGAATACAACCAACTAAAGCCTGATTGTCACAGATGGTGAATTTCAAAAATGCAATCTGGACGTGAGGACACTTTAGAAGAACGATATGCAATAAAATTCTGTTTTAAACTTGGAAAAAATGCCACAGAAACGTATGGAATGTTTCAGACTGCTTTGAAACATCTTGCATGAATCGAGCATCCGTTTTTGAGTGGCATAAGAGATTCAAGGAAGGCAGGGAGTCTGTGAGGGATGATGAGAGTTGTGGGAGGAGTAAGGAAGTCAAACACCAGGGTTAATTGGCCAAAGGGTTAGGGTTACTATGATGAGGTTTTAAGGCAGTTCAGGAAGAGATTCCTAGGGAAGAGGTCAGCACTCTTCAAATCGGGTCAGTGGCATTTCCACCAGGACAATGCACCAGTCCACAACTCCATCCTTGTCACAGACTATTTGACCAAGATGGCCATCAAGACAGTTTCTCAGCCTTCCTATAGTCCAGACCTTGCTCCCTGTGACTTTTGGTTATTCCCTAAGCTCAGAGGCTGTCGTTATGAGACAATTGAGGAGATGAAAGTGGCCGTGACGAAGGTGATTGACACACTCACACAAGAGGACTTCCATAGGGCCTTCCAGAAGTTGTTGGAACGGTACAACAAGTGTATTGCAGCCAGTGGAGATTACTTCGAAGGGGACTAGAGTTTCATGTGTGTACTATCAATAAAAGTTCCCATACGAAAAAAGTCTGGAAACTTATTTAATTATCCTCGTATAAGTATATACATATATATATATATATATTCTTTGTTTTATATTCAAGTAAGTATCACTGCCTTCACACTCTAACATGAGTCACTAACTCTTTAATTAGTAACTCTCATAGATGCATGCATACATTAACATATAACTAAGTACTCAAATTTCTAGTTAATTTATTCAACATTCATCGTATCAAATAAAAAATATTAATAATATCTGTACTTGCCCAATAAGAAAGGCATGTTTTTTCGTGCCAGTAAAAATTTGATTTGAAATAATGGAAATTAACTTGATCCTGAAGCTTAATCTTTCGGCGCCATTTTATGTCCTCCGATGTTCCATTAGGAAATATTTTATTTTTATTTATTTTTATTTTTAGAATATCTTATTTGCAAAGCTGTAACGGAAATCTTCTATAAGAAGGGTAAAGAAGCTTCCTCAAACCCGGGCCACGGTATAATGTTTTGTAATTTAATTGACACATGAAAGGAAAAGTTGAAGCTAATCGACCGCCATTGTTGTTCGTCTTTGCGACTCCAGCAGGGCTGAAGGGTATCATTATATTTAATTTCTCACAATGGGAAACGACCCATAAATTTTACGGAAAATTTAAGTGGGAAATGGGGCATGAAGGACATTGGCAACTCGACTTCAAAGGAGCTCTCAAGTAATATCAGATATAGATTTGGTACATAGCTTTCCATAGTTTCATAGCATTGTTCTTAAGATAACTGTCTGCCGTTTTCTTTGACACGTTATTAAACCGGGTAAATTTCTGTGAAAAATATTTACGCTTTTTATTATAATTATTTGTCGGAAGTTAAAGCTGCTAATTAAATTTCAACTTTGTTTTTATAACTGAGCAATAAGACAACACAGTTGCTTCGGAGAGTATTCAAACTACTCTATTCATTTGTGTATAATGTGAGAAAATTTAATATAAAAATCAGGGGCAGAATTGGGCGTAGCATTATAATTGAGTGTAAAAATGAAAACATTTGAGCTATTTTAACAGCACACACACACACACACACACACACACACACACACACACACACACACACACACACACACACACACACATATATATATATATATATATGATGTTTTAGAAAAATTGAAACAATTTGGTTATCTAATAACTTGAGAAATTCTCGTTTAAATGATCTCAAATTTTAACAAGTGTAAAAAGCACTCACCATTCTATATTTAATGTTTAAACGCCTTTTCTTTTCCACTGAATGCCACTTCTAAACATGAAAAGAAAAACCAAAAAATTTAACATAGAATTCTGTGTTTCTGCACATGTTAAAATTGGAAATAATTTGAACGAGAATTGATCAAGTTGTTAGATTGCGAAATGATATTGATTTTTCTGAAACAACTTGTTCATCTCAAATATGATACTTTTTTAAAACACCATGACTATATATATATATATATATATATATATATATATATATATATATATATATATATATATAGGGTCCAGTAGAATTATTCATTGAGTTTGAAACGGGACAGCATACATTCTATTCGAAATTTAATTTTGCGATAAGAAAGAACGATATATGTAATTTTCGTTTTGTTGTTGTTATCATTTTGTTTCAAAGATAGTCCATTATATTATGATCTATAAACCCCTTGAACCATACTTTAAAATTTTCCTGTGGTCGCTTACTCGCTGATTCAGAAATTGCAAAGACTTAATGCGGTAGAAAATATTTTAGTACATCATTTGCCTGTGGGCTAGTTTTAAAGTACCTTCTGAGGAAATACATCAGATTAACGGCCTTGAAATATCATCACATAGTGAGATGAGTTTAAATCACAAACGCACGATGTTCATCCTTCCACGCCATGATGTCATTTGAAAGAGAAGGAAAAAAACAGATTGCCATGTTTCAATGGAAGTCTAGGCTCATCGATAACCGATATGTTGCAGAACCATGGGATCCTGCAAAATTAACTAGTGTTATAAGCATAAAATAGCTAATCAAAATCTGGAATTTCGGGTTCATCAAGTTAAAAATTATCCACACAAGATTTATTTATCTATCAATTCATTGTACAAAAAGAGGGAATTTAGTTTCTTTTTAATTCAGTAATCCTATTTTGTCATTCTGAATTTCAATAACGTTCACTAATGTAGTTCATCCTGGAAATGCGTAGCTGTGATGCTTTGGAAGTAAATTAAAGATAAAGAAATAAACAATTTTATTTGAAAAAAAAATCTCGTTGATGAAAAAATCGAATCAAAGAAGAAATTGGCAAGTAATTGGAAATTTAATCCTTGGAGCTTTAAAATAATAATAATTATGATAATAATAATAATAATGAAGAAGAAGAAGAAGAAGAAGAAGAAGAAGAAGAAGAAGAAGAAGAAGAAGAAGAAGAAGAAGAAGAAGAAGAGATAACAATGACAAAAAACAGAATTAAAGAGAAACACTGAAATTCGAACATTTACCCTTTCTATTGATTAAAGAAAGAAAAAAAAATCGCTGTAATTTTGTTTTGTTCATCATGTCTTAAAAACTTCTTTTGGCCAGTCACGTTTTCAGCCCCAAAAGTATCAAATGAAATAAAGAAAATAAAAATAAAAAAAGTTGAAAGAAAATATAGAAATAAGGAACTCGACATTAAAACGACAAAACTTTAATAAAGGAAGAAGTAAACAGAGGTTCTTTGTTAGCGCTTCATACATAGATACATTAATAAGTCTGTTGCCTAATAATACAGAAAGTATTCATTTTGTAGACCAGGGATATCATTCACCGGCTTATAATTCTAGCTTTGTGCCACAACTAAGCCTAGCTTAGTAAGTTCTACAGATAAATATTTCATTTTTCAACATAATCTTCTTCCTTGTTATTGTGCATAGATCGAACATTATTGAGAGAAATTTGCTTATGCAAACCTATCTAAGCTTAGGGCAAATCTTCGTGGTGTAGTTACTAAAATGCTGGACTGGGACATCATACTTTCGGACTAATAACCTTGGGAAAAGTATGAAAACCCTTATCTATCCGGCAATAAGTTGAATAGTATCACGACTGTTTTTCTACAAAGATGGCTTTGATATTTAATAACTCACAAAGTTTGATATGTCATTAAACATAGAAACCTATTTAAACAAACTTATTTAAACTTACGTACATTCACAAATTACAAACACAAATATATAGTTTGTTACGTAAATATACAGAATAAGACAACACATAAAATATGAACATTTTAGGATGTGTAAAGTTTGGGATGAAATCCAATAGAATGAAATGACAAAAAAACAAAAAAAGACAAAAAAAACAAAAAAATAAAAACAACAACAACAACAACAACAAACAAATAAAACAAACAAACAAACAAACAAACAAAAAAGCCCCCACCCAACAACAAACAAACAAAAAACCAAAACGTTTGAAAAATCAGATTGAGATATTTTGCTAGAGGTTTTGCGTCATCGTAACACGAATGATTTTATTATAAAAAACAAAACAAAACAAAACAGAAGAAACAAACAAAACAAAATAAAACAAAGAAATCCCAAACATAAAAAAACAAAATCAAACAAAAAAATGAAACCCAAGAAAGTTATATTGAAAATAGATTAAAACTCCATGATTCTAACGGCCCTGTCGACGGGCTTAGCATATACTGACTGTATTACTTGCAAAGGAATAAGACACCCCCTCAGAAATGGGTATCCTGTAAACTGCAGGAGTGGCAATAACTGTTAGGGTCCAGTCTATGGATTAAATAGATCTGTATAAAAATTATTTGTATTTGTTAAGAATACTTAATACCATATATGGCGCAGTCATCTAGGGCTGCAGAATACACCAACTCCATTTCTACAGAAGGGTAAGATTCCTCTAATGAGTATCCTGGATATAACACTAAAAAATCTGACGGTGAGGCTCCAGTAATGTTGGAGCTTTGGGGAATACGGATTATCCTTCATTGTCATAGCTCCCAGGTCTACTCTGGCCCGGAGTGGTTGCACCTGATAGGCACCTATGGGTCAAATAGAACTGTTTGATATTTAAACTATGTACTTATGTTAAACTGAATTGTTTGAAATAGAAATGTTTTTACATTTAACTGTGTGTAAACAAATTTACAAAATCATATATTTAATATATATGGTAAAATGGATTTGGCATTAAATAACTTACAATGGTTGATATGTCAAAAACTAAACCAAACCAAACCAAATATTGATGTTATGTAACTGTAAATTATTTGTATTAAGAATAGTTACTTGAAGCTATAATTGTTTGTAATGAAATATTATGAATTACTTGAAACCATGTAAGCAAAATTGGTGAACGCAGTCGAAGGCGACCCAAAAACTCCCTTTTCAAGAGCTACTACACAGAGGATTGCTCTAATTTATCGTTTATACGTACTTAATAATGCTGAGTGTTAAACAAGGAGGTACGAAGTACCATTTTTTGAGTTTTTGATATGGTTCGACATGGGATTGAACCTTGGTCTCTCGAACCATCAAAGATGTGAAAGCAAATGATTGTTATTACATAGAAATAGTTACTTGAAGCCATATGATTATCAATATTAGGTAAGAATTCTTGAAACTATTCAACTATGTGGAAAGTATTTGTGGAAACACTTGATGTATCTGAGTATCAAAAAATCGTATGAAACAACTAAACAAAAAATATAAATATAAATGCACAATGAACCCGATTCCCTAATATCCTGGCATAATATAACCCTAAATGTATTGACATGCCATTAAGATGAATCAATTAAGCAATTCCTTATCCTAAATACTTCATATACAATGGTAAAAGAAATTAATTCAAAGAAATTGAACTTTTTAAGAAAATGTCTTTTTCTTTTCCCCACTTGTATACGTAACTGCATACAAAGAACTGTATACGTATATTAAGTATATATATAACCTCTTGTAAAAATGGTTATATTCATATAAATATGGTATCAAGAGTTTCTTTTTTTTATTGTTTTGTGTGATTCTTCAAGAGCAGATGTAAATTAAAGAGGTGCAGTATTCATCATGATTGAACAGATGCATCCAGACACATGCATATCGTGTGCCACATGCATATAACATCTATATGTGAATGTGAGCACCCCTCTTAGGGATTCTCTATCATTTCTCCCCCCTCTCTCTCACTTTTTATTAGCTAACATATATGAATATATAACAGCTGACAAATTATCTACAGGGACAGAGGTAATCAGTGAGGCGAATCTAAACGAACACTCTAACGCCCAATTTTTTTTTATCTATCAAGACGACGTATTGACTCACTCATCCGATGCTTAACTATTCAAATGCAAACATGTGTGCATACGCACATGCTCACTCGCACACTCATGGCCGTAACGAATATGCATAGGTGCGTGCTCACAAAAGCTAGTGTATTAGCGCAACTTCTTAAACACTTTCATCTATCATCTGTTTGTCTCTACAAATGTTCGCACGCACGCACGCACGCACGCACGCACGCACGCAGAGCACACGTCAATCAGAGATTCATTAGTATCGTATTTGATGGTATTTAAGACCTCCAGTTAATGTTAAAATACTGGAGGCGCACTTAGCGTACCGGTTATAGTCGGAGCAAGTAAAATCGGAGATATCAAACCATATATTCTCCCCCTCCCAGCTGTAGGTAATATCAGGGCAGCTTGGATTTTCTTGTTTTGATAAGGTAACCAGTTCAAGAGAAGGAAAATTGAATTTAAACCAGTGGAACTCGGTTTGAAAATTGACCTTGTGTCACACACTTCTCCTAGTGAAGGGGTTGTATAAATACATGCAGAATTCGTTGGTGGGTGACGTAATGGTAATCGGGACAGGAAATAGGAACGGTGAGAAGAGTTCAAATTCCTCCGAGGCCGCTTGTGTTTACTTCACTCTGATGTCCTTAAAAAAGAAATGAATTTACTTCTCTTAGGTGTGGATAAAATAGCAGGCCTGATTGTACTATCTAACCCAGATTGGCACATCTAAATTCCAACTGTGAACAGAATAAAAGGAAATCGCTTGACAATCTCTTTCAAGAACAGTACCCACAATTGGCTGATAATATATGAAGAGATACTATCAGAAAGACAGATAGATAATTCGAGAAACTGGGGTTTTGAAGTTTGATACCAGCTTGATTAACCTTTTATACAGTTGTAGTAAACTGACTTTTACTAAGATTATACCATATTCTGAGGCTTGAGAGTCAAGATTTAAATCTTTTCGAGATTCTTGAAAAAAAAAAAAAAAGAAAAGAATCGTCGCATTCCTTTTCTGACTTTCCATCTACACAGACAATCAGGCAATAACTGTAAAACTTCCCTGAGATAGACAAAGAATCCTGATAATCTCGTGTTCATTTTGCCATGCATCCAAGTCAAAGTCCATAACACTTAACATTTTTAAGATCTCTTCTCGAAAACGTCTCTCCTGTAATGGAAATTTTATGTTACAGAACAAAGAAAAGATTTAGCTATCTAAATCCTACCAAACAATCATTGACTTAGATGAAAATCTACCCAGTCTGGAGGTGGCTTTAGAATTCGCCGACTATACCTCTGTAGAAGGGTAAGACTCCTCCAGCGAGTATCCTGAATTGGACACTAAACTATCCGATGGTGAAGCTCATGTCTTAGAGCGTTGGGGAATTAGGAGTACTTCTTCATTGCAATTACTCCCCAGTTTACTCTAACCTAAAGTGGTTATACCTGTTAGGGTCCTATCTATGGGTCATATAGAATTATTCTATCATTTACTACAGTTCAAACCATATATATGTATGCAAGCAATTGATAAATATTAAATAGAATTAATATTAGATAGCAATACTCGAAACTATTTTAATTCTGTGCAAACAAATGAGTTATTTCAAAGAGAACTATTAGTGTTAAATAGAAATACTTGAGGCTATTTAACTGTTTGCAAACGAATGATTAACATTTATTAGTATCAGTGTTGGATAACAATACTTGAAAACATTTAACTGTGTGCAAACAAATGACCTCTGGCTCGTTTAAAAATGTGACCTACAAACTATTCACTTAAAAATCACTTCCAACACACACACACACACACACACACACACACACACACACACACACACACACACACACACACACACACACAGACGAATATATATATATATATATATATATATATTTAATCCATGGAAAATATTCTGTGACCCTGGGTTTCATGGAGTTTTTTGCAAAACAACAATCATCAGGCATTCAAGAAGATGGAATGAATTGAAAATCGAAAATAGGAAAAAATACAGACAAAAAACCGTTGGGATTTCGTTTATGTGTGGTTGTAAGTGTGTGAGTGTATGTTGTATGTGAGTATGCATGTATATGTTATAGTTACGTATGGATGCGAGTTTTTATGAGGTTGAGTCAGGCTACGAACGCAACCAACACTCATATAATATATATATATATATATATATATATATATATATATATATATACGTGTGTGTAAACAAGATTTTGACATTAAATAGGTTACAAGAGTTGATATGTCATAAAACTCAACCAATCGAAATAAACGAAAATGAAAATGTGAAGCTTTGCTTATGATTTGAATTTGGAATTCAAAACATATTCTACTTGCTGGTATTCATTGCATAAAAGGGATCTTTCTATTCTCTCAGGAAATAGAATTTAAAACGAGCATATATAAAATAATCTTATACATGGCAGTAAGTCTATTTTTTGACAACATAAACCACTCCACTGTTTTTCAGATGTCCTCACTTTTCCAAAGGATATTCATTTGCATATAAAAATGTTTAATTTATTTAATGATCTTCAAGTCATTATTTTGGTTATTTGAAGCCGAATTGAATAATTATAATGCTTTTCATTTTTCCATTTAATTAATCATTTTCATTTAATTCTAATATAAACTCTATTAATTGGCCAAAGATGCCGTTTAGGTGAGTGTTAATAATAATTATTTAAGAATGTATTCAATAGTTGAAACCCTATATGAACTGTAAAAGAGAAGGATGAAAATGGGAGGCTTTGAAAAAAAAAGAAAAAAAATGATCATAAATTTTTATTGCATAAAAGAAATATTTCTCTTTATTATATTTTATAATTAGAAAATATTCACTTATCAATAATAGCCTTAATAAGTTTTAGCTTAAAAGAAGTAAATTTTAAAAGGAGCATATATAAAGTGATTCCATGTGCAACTGGACCTGCTGTAAATTTATTCTTACCTTCGAAATATTATCATGAAAACTTTGAAAATCTTTTTACATATTAAATCTATTACAATAATTGTTGTTTGCTTCGACCTCTAAAGATATATTCAGTGTGTATTTAATTAAGTGAATTGATTTAATTCAGTATGATTATTTAATTACGTGAATCCGTCGTGTCAAAACTATTGACTTTCTTGTAGTGTAAGCTTCCAAGAAAGATTGTTCAAACAGATTTTTACAATATTATTTTTTATTAATGATGCTTTAAGTGAAAGACAGTACACTGGACTTAATTCTATTTACTCAGTCAATTGTTTTCATTTTGAATGTACAAAACTGAAATTCGCTGATAAAAATTTTCGATAAAATGAGAGGATAGTCTGAAAAGTTCCTTGACTGACCAAGATACTCTCATGCAATATGATTAAATAAGTTTTTTTTACTGTTGTCTTGCTTGTGGTGTACACACTTGTTCCATGAATGTTGCAGTGCCTCAACCTCATTGGTAAAAAAAGTCATTGATGACATCATCATATGAAATTTTCAGCCTATGAACTTTTCAACCCACACTCGTATAGTTAATGTGTAGCAGCCATAAATGAGAGGATAGTCTGAAAAGTTCCTTGACTGACCAAGATACTCTCATGCAATATGATTAAATAAGTTTTTTTTACTGTTGTCTTGCTTGTGGTGTACACACTTGTTCCATGAATGTTGCAGTGCCTCAACCTCATTGGTAAAAAAAAGTCATTGATGACATCCTCATATGAAATTTTCAGCCTATGAACTTTTCAACCCACACTCGTATAGTTAATGAGTAGCTGAAAGCATGACTAAACTTTTAAATTTGGTGACATATAAAAAAAAAATTCATTTTAAAGTATTATAGAATTCGTATAGGTAAAAGTAATACTAGTTTACAGAGACAGTATAAATACTAGCCAACTGGATACATCAACTTCGTATATAAAACCTGATTGATATTTTTTTTAAATTACATGTGTCTCATATGCCATGAAATGCAGTAGGAAGGAACAAATCATAAACACAAACATTCAAAAGAAACAGAATTCACTACCAACAGCTTTCATTAAGTATTTGGTAAACGATATTCTGCTGCATGCTCTCATCAAAACTCACCCATTTGCTAATTTATCTATATACCTGCATTCATCTTAACTGACCCATTGATTGATTTTAAGAACATGTCAACCCGCCAAGGGTTATTTCATGCTTAGAAGTTATGGAATCGCGTTCATTGTACGTTCAGATTTACAATTTTTTGTGTAGTTGTTTCTTAAGAGTTTTTTCTGCTTGCATGCAAATTTTTTTTTTTAAAGAACTATTTGATCGATAAATGGGATTTTAACAGGTACACCCACTCCGGGTGAGAGTGGACGTAGGATTGAAGGAGTATTCCATACTCTCCAGCTCTACAGAACTGGAACCTCACTATCAAATATAGTTTAGTATCATATCCAATAGTACCAATTATTTTTGTGGGTGTGCGTTTCTTACTTCTGTGTCAGCGAGATGGCAGACACACATTTTGAGAGTGCATATAGTAATTTGATTATTCTCGATTGCCTGATCAAAGCAAAAGATATAATAGAAATTATATAACAAAAATAGAAGTAAGCAAAACACAATACTTGAAAGAAGGAAGGTTGGAAGAAAGGAAGGTTAATCGATCTCTGTCCAAGAACTAAGATGTATAATGCAAAATGACTTAGATGAATATAGAGAGATGAAATAAGTACGTTTGTCGGTAAAACATAGTGAAGTCTCGCACATTCAAAGCCATCTTAGAAGGAACTGAGGAAGTGGTTTATGCAGTGAGCTTTCTATTAGTTGAGGCACCTTTGAAACCTCTTTTCTATAAGATGTGTAGCAATGCCATGGTATTTCTTTTGATGTCTCCCATATGATCGAATCTTAATCTTGTGACGAGTTTACATTTTAGGAAAAAAAGGATGCCGTAAAGTCTAGTGAGTATCAACTCATGCACTTGCAATCATTAGTTTTGCACCTCACAAAACAGGTCATAATAATATACTGTGACATATATATCGAGCTTTGTAATTGTCTTTCAAATTGGTAGTGAGTCCAAACAAATTTTTCCCTATTAATTTATCATATAAGTTGTACACATCTTCATTTAAAATTTAAATTTTGATATAAATCACCAGTCTCGATACTTAAAACATTTGAAACCTCATGTGCCTTTCGAGGTTTAATGTAAGTGGATTATAATGGTAATTATAATTCAGAGTGTATAACACACGCACACACGCACGTGCGCTCACACACACACACACACACACACATATAAGATAAAAAGTCATGACTTAGAATTTAAATATTTCGATCCACTGGTGAGCCAATATTCAATACATCTAACTTATTTCAACAGAATAAATATTTACTCTTCTTTTATACACTTTTTGAATCACTTAACTATTACGTGGTTGGCATAATAAGTCATGTGACTCAATGCGATGCCAAATTGCAAAGTAAATATTTACTTTCATCTCGCTAATTTAGTATATTATAAGAGTCAGGAAAGCTTATATTGTATTTTTCTTCCGGGCATAATCTATAATTTCACAAATCTTCATTAAAAGCAAACGCTCTTTTTAGGATTGACCATTTAACTTCTTGTCCCTTCCCATATTTTGCTTCATAATTTTATATTTCGAGAGTATTGTGCTATTTGCATATCGTTCATTCCTCTAAGAAGTTTTGTGGTTATCGTATCGTTCCTTCCACCGGTGATCGGATTGGTTGTTTGTTTGTTTTACGGCCTATCAACCCTTTTCGGCTCATTTAACGCCAAATTAAGTCATTTTGATAAAAGTTTCAAACAATTCAGTTTAGTATAAGTACAGTTTTTTGTTTACACACCGTTAAATATAAAAAAAGTTCTATTTCAAACAATTCAGTTTAGCATAAGTACACAGGTTAAATGTCAAAAACAGTTCTATTTCAAACAATTCAGTTTAACATAAGTACACAGTTTAATCACTGTTAAATGTAAAAACAGATAATTTCAAGTAATTCAGTTTAGGAGATTACACTGTTTAGTTCTATTTGACCTATAAATAGAGCCCAGTCAGATGCTACAACTCCGGATCAGAGGGAACCTAGGAGCGATGGCAATGATGAGATACTCCGCATTCCCCAAAACTCCAGCTTTACCATCAAAATTGGTTTGTGTCATATCCAGGACACTCTCAAGGAGAGTCTTTCCCATCTGGATAGATGCAGTCAGTGTAGTCTGGGCCAGCAGTATTATATATATATATATATATTTCTTGGGTGACCACATTCTTGGTTGGCCAGATTTTTAGTGAGGCATTTTGTTTCCAATGGACACTCACACTGATCTAAAACGCTTTTAGCGTTATATTTTAGTCATAATCATAACTGTGCATATATATATATATATATATATATATATATATATATATATATAGTTTGAGTGTACCTGTGTGAGTTCCTTGCTCTTTTCTTTTGAGGTTACTCAAGTGTGAATATTATTGCTATTTCGTGTCTTGTTGCTATGAATATTTACTTGATTCTGCCATGTCTGACTGTATGTAGAATTATCTATATTATATATATATATATATATATATATATATATATATATAAGAATGATCCAATAAAAATGACACGTCATAACGAGATTTCTATTAGAGCAATGCATTTAAAATGACCTAACTAAGGGAATAACGCAATTTTCAGTCAAAATTAGAGTTGAATGATGATTTCAGCGGACCTGAGCGTCAGTTTATCCGTTCAAATTCTTGATATTACGAAATAACTATATCATCTTAAATGTTAAGATATAAACACAACAAAGAATGATTATTTATGATCAAAAATTTTTTGAACTTAATAATAATTGACGTCTTATTGACAGACTATTCCACGGACTTAGTATGATTTAAAAAAAGACTTGTACATTTTTATTATTTGGATTTGCCTTGATATTTTAGTATTTTTGTTATATCACCCTCTGATTTTAATGTTTTTTACTCAATAAATAGCCGTTTTTCCAAAATTATTTAGCCCATAACTCTTTTTTATTGCTATTATCACGTGATAGCCCACGGAGACGATAGAGGTAAGATTAATACTATCCTCCCGTTGAATTAACAGTATCTAGCCGTCAAAAAAAGTGACCGTTAAGGAAGAATGTAGGTAACAGAGGGGTATCAACAGGTATTGGTACTTAGTAACCTCAGGTCGCCGGACACCGGAAGGGGAGGGAGAGAGAAGCCAAATGATTGGCTGGGACCCCAAAACGGAAGTGGGGACTCCCCCCCCCCGTCAGCGGAAATAGATAGTAAGAAGGTTAGTTTTTGAGCAGGGTTCGTAGCCAGTATTCCGGGTTGAAGACCA
>OY757911.1:25614921-25632421 GCA_963585895.1 Sepioteuthis lessoniana | reverse complement strand
TCTTTATTTATTTTTTTGAAATCACCGCTTGTTTGATGGCGTCCGCTTCTAATATTCCCAAGTATTTGTAAGTTTCCTTTTCTCCGAGGGTTCTGATTTTTTTCTTGATTTAGTACTTCTATTCCTTCCGTCATTTATCGTTTTCCGTTTTTTATAATGAGCAAGGCACATTTTTTTTTACCAATGTCCACCTCTATATCGTCACTATATATCTATATCGCCTATATTAGAGTTTCTAATTCTTTTTAATTTTTGACTAACAGTTTGATGTCGTCTATGTACATTAGGTTATCAATTTTTCTTGCGATTTATGAAGTTTGTATCCTCCTGTGCATTTTCGAAGTATGCACTTGAGTGGCATCTTCGCTATCACAAATAATAATGGTGATAAAGCATCTCCTTGGAAGATTTCTCTCTTGACTTTCACACTTTTCCACCTGCTGTCAAGTCTACTCACCAGTTTTTCATGGTTTCCTCGATGAACTGTATGGCTTCGTCGGATATCTTGTACATTTTGAGAGAGTATATCACCCAGCTTTGTGGGACTATATCGTATGCCTTTTTGTAGTTAATTCACTCCATAGCTACATTCTTTCGTCTCATTTTGCTCTCCTTGATGATACGTTGATCAATGTATAATAGATCTCCTGTTCCTCCTGTTCCTTCGGTTCTCTTGCGGCATCCCTTGTGTTCCTCGAGGAATAGTCTGCAGCTAATTAGCGAATAGTAAATTTTCTCCCTAATTTATGCCGTTAATATTTTTCAAATCATCGGTAGTCATGTTTTAGGTCTGTAGTTGTTAGGGACGGTTCATTTTTCGGGGTCTTTTTGGATCAGGGTGGTCTTTCCTTTGGTCATCCATTCCGGCATGTTTGTTTCTTCTAAACATCTATTTTGATAGCCAGTCTGTCGTGGATGGAAGTAAATTTTTAAACCAGTATCCATGCATGCCATCATAGCCTGGTGTTTTTCAACTTGGTATTTTTTTGAGTGTCGTTCTGCGTGAACCGAATAGAATTTTCGCTTTAGGTCCTTCTTCGAGTACTATTATTATATTATTGCAATTATTATAACATAATATATTATCATCATCATCATATCGCGCTGGTAGCACGGATATCCCTGACCCTCTCTCGCCACTCCTCCCTATCGTTCATCGCCCTAGGTAGGTCTTCAGGACAACATCCCGTATCCTCACATAGCTGCTGAATGTATGTTCGTGCTGGTCGTCCTGCTTTTGCACGGCCATGTGTGGAGGTCCATAAAAGTACATTTCTTATGAGTTCGTCCCTGCTTCTCCAGCAGTGTCCTGCATGTCTGGCTTGTCTAACTTGAATAGTTTTCGTGATAGGGGGCTGGTGGCCGTACAGTTGGTGTCTTGTGGGGTGTTGCCGCCAGGACTTGTTTAAGATTGCACGTAGCATTCTTGTGTAATTGCCGTCTAGCTTCTTCTCCAGCCGTTTTGTTAGCGTCCATGTAGTGCAGCCATATAGCAGTATCGATGTGACCGCTGCCTGGAAGAAACTGCGTTTCATTTTATCGGTTAGGTCTGATTTCCATATAATCGATAACCTATTGATAGCTGTCCATGCTTTCGCTAGCCTCGTTTCGATGTCCTTTTCGGTTGATTCGACGCTGCTTCCTAGGTAAGTGAATTTGTCTACTAGTTTAAGAGGGGTTCCTTCTAGAGTGGAGATGTCCCCCGTTTGATTATAGCACATATATTCCGTTTTGTGTGCATTAACATAGAGGCCTATGTTTGCTGCTGCTCGTTCCAAACTATGCAGTAGTGTTTCGGCTTGGTCAGGTGTATTTGCCAGTATCGCTATATCATCGGCGTAGTCGGCGTCGGTAATTGTTGTTGCGGGGTACCTTCTGCTTCTTTTCTTCGTCAGTTCGAAGCCATTCTCTTTGATTTTGTCAATCGATGTTCTAAGTACGTAGTCTAGACAAATGATAAAGAGGTACTGAGCCAGCGTGTCCCCTTGTAGTACTCCTGCTACAATGTCGAAGTATTCTGTGTCTCCATCTGGTGATCGTACTTTTACTTTAGTGTTTCTATAGAGAATCGTTATTGCCGCTACGGTTTCTTTAGGTATGCCGTACGCTAGTAGGATTTGTTCCATCTTTCCTTTGTGAATGGAATCGAAAGCCTTGGTAAAGTCAACAAAAATTAATGTCGTTTGTAGGTTTTTTGCCCGTACACCTTCAAGGATTCTACGGATGGTTAATATTTGTGAGGTCGTGGATCTATTTCTTCGGAAGCCATTTTGGTTTTTTCTAAGTATGTTGTCGATTTCGGGTTCTATGCTGTTTCGTAGAAGGGCATTGTAGATTTTGGCTGCTATGGATGTAAGTGTTATGCCTCGGTAGTTTTTGGCTAATCCGAGGTCCCCCTTTTTAGGGAAGGGGAGTATGCATCCCTTCATCCATCAATCTATCGGATTATGATTGTATACTGCGTTGTAGTGTCGGAGCAGTATGTCATCGAATTGTCTGGTCTTCCATACTTCCGGGGGAATTTCGTCCAGCCCTGCAGCTTTCCTATTTTTAATTTTTCTGAGAACCGAGTCGAGTTCTTCTTGTGTGAACGGTCCTAGTTTAATGTCTAATTGTTTGCTAATTATTCTGGTGATTGGTTCACGTGTTATTTTCGGTGGGTTTCCTAGTAAGTTTTCGAAGTGCTGTTTCCACAGTTTTATTCTTTCTTGTTGGTTTGCTGCTTTCAGTTTTGCTTTGGCTGTGTTCTTTCTTCTACTCACTTCGTTTATTGTTCGCCAGGCTATCCTAGATAGTCTATCTTCCACCGAGTCTCTAATCTTATCTATCTGATTTTGAATGTATTCTGTCTGTTCCTTTATATATACGCCTGCTAATTGATATTGTGCTGTTTTTAGTTTTAAGGCATTTGCGTTTGTTGGGTTTTTTTCGATAGTTTTTGGAGGCTGTTTTCACTAGTGCACGTTTTTCTCTCACCGCTAAAGTTTCCCAAGGGACTCTATATTTAGTTTTGAGTTTTGTTGGAATGCATTTCGCTGCTGCCTCGAGGTGCGCATTGACGAAATTTTCATATTCGTCGTTTGGTGTACTTTTTTCCGTCTTTTCTTGTAGTGTTTCGAATCTGTTTCTTAATTCTAATACGTATTTATCTCTTATATCTCTGTTGTTCAATAGGGCCCAGTCATAGTGTTTGGTGGTCGCTGTTCGGTTGGCGTTTTTTCGTAGACTTAACCGTATTTTCGCCGTGACTATTCGGTGATCGGTGGACACACACTCAAAAGAGGAGTATGCCTCGAAATTCATTGCACTATTTTTCCATTTCTTGTTTATAAGGACGTAGTCTATCTGAGCTTTAGTATTGTTTGCGTACGTGTATGTCCATAGTTTTCCCTCCCTTTTTTGGTAGTTTGTATTGAGGCATGCTAATCTATTTTCTATCATGAAATCTGTTAGATGTTGCCCATTCCTATTTGACGTGTTGTGGAGGCTGTATTTGTTGTTTCCGTTTTTCCCGATTTGGGCATTCATGTCTCCGCCAATGACTAACATGTTGTGTTTCGGGATACTACGCACTAATGAGGATAACTCATCGTAGAAGATGACTAGTTCAGTTTCTTCACTAACATTGGTAGGGCTGTAGCAGGAGATGATTGTTGCTCTGGGGTTGCCGTTAAAAGAAGCTGCCATCATTCTAGGTTGTTTTTTCTCAACGCTATTTAGCGTTTTTAATGCTCTTGGTCCTATAAGTAATCCTACCCCTCCTACTGCGGCGTTGAAAGAGTTTTTCCATGCGGATACGGTGACGAGCGACCACCCATTGCCAGTTTCGTGATATTTGATATCTTCGGTGTGCGTGTATCTGTGTTCTTGTATGCATATTATGTCAATCTTATGTTCTTCGGCCGATTCGATTAGCTCTGGTAGTTGTCCTATTCTATTTAAGGTTCTTACGTTAAATGTTTCTATTTGTTGTGTTGGCTTGCATTTTAGTAGTTTTGATTGTTTGAGCTCTGTAGCTGATTTTTCGAACACTGAGACCAGGGCTCCAACCTCAGAAGGACGCGCCCCTTTTTTACCCGCGCAAAGAGCGATGCGGTTTGTGTATGTGGTTTGAGTGTGGGTCATGGTTATTTTTCGATGGCTGTTTTATTCTCTTCTATAGAAGCCACTCTTATAGAGGAGCAGCAGTAGTTCCCCGATCGAACTAACGATCCTGAGCGTAAAGTCGTCAAACTCACGTCCAGGACCCGTTTAGGTATTGAGTTTGGTCGCCCATGGGTTTATTCAAATACCTTTACGTACATCATGCTGCTTCCCATGTGTACGTATATAAAATAAAAAATTTAAAAAGAAATTAAAAAAAGATGGGGGGGGGTAAATTTGATTGAAATTTTTTTTTTTTTAAGTTTTAACTTAGTTAAAGTCCAAGATCAAGGTACTTTCGACAGACTTTCACTGGTACTGAATTGTTTTTGGCGGTATTGGGATATTTTCCTAGGCTTTTCAGTTGTTTTTTTTTTAGTTTTTTTCCCCACTATACTACCGTTGGGAACCTAGTAGGCTTCAGGAATTATAGAGCTTTTACAAATGCTTTTTTTTTTTGGCGTTTTAGGCTTTTACTTTTTCTTCTAAACTACTGTTAGGGCTTTCTTTAAGAATTTTTAAATCATATTATAGAAGACATTCAAAAACATTCTGCTGTGTTCGCTGACATTTGGACAGAGAGAGTCTTTAAAATCAATTTGGGTTTACAGTAGAGTAAGCGTGTCTTTACATTTAAAACGCATAGTTTAAGCATTATTTTACAAACAAAATACAGCATAACATTTTGTAAAAATTCAGCATTTTAAATTAATTGGACTTAAAGACATACTGACCAATATTGATACATTTCTTCCTCTGTTGGCTCGTGTGTTCAAATGTTTCTTCTTCATTTAACGTTTACTTACTACTGAATTTTAGGTAGTTTTGGAGACGGTCTGTTCTGTTCGGGGGGGGGGGGAGTTAATTTCATCATTTTTTTTTCTTTTTCTTTTCTCTTTTTTTGGGGGGGGGGCTGGGGTGGCATTAGGTGTTTTAGGCTTTTACTTTTTCTTCTAAACTACTGTTAGGGCTTTCTTTAAGAATTTTAAAATTATATTATAGAAGAGATTCAAAAACATTCTGCCGTGTTCGCTGACATTTGGACAGAGAGAGTCTTTAAAATCAATTTGGGTTTACAGTAGAGTAAGCGTGTCTTTACATTTAAAACGCATAGTTTAAGCATTATTTTACAAACAAAATACAGCATAACATTTTGTAAAAATTCAGCATTTTAAATTAATTGGACTTAAAGACATACTGGCCAATATTGATACATTTCTTCCTCTGTTGGCTCGTGTGTTCAAATGTTTCTTCTTCATTTAACGTTTACTTACTACTGAATTTTAGGTAGTTTTGGAGACGGTCTGTTCTGTTCGGGGGGGGGGGAGTTAATTTCATCATTTTTTTTCTTTTTCTTTTCTCTTTTTTTGGGGGGCCTGGGGTGGCATTAGGTGTTTTAGGCTTTTACTTTTTCTTCTAAACTACTGTTAGGGCTTTCTTTAAGAATTTTAAAATTATATTATAGAAGAGATTCAAAAACATTCTGCCGTGTTCGCTGACATTTGGACAGAGAGAGTCTTTAAAATCAATTTGGGTTTACAGTAGAGTAAGCGTGTCTTTACATTTAAAACGCATAGTTTAAGCATTGTTTGTAAAATAATGCTTAATATATTATATATGTAATTAATTATATTTGTATAATTCAATATATATACAATCTAACTGTGATTATATATATATATATATATATATATAAAAGGATGGACAAAAGTGATAAGACGAATAGGAATGTTACTTTTATGTTGTTTATTTTTTGATTGCTCTCAACTAGTTTTGACCGAGGTTCATCATCTGGAAAAAGAGTTTGGAGCATAAGAATGAAGCACTTTTAGAAAGTTTTTAGAGATTTTTTTAAATTTAAACGTTATTTGAAAGAATTTTTAACGGAATTGATATGCTATATAAAAAGCTAGGTAAAATATACTGTTGGTGTTGCATATCCATTAGTCTGAAGAATGTAGTCTGATCAAAGTGTGTTTGTTTGGACCCATATATATATATATATCTGCTTTTCTCTTGTGAGAACACCTGTTTTAATGTTTTTATTAGTTTTGAAGTGGATGTGTTTCAAATTAGCCCAAACTAGAAGGGCTTGTTTGTTTGTGTGTTTGTGTGGATTTCGTCACAGTGTTATTTTCAAGGGGTGGCCCTTCAAATCAGTGGCGACTTTACGAGTTCATTTGTTTGCATAAGTGTATAAGGTTCTTAAATTTTTATTCTTTTCAGTTCGGAAGATTAAGTTTCATATTAAATTCAAATAGCACACACGTTTTTAGAATTGACTTCTTATAATTATTGGTTTCATGTTTATATTTTTTCAATTCTTTTTATTATTGTAAATTTTGCATCTTTGTTAAACTTGTGACCGCTTATACGGAAGTCTTGTTTCACTAATATCAGATTTTTCTGATCCATAGTTTTTATATATATATATATATATAAGTAAAAGTAAAGTTGGCGACTGTTGTCAATGGCGACCAGAAGGTTCCCTTTTCAATAGCTACTACACTGAGGTGTAGGGGATGGCGCGACTCATTTCCCTGGATTTCTCCACTTTACCCTTGATACGTACCTTATATAGCTGAGTGTTAAGAAAGGAGGTATCAAGTACCATTTTTAAAGTCTTTGGTATGACGCGACCTGGGATTGAACCCAGGTCTCCCGGACAATTGGCGAACACTCTACTCGCTAGGCCAATGAGCCGGTTATATATATATACATATATATATACACACACACACACACACATATATATATATATCCAGTCAGTCCTACGATTTTATTCATAGCTGATGGGATAATTATTGAATTCATACCTTTCCCGAGGGTGTTCGCGCCATGTGAAATGCAAACAGACTCGTACAGGATTTGAACTCGGTTGCTTGAGTCCATTTCTACAACGGTAACCATTTCACTACGAGCTCCTCACTATGTATACCTATGTTTAACTACACATACAAAGCACTGCAATCATATCTTAAACGCATCTACTGTTATGCAATTGCTGTTCATAAACATATCTGTGGTGAGTAATGCATTTCAATGGTGCTGAGAGGGACGTGAGCGACAAACCACGGCAGTCATATAACAAAATGAAAAGCGATGTGATCAGTTGATCCCTGTCGCGAATCGTGCCGATGAAAAAGGGACTACACAGACATTCCTATATAAAGCTAGACATATATCACGTAAACTTATTCATATAAAATATAGTTATCCATGTTACTATATATGCTATGTACACTTCAATTTATCCGTCGGTTCTTAGAATAAAGTAAGTCTTCTGAAATTGGTGGACAACTTCACTAACCTAGGAAGCAGCGTCTCATCAACCGAAAAAGACATCGACACACGGCTAACGAAGGCATTGACAGCTATCTATAGGCTTTCGATCATATGGAAATCAGACCTGACCGATAAAATGAAACGCAGTTTCTTCCAGCGATCGTGTCGATACTGCTATATGGATGCACTACTTGGACGCTAACGAAACGGCTGGAGAAGAAGCTAGACGGCAATTACACAAGAATGTTGCGAGCAATATTGAACAAGTCCTGGCGGCAACACCCCACAAGGCACCAACTATACGGCCATCTGCCTCCCATCACGAAAACTATCCAAGCTAGACGAACCAGACATGCAGGACACTGCTGGAGAAGCAAGGACGAGCTTATAAGTGATTACTCCTATGGACCCTCGCATATGACCAAGCAAAAGCAGGACGCCCAGCTCGAACATACGTACAGCAGCTATGTGAGGATACGGGATGTAGCCCTGAAGACCTGCCAGAGGCGATGAATGATAGGGAAAAGTGGCGAAAGAGGGTCAGGGATATCCGTAATCCGATATCCGTAACCCGTTAGAGGTTGATGTGCCGTTAAACAAATAAATCAAACTAAACTATGGATAATTCAGTTTAGTTTGGTTGTATGAGCAATGGTCACCAGTGGGTTGTAAAGATTAACTTCGCGACGGCGTTTATTAACTTGAGTCATCACAAAACATAGTTCTTTGGTACGCCTCTTTATTGCTGCATTAAGAAGTGGGACAATTAAATTTCTAGTCAGTTTGCAAAACTTAAAATGCAGTTCACAGAGTTGGCTTTCAGTTCTTTGTCAAAATGCAGTTTTCAACATCATTTCCGGTTCTATATTTTTGCTGCTCTTGGCAATATTATTTTCTAGTTCCTTTTACTTCCTCTATTTTTACCACAAATCATATTCTTTATAATTATTTACAAAGCTGAGCATAAGGTCAGCATTATCGAGTACTCATTGAGAATAGAACTAACAATGGTTCTTGAGCTTGCACTACGCGAGGCTCCCAAGATTCATTCTGTGTTGTTAACATTTCTACGACATTTTATCATGCAAACGTATCGTTTGGAAATTCTCTCTTTCACACACACCGATACACATATTTCATCGTCTCTGTCTATTTATCTGTCTGTCCACACACACACACACACACACACACATATATATATATATATATATATATATATATATGTGTGTGTGTGTGTGTGTGTGTGTGTGTGTATTGTTCTGAATTCATCTTTAAATGGTACATTTATAATAAATAGACTTACTAATTCAACACGCAAAATGAAACTTACACTTACCGACCTCAGCTTCTTGACTGCAAGTTCAAACATGTAGGAACAAATTATGTGCTTGTATATAAATGTTTTTTTGTAAATACAGTACACAATCATTATTAAGGCACCCTTGAGTGCCGTTATAATGAATTTGTTGTTATGTGTGGATCTAACTCGAAGTAGATTAATAAGGAGAAGCCAGAAGGTATACACAAAAATAACGTTTTATCATTTTTCACTGACCATTGTTTCATATGCATATTATTATAGTGATTGCCTGTTCATCAGTTTAGTATAAAAATCCCAGTGTTTGTATTTACTTACCCCTACGCCTGTCAGGAGTAGGAAGTGTCATAAAATCAATTTTCTTGCAGATTTAAGCTGGCTCGAATTCAGAGTTGTCCTCCTAGACTAGGCCAGTGTTTTCCTATAATTTTCAATAGCTGAAAGTATGGAAAAAAAGATGAATTCATGGAAGAAAGCTGAAACCATGGAAGAAAAGATGAATTCATGAATTCATTCCAAGGGCATTAATTCAAACTGAAACAGCTTCATATAGGATCGTATCGTTACGTCATGTGCCTCGAATGTTAAATTCAGAAACTTATGCTAGCCTTGGGAAATTTACTTATTTAATGAGTATATATTATACGAAAGTTTTTGATGAAGAGAAACAAAATATATACATCCTTCTAAATTCTATAGTCTCATGTATGCGTTATATCTTGTACATTATAGAAAATACAATGATATATCCGAAAACTAATGCACTTCTCTTTAGACATTACTTCGTCTTCTTAATTACTGTAAGTTTATCATTCATTTGAATCTATGTGAAGCTTTTCGTGTTACACTAAGTTTCAGAAATTCGACATCTTAAACTATACATTGGAATCTTTATGTAATGTAGTTATCAACTAAGCTTTGCTTAGTTCTGTTCACTAGATTATAAATAATTAACTAAATGACCATCCATATAACTACTGAGAAAGTTCTTCACTGTTTAACTTGGGTGATCTAGCGGGAAACGGTGCTTTCAGTCTGAGTTGCTCGTGTCAATCTTTATGTACTTTGCCCAGTTTGGGTCACAAACTTTAGGTTACTTGTAATACTTGCAGTTACTAAGTGGTCACTCATTTGAGTACTGAACAAGCTCATCGACTGTACGTCATCATCTACTGCTGTAGCAAACAAATCTCCGATAACAAGCTTGCGAAAATATAAAAAAAATATACCTCCAGAATGAGTGGATCAATAGATATAGTTTTAATGTCCTTCCTTTTAATATTGTAAGGAAATTGACATTAAAACTATATTGTGTTGCACTCTATATACGAAAGTTTCCGGAGACAAAGACAAGATGGAGGACAACGGCTTCATTAAAAAGATTAAAGTCAAATAAGTGGTCCACGAAAATATACCATTCACTTTGATTTGGTTTGGTTTCTTTGTTTAATGGCATATCAACCTTTGTGGGATGATATACTAAAGTCAACCTTGTAGAAGAATAGCTTCTCTCTAGATTTGTCTCAAATCGGTAACACGTGAGTCAATGAAAAAATTGCTACTATTTTGGTGAATCGTAGCCTATCCTAGTGTCCCACTAACTTCCGAAATCTAAGCTTGTGACTTGTCCTCTACCCGTTACTAACTGACTGACTGACAAACTGGCCCTTTACAAATTCTAAAGTTTCGTGTGATTGTTTCTCGAACTTACTGTCGAGAGTTTTTGGAATTGACCCTTCGTTGTCGATTAGCACTTTAAGTTGGAATAGGAAGTTTGCTTCTTCATTATAATTTATCAAAATATGTATTTATGATTAATGCTGAGTACTAAGCAAGTACTACCATTTTTTTGAGTCTTTGGTATGACTCGACCAGGGATTGAACCCCGGTCTCCCGGACCATTCGTAAATACTCTACTCAATGGCCGGGTATTTTATTTGTAATTATAATTTATCATAATTCATTAAGGTATGTATTTATCCAACGCCTCCAGTATGAATAGGATACGGCACAAAGTCAATTTTTTAATCGGAGAACAACAAGTTTGAAATTAGAGTTTTCTTCTTCCAAGACCGATTGACCACAGAGGCGAAAGATTACAGTCTGCTTTGTAGTTTATCCATTACTGGATGTGGCAAGAGATATATTCGTACTTTACCTAACGGTGCTATCACGAAAATAAAACGCAAACAGCCCCATCTCGGGACTGAAATCGGCTCACCTTTTCCATTTACCAAGATGATAAACGTTAGGTCACACAACAGCATGAAAATATGCGTACTTTTGTGATCTGTTTATATCCATATTTACCCAACCCCTCCGCTCGGGTTGGATACGACGCAAAATCAATTTTTAAGCCGAGTTAAACAGATTTGAATTCAGAGATTTCCATCTCCTAGACTAGTTGCCTCACCAAGGCTGAAGAACCCAGTTTGCCCTACTATTTACCCATGGAAGGAGAATAATCGGATTCATACCTTTCCCAAGAGTATTAGTGCTAAGTGAAATGCAAATCAGTCTCGTCCAGGATTTGAACTCGTGTCAACGTGTCCATTTCCTACGACGATAGCCATTACACCACGGGCACCTCCACATATGTTTATATGATTCTAGCATTCCGTTTTTAAATTAGGTTTGTAGTTTACTGGCATTTTGTGTCTAGAAAGTATTCTAATCAGATAAGCTCTGATAAGAATCATCCCTTTTGCCTCATTTTTCTCTGTTTGTGAAGTGACCGGTTAATTAGAAGGTGGTTCACTTTTCACTGTCTCTTGGCCATCTAAAAATTCCTTGGATGGAAATTGATCTCCATAAATCTGTGTAAAAGCATTAACGTTTCTGTTGTATTTTCCTGATTAACACAGGATTTGATTTCGTTGTCCATTTTCGTGGCATACTTGCTTGAACCGCATTCGACATCACGACTGAACACAGCGTTGTATATTAGAAGAACTTACACAAAAGATGATATTAAATCTAGATATTTCACATTAATGGATAATGATCACATTCCCAAAGTGCAGGCAGTTATCCATGGATATCGTCTATTGACAAAGAGTGAAGCGCACATTTCTTGATATGACGGTAGAAATTTATCTTCTGAAATCGGTGTCCCAACAACTCACCCACGAAAAGTTGGAATATAATCAGTTTGGATCCATAAGCAGTTGACTTGACGCCACGTTCTTTGAGGAGGGTAATTATACAACGTGCATCGATTGAACAAGAACATTAATTTCGATGTTGACAAGATGGAAAAGGGTTTGTTTGTATGGTAATTAACTTTTTAGATTAGAAAATGATTGAACCATATGTTTCGGAGATATGCAACCCACCAAACACACACACACACACACACACACACACACACACACACACACACACACACATATATATATATATATATTCGACTCCATTCACAGAGGAAAGATGGAACAAATCCTACTAGCGTACGGCATACCTAAAGAAACCGTAGCGGCAATAACGATTCTCTATAGAAACACTAAAGTAAAAGTACGATCACCAGATGGAGACACAGAATACTTCGACATAGTAGCAGGAGTACTACAAGGAGACACGCTGGCTCCGTATCTCTTTATCATTTGTCTAGACTACGTACTTAGAACATCGATTGACAAAATCAAAGAGAATGGCTTTGAACTGACGAAGAAAAGAAGCAGAAGATACCCCGCAACAACAATTACCGACGCCGACTACGCCGATGACATAGCGATACTGGCAAATACACCTGACCAAGCCGAAACACTTCTGCATAGTTTGGAACGAGCAGCAGCAAGCATAGGCCTCCATGTTAATGCACACAAAACGGAATATATGTGCTATAACCAAACGGGGGACATCTCCACTCTAGAAGGAACCCCTCTTAAACTAGTAGACAAATTCACGTACCTAGGAAGCAGCGTCGAATCAACCGAAAAGGACATCGAAACGAGGTTAACGAAAGCATGGACAGCTATCAATAGGCTATCGACTATATGGAAATCAGACCTAACCGATAAAATGAAACGCAGTTTCTTCCAGGCAGCGGTCACATCGATACTGCTATATGGATGCACTACATGGACACTAACAAAACGGCTGGAGAAGAAACTAGATGGCAATTACACAAGAATGCTGCGTGCAATCCTGAACAAGTCCTGGCAGCAACACCCCACAAGACACCAACTGTACGGCCACCTGCCCCCTATCACGAAAACTATTCAAGTTAGGCGAACCAGACATGCAGGACATTGCTGGAGAAGCAGAGATGAACTCATAAGAGATGTACTCTTATGGATCCCCACACACGGCCGCGCAAAAGCAGGACGACCAGCACGAACGTACATTCAGCAGCTATGTGAGGATACAGGTTGTTGTCCTGAAGACCTGCCTAGGGCGATGAACGATAGGGAGGAGTGGCGAGAGAGGGTCAGGGATATCCGTGCTGCCAGCACGATATGATGATGATGATGATGATATATATATATATATATATATATATATAATTGGGCAACAATTAAATGTGACAGACAAGAAATAAATCTGACTGTATGAAAATGTACCGAGATGAAAAAATGCAATTTCTTCAGAGGATTATTTTATTTATTGAATTATTTGCCAACGTCAAATGTTTGGTTTTTTAGACCTTCATCTGGGTGTATAATTTATGAAGTGAAGGGAAAAAGATGATAACGTATTAAAATATTCTATTTCTGTTAGTAGCGTTCGGTTACAAATTTGTGGGATGTAATTAGCATTCCAAAATTTATTAAAAATAAATCCATATTTATCTATTTATCTATCTATGTTAATAATTATATTATTTCATATCTACCAATTATAAACATTCCATAACATATATATCCAGCTTTATAAATATTGGCCTTCTTCATTCTATCTGTTTAATTCAACTGTTTATCTAACGAAGTATATATAAATGATGAAGCCAAATTATTTTGAATTAGGCACTTTTTAACTTTTCAGCTTCAATGTGACCATATAATGAGATATTGAAATCACACACACACACACACACACACACACACACACACACACACACACACACACACATATATATGAATCATAAACTTATATATATATATATATGAATCATAAACTTATATATGTATATATGAATCATAAACTTATATATATATATATATATATATATATATATGAATCATAAACTTATATATATATATATATATATATATATATATATATATATATATATATATTTGAATCATAAACTTAATCCATAGTTTTAAAAACGATTGTAGCAAATACTATAAAGGTTGCGAACCGAATATCTTTTCTATAACATGCTTCACCTCATTTAGCATTCCGTAACCGGTATTGCAGCGGTAACGATTTAAAGTATCACCCATCCGAGGCAGAAGTGAGGGTGTAGCCTTTTTTGAAACGCAATGAATATATATATATATATATATATATATATATATATATATATATATATATCGGATAAGTGTGCAAATAATTGAACAAAACAACGATTTACAAATTGATAAATCTTATTTCTTTAAATTGAGAAAAAAAGTTTGTTGAAAAACAGAATTTCTTGTAAGCAAAGATAATATTAGTCCGAGCGTAAATATTTTAGGAAAGAAAGTAAAGTTCTTTCATGAAATGTAATAATTTGTATTGCCTAATTCCAGTTGATCAACTTTATATGTGTAAAAGGTCTTTGTGTGAGTTTGTCAGTATGTAAGAGAGAAAGTATGTTTATGCGCCGATATGTAAACGGATGAAGCTAGAAATTTCATTTGCAAGAGAAAGATGATTAGTACGACCATGTCTATTTAAACAAACTGTTTTCGTTCAATTTAAAATAATCAAGCAATGTTGAAATTAGATAAATTCTTGAAGGAAAAGAATGTTAGATGTTCACTCAAAAGAAATAAAGTCGAAAGATTTTGAGTTGGTTATAGAATAAATCTATAAAACCTATTCATAAGATTTAAATAGGCTCGAATTTAGATTTAAAAAGTTGATGATCTATCTATTATTCTAATCTATTGAAAAATTGTATTTCTAATAATCTAGGAGGGAAAAGATTTCTCAAGTTATTTGGGGCTTTGATCTTTCAAATTTTTCGCTGCAAGTCAAGTATTGTCATCGGCGAATCTCAAAGAAAATTTTAAAACATCACGTATGCACCGATTGGTCAATAAATGTAACCCCACTTACATTTTTTGCGCAAAAATCGACACTTTTTACCATTCAGGGTTTTCGGACAATTGTCTTAATCTTTGTATTCATAAAGTTTCGACCGATATGTCCACCGGCTTTTTTCAGGTGTTTCTTGTCGAACTTGCAAGCCTACCCAAAACTTCGAATCACGTCCTTAATTTAATCCACGGAGGTCGCTTGTTCTGATCCCGTTAACCATAACCGGGTAAAAGTGTTAAGTATTCTATATTGTTACTCGCCTGCAGTAAGGGTTGAACCTGAAACCTCCAGATGATTGTCACTTAAAAGCCTAGGCAAACAACACCTGTAACTTTCACACCATGTGTCCAGCTGGACAGTTTAGAGAGAGTTTTTAGGACTTATAAACTTAATGTTCTTACATCACTATGAATAACTACTATAATGTTATAATTATTTACCAGAGTTTATGTTTTAAAAATCGTAATATGAGCTCAGGTAAAAAAATCATACAAGAAGAGACTGTTCTCCCAAGAACGAACAACCTTACTACTTATGTGGTATCCGTGATCCATTTCTAGCTACTTCCACGGCCTCAGGGACTGAACAGAGAGTATAAAACAACAAAAGGTCCTAATGTTAATATGAGTTGTACTTTGTGCTTTTTACTCCCTATCCAACGAATTGCCCTTACTGACATAGCAGTCGCCTCTGACCATGCTACAGACATTTATATTGGAAACTACGCTATACAAGCAGAATTTTAAAACCAAACACACTCGTAACAATTCAAGTTTATTCAACTGAACGTGACTTCAGAGCGGCAAACATAAACTGAATGTTTTCATATGAGTTGAAGGTCAACATTGATCAACCAACTTAAACAAAAACAAAATAAAAAAAACAAAAAACAACCCCCCCAAAAAACAAACCAAAGACAAAGAGAAAAAACAAAGAGAAAACAAAAAACAAACAAAGGAAACAAAAAACAAAACAAAACAAAACGTCTCATTACTTTTTAAACCGATCAAGTGTTTGTGTTATTTCGTATTCTTTTCTCTTTTGTCGATACAATTCCTCCTATGTCTGTTTCTTTGGGCTGCAATACTCTTCGGAGAATAAAGAAAGGCGGTAACAGAAATGTTGCCCTATCATGAATGATCATCAGAACGAATGGTAGTTTTTGAAAGAAACAAATAATTTTTTTACGAGTGTCTTTGCGTCATTCTATTGGCTTGATTATATGTGCATTATGCGTAAACATCTGTTTGCGCATTTTGAAATGCTTTTTCGGTTGCGTGTCGTGGGAGAAAAAATGTCTTCAACCAAGAAATACCCTTTCTATGAAGAGAGAGAGAGAGAGAGAGAGAGAGAGAGAGAGAGAGAGAGAGAGAGAGAGAGATTTATGATTTGCGCACAAAATACAGAGCAATTTCCCCTTCTTTTCAAGATGGCCACCCACCGCCGAGAATAATCAGCATTTATTTCACAACAATCTGTTAGAAAAGAATGATTTAAGAATAATCAGATTATATAGTTTCGTGCATTGACTTTTCTTAGTTTTCTTTTCTTTTCTCCTTTTCCTCTTTCTTACGTATTCATTTCTTAAGATTCCCCCCCCAAAGCTTCTTTTTATATGTATTTTTTCATATACATTTATTTGTTGTTTTTATACATTTTTTAAAATCTTGTATGCCTTTCACTACATCTTTTGTTTTCCTTCCCTTCCCCTTTTTTCTTGATTCACGTTCAATAGCCTCTTCATTGACGCAGGTCAGCCAGCCAGCAAGTGAATTAAGCCGCTCAAGATTACTATGGATACATGTTAAAACTCTATTAAAAATGTCTGTGAACACAGAAATACTCGGGCATTTGATTACCTATCTACGTACACAGGAGCTACTGATTCTGTCAACTTCAAATATATTTGGTGAATTAAGAAAATAGCAATCTACGTTCACTCGAAACCATCTAACTTCTTATACCTCAAGAAAGAGAGTTTTCCTAAAGTTTTCTTTTCAGGTTATGAATCCTTTATTAAAAAGCTGATATATATATATATATATATATATATATATATATATATATATATATATATATATATATATATATACCCCCTCCTTCTGTACAAGTAAGATGCTACAAAAGGTCAATTTTAATGCATGGAGAGCTTAAAAGTTGTAAATTCAAAATTTCCCTTCTTTTGAAAGGTTGTGATATCAGTCTGTTGGATTCATAGCCTTCCCAAGGGTATTAGTGCTATGAGAAGCACAAACACATGTGTCCATGATTTAAACTCGGGTCACTGTGTCCATTTTTCTACAACAGTAGCCATTACACTTCGAACACCTCCATTATAACAATTTGACATATCCGTTGTGTCCGTCTTTGTCTTTCCCATGACATTCTTGGACGCGTAGGAAATGGAATCGGCGTCTCAGGTTCAAATCGTTGACACAGCTGTTTGCGTTTCACTTGACACTAATACTCTTGAAAAAGGCATGAATCCATCCATTCTCTCCACAGCTATGGGTAATTAGTAGGGTATACTAAGTTCTTTTGCCATAGGAAACCAGTCTAGGAGAA
>OY757911.1:25398734-25614721 GCA_963585895.1 Sepioteuthis lessoniana | reverse complement strand
GGAGAAGAAAAACTTTGAATTGAAACCAGCTTTACTCACCTTAAAAATGACAGTGTCACATTGTGATCACTGGCGTGGGGATTGGATAAATTAATACATTTATTTTTGGACAAAATCTTTCATTTTGCTTCATATCAATAATCACGCGACATCTGAAAACTGAGGCAATGCTTTAAGAATTTCTCTTTCTGGTAATGTATAACATTGCGATTTATATAAAACAAAAAAGCTTTGAGAATGATACGTCCTATTTATTTTCACGGAAACTACAACAGAAGGAGGACACTAATATGGTTGAAAAGAGAAAGCTTTTAGCTGCCCTACATTATGTTTAAACATTGCCTCTATTATTTGTTATGAATTTTCGCCTGCGATAAGCAAGAATTGGATGGCTAAAGTTTGTCTCGTGTCAATTTGAAAAATTACCAATCTCGATACTTGGCCCATTCGGCTTGGGCTTCAGAATGCACCGACTGCATTCCTGCATATGGGTAAGACTTCCCCAACGAATCTCCTGGATATAACACTTCAGTAATGTTGGAGCTTTGGGGAATGCGGAGTACTCCTTTATTGCCATCGTTCCCAGGTCCACTGTAGCCCGGAGTTGTAGCACCTGATAGGCTCCTATCTATGAGTCAAATAGAACTGTTTGACATTTAAACTGTGTACTTATGCTAAATTGAATTGTTTGAAATAGAACAGTTCATGGCATTCAATAACCTACTATGGTTGATATGCCGAACCAAATCCAAATCCAATCTCGATACATTTTGATCAGCAATTTTTGGCAAAATGCAGGATTGTGCGAGTCCAACACTTTTAAAAATCACTTGGCATAGGTCCACGCAGCTTGTTCTTGTTTTTCAAACTGAAAATTCCTCGCAGTGTTTAGATTTGAGTACGCGGAAGACGTTTAAAGAAATACAACGGTACATCTTTCATTCTCAATAGTTTTTGGACACACCTAATATTGTCTTCATTCATGCTGTAAAATTATATTTGTTTCCAAATATTCATTAGGTTTTAACATTTAAATACATTTTCTAATAATTAATGTTTGCTTAAAGATCATACATGGAGGCCATAAAGCTCTTTCATCGATTTCAAACCCAATAATGAATGTGTAGAATCATCTAATGAGAAAAGAGAGCCGGGCCATCTCAATAAAATTAGTCCCTTGTGTAGATGACGGTGTAAAACTCGGATTGAGATTATAAATCGATGGAAGGGAACCAGTGTCAAGATATTACTATAGCACATAGGATTCCTTTGTTTGTCAGAACGACTTAAAGAATATATTCGATTCAGTTTGAATGTTATCCCGACACACTTAGTTAAATTGTCCGTTATGTGGGCACTTGTAACAAACATTGCAAATTCATCAAAATATAACCATACAATTGGCACATATTCATGGGCCAAAATTTAACAAAGATTCAATTTATGATCTCTGAATAGCCATATCTTGGAAAATATCTAATATTCATAAGATTTTTAAAGTGCTCAGCAAAGAGCAAAAAAAAGTATATCACACATGACCCACTTTCAAGATTCAACATGCAATATAGAACCCCCCCCCAGACATATAAGGCTTTTTCATTAGATTAAACAATTATTCTTAATAATTTACAATAATTTTTTATACTGGAAATCAATTCTGGTGTGAACATTTTAAGAATTCCATGAATATTTTATTAATAGATGTTTTCCATATAGCCGAGAGTGAACTGAATTAACTTATTTTAGTTGGATACCTTGTAGGTCCTAATCTTAGAATATATACATCATGGTCTGCCTCAGCGTTTTCATGATATTTACAGATATATAGAAAATATTTCAATGCTTTTCCTCCAACAATAGACATTTGTGAGGAGTGATACCTTGAAATATTTACTGAAATAGTCATAAAAACATATCAGAACATTTCTGGAAACTATTGGGGTATTGTGTTTTAAATTAGCATAGACCTGAAGTCGAAAGCCATTTTAAAGATTGCAACACAATTTTTGAGATAAAATTTGATGCACAGATTTTACTATTAATTTTTTGATAAATACCGTAATTAAAAAAATACCCTAAAACAAAAAAAACCCAAAATGGTTAAAACAAAATTTTAAAAAATGTGTTTGTTCTAAAATTCAATATTAAGGATGTACATATATCCCGTTACTCCAATACTCTTCAAAAATAGCCAGTGTCTTCTCCTAACCCACTGTGCTCGTTTTTAAGACGGGACTTTACGTTCATTTTCATGTCACTATCTCGTCAGTTAATTAAAATCTAACATCATTGATTAACACTTAATTTCTAGGGTTATATACATTGACTGGAGAATTGTCAATACAGCAAAAAGTGACGGGCCGGATGTTATCTAAAGGTATTGCTGTGGTGCTATGGATTAATGCTAATGTTACTTTGACGTCCATATCTGACCCCATTTCTCGGAGAAGCCTGGTTCTACTTAGTTCACCTGTTCTTATAGGTTATATCGTAAAGTAGCTGGTATGTAGAAACAGGATTCATCGAGAAAAAAGGCAGATGTGAGTTCGAATTTCACCGTGATCTTATTTTTTAAATGTTTGTTCTCGTAATGTAATAACTCGCTGCTAGAGAAATGGCAATCCGACAGAGTTACCATAAAATGCGAACTAGAATGAAAAAAGATGAAGGTTGATAAACGGCAAATTAACAATTATAACGGATGATCAATCATCTTGCAATCATTCTATACTTTCTTTGTATTTTACCGACATAAGACCCCAGACGCGAACACTTGGGCAGATTCTCTTTTTAGTAAATAAGAAACAAAGAGTAAAAAAAGCAATTCAGGTAAAAGGAATACAGAAATAAAAGCAAATTCTAAAAACCAAATTAGTATTCCCACCTGCTGAGAGAAGTGGTTCTCAAACTTCATTGTATGACGGTGGACTAAGAAATATATTTGACTCGTGCAGTACTCTCCATTAAAACATGAATACACATTGGTAGTGCATTAGGATATAATTAGCATACAAAAGTTTATTTAATACTTTTATTTAATAGTTTTGGAGATTATTCATGCATTGGTTATTTAAGATAAGATTATTTAAATCGGAATGTTTTCTGAGAGTCAGTGTAGTGTCTCTGCGCACAATCTAGAATCACAGGAATAAGTACCTATGGTTAACTGATTGATTGCTTTTAATGGCATATCAACAAACCATGAGCTATTTTATTAATTGTACGTTTATGCTTAAATCTTATGTGCAGTTGTTTCTTAAAAGGTTAAAGTTACTATTTCTATTCAATAATAGTCATTTGTTTGCACAGAGTTAAATGATTTCACGTAACTAATAATAATCCTTAGTAAAGAATTATAGCTTCAAGAAATTACTCTTAATACAAATAATTTATATTTACATGGCATCAAGTATTCCTATGGAATATGAATCATTTTTAAACAGATCTATTTGAACCATATAAGCAACATTAGCAAGTACTAACACTTGGGGTCAGAGTGAACCAGGGAGTTATGGTAAATGAGTTGTACTCCCCAATGCTTAGATATCGAGAAGTGGAACCTCACTATCAGATGTAGTTTCGTATTATACTCAGGACACCTCTTTAAGGGTTTCTTAGGCCTCAACAGGAGATATCAACGTATTTAAAACCCTGTTGACAGGGCAGATTAAGTACCTGTAATCCTTGGCATAAGTATGTATTTACGTAACATCTCTACCCCGCGCAGGATGTAATACAAGATCACTTTTTAAGTGAAGTAAAGCTTTTTTTTAATTCAGAGTTTTCTCTCTTCTTGCCTAACCAGTTTGTCTGACTATTTTCATTACTAGAGAAAGAGCATATTGATTCATGCCTTCCTCAGATGAAACGTAACCTCGTCTAAGATTTGAACTCATATTGCCAATTCCATTTCCTACAACAATAATCATTACATTAAGCCTGCCTCCTGTGTCAGTCAGAAATTATGGTATCATTTACGTATAAATCGACACTTTTTAAAAATTTGTTTGAACTGCCACGAAACAAAGTACCGTTTTATGATATTTCAGTTAACAATCATAATAGAGTATAAATCTCACAGATATTCTAAAATTTATAAGATCTAAAAATATAGTTATTATAAAAGTAAAACAAAAAATAATACATTTATAGAATTAAAATTTCAACCATATTAAAAAAAAAGTTTTAAACAGGTAAAATTCTGAGCAAAGTTTATTAATATTTAGCAATACTCAGTTTATTAATATTTAGCAAAACTCAGTTTATTAATATTTAGCAATACTAAGAAAGTTTATTAATATTTAGCAATACTTTACCTGCAAAAAATAATATTCTCATCACAAAGGGTTTTTTTTTATTAGATAGTGAGATCAAGTTGCTAATACATTGCAAAAAGCTTCCTATGTGGCCGGGTGCGTGTATGTGTGGGGTGTGTCCGCACGGTTATTATCTAGGTTTATTTTTCCTGGATTAACATCGGAGCTTATAGTTAGCTTTTAGCAATAAAAGCTCACGAACTTGGCTCTAATCAAATATGGAAAAAGAATAATTAAAACAGCTAAACTAGGAAATCTGAAATAAATTTTCTTCTCATTTCCTAAAACTTTCAGACCAAAATTCCTTTTCATCAAACGGCTTGTTAAAGCATAATTTTTTTTAATTCGTGCATTTATTTTGCTATAAAAATGACTTCAATTCAAAAACCAGAACCTAATGTAACTAAAAGTAGAAGTTCGCTTTTGTACAAAAAACATTTCAGAATTTTGATGACTTCCGAGTTATTTTTATATGTAAGAGGACCATTTCAAAATTCCAAAATAAAGTACAATGCAACCCTTAACATTTCGTAGCTAAAAACAGTAATATATTTTATCCTCTTATATTTTGAAATCCCACAGTTATTTTTATTTTAAGAAAACAACGTAAAATCGCAGCAATTTTAAAACATAATTCATGTAAAAGCCGAAAGCAACTTTCTACCTTGTTTGTTTGTCTGTCAGTTATAGATAAAAGGTACAATCATATTTTTTAAATACATAAGCTTCTGTTTCTTATTCGGTTCTCTAACTGAATCTCCGTACATATTGAGCACTTTTTTTAGTATTTATTGTATTGTGACTCATTCGGTTTTCTTTTTCTGTTATTTCTGTATTATGATTTGTTCGTTCTTTTTCTTTTTTCCGACAACTTATTTTTTTATTCATTATATATATATATATATATATATATATATATATATATATATATATATATATATATATATATATATTCTAAAAGTAAAAAAAAGTGAGAAGAACAAGAGTGAAGAAAAGTAAACATCTACTTTTGACTTTCCCCATCAGATAACTCATTCTCTGTATGTTATCTCAGACTTGAGGCTCTATTGCTGCAATCCCGATAGCTGCTATCTAAAAGATTATTTCTATAGCATTTTCGTGAAAAATAAAAGGCTCACATTAATTTCTCTCGATGCCGCCACACACTTTAAATAATTTTATAGAATTTTAGTCTATATTTACAGTTACAATTCCATCGGAAATTTATCTAAAGTTGAAATTTGTTTTTAAATTTACTCTTTCTCTCCCCGATGTAATAAAGGATAAATTCAGCACAGATTTTGATTTGTTAGCAACAATAAATGCAGCAAAATATTATTTCTACACTCAAATATAATTTTACCCTCCAATTTTGACCGATTTTTCTATTTTATGCCAACTTTCTTTCATTATACACGAATTAGCATGTGTTGTCTTTTAACATCTAGATTAGTGGTTCCCAACTGATTTTGAGCCATGCTCCACTTTTGTATTTCTAAACTTCTAAAGCTCCTCTATAATATTCAATTCTTAAATATTCAAAATTATCCTGTAATTCACGTGAAAGAAGCTTAAAAGGTCATTAACTTGGTCTCTAAACAAGACCCACCAAAATATTACATACTTCACCAAAGTATTACCATCGGTATGAACTCCACATTGACAATTACTGATACAGATCATCTATTGTCAATTGATAGAATGAATATCTAGATTCAGTCTTCATGGTCAAAATTTAATCCTGTGTTCTGAATAAGATATTTCAAGTTCAAAGTATGACAAAGGAATTATTTAAGCTTATATGGAAGTTTTGATTTGGCCCGAGTCGAGTCTCGTTAAATAAAATGTTTTATTTGTATTTAACAAACCCCTCCGCCAAAAGTAAGATGAAACACAAGATCAGTTTTTTCTTCTTGATCGGTCGATGTACCAAGGCTAAAATATCTAGATTGTCCTTTGTTTATCACACGTTAAAAGGTAACTAAAATAATCAATAAATTTCAAAACCAGTTGTTTGTTATTCGTAGAGGTTGTCTACAAAAGAAATTGTTTTAAATGTGTATTTTAAAAATATTTCTCAAGGAGAACACTTAAAATTTCCCTTGAGGGTTTTCAGCATTACAAGGTGCTCTTTTGCTAGTACCCAGGCCCAAAACAATAACTATTGAGAAGACATTTTGTGTGCTTGGATTAACAAAAGCTAATTTTGTTGTCGTACAGGGCGTTTTTGAACACACTTCCAAAAATCATCGTCGATGAAATAATTTACCTATAAGTGACCGAAGAAATCTGAAACAACAGCGTATTTGTGCAAAGGCAAAAATCCTGGGATACAATTAATATTAAATAAAGTGGGGCTTGTTCGTGTACTTACGAAGCCTCAAGAAAGCCACTCGGTGGGCTAGTCAAGAATTATACTTTCCATACAAGATGGGAAAATATTGTGAAAACAGTTGAAAATGAATCCTTATCAACTGGAATTATTACAAAATGTACGAAATTAGCTAGAAACTATGGTAATGCTGGAACCTTGTGAAGATGATTGGTTCATGAAGTGTGTAATTTTTAGGGAAAAAATTGTAAAAGTGCAAAAAGTGTATGTCTCTACAAAAGTGTGTATTGTATGGGTTAATAATTAAATATTAGGGAGTGGAAAAGTTTTGGTAACGTGAAGCACGGTGGCTCTGGATGATTTTACCTTTAAGGTTGTGATGGTAACGCACTACAATGAGATGTCGAGCTTGCCCGAATACTCTCCGAGTGTTACACGCCGGATTTGCCTCTCTGGCTTGGCGAACAAACTCGGAATCCACCGTTTCAAGCTTACCTGACCTTGCCTGATTCCTGAGGTTCTTGCAACCTGAGAGGAATCTCTTGAAACATTTGGTTACTATACTGTGATCAACTGCGTTATCACTTTTTATACAAAAAATGCATTTAGTTGTTTCTAAGGTGTTATGGCATAGTTCGAGCTCGTAAAGCATAAGTTCCCGTATTAAAATGCGTTGCACGTTTATTTGTATGGTTTTCAATACATACACAGAGTGAAACAATGCACAACGTATCAACGAACCAATTACAATGATACTCAAAATCATATTAATTACCTTTCATGGCTTGAAATTCTTCAGTCATGTAATATACGCACCCCAAACTAGCAACTACCAGAATATTGGAAAACTTTTGACTCCCCCTAGTTGTTTATTTTTTTCAAAATAAACTTTTTAAACTGTCTGCTTTGTAGACACCTTATGTATCTCGTGAGTGCCTTGGTAATAGACAAAATGTTAATATTAGAAAAAGACAATCCGATAATATATTTTACATCGTGAAGAAAATCACGTTCAAATGCACACCTACAAACGCGTATTCAGTCCACATGTCTAGTTTCTCAACAGAAGTTTTATGATATACAGAGTTTAACTACGATGTTATTACATTAAGAATTTTTTGCTATTCCTCCTAATTGTGGCTTATATTTTCCGGATATATTTCCTTCTTTCTTTCTCGGATGAGACTGGATTTTCATTTTGAGAGTATGCTGAAAAATAGTAGCACAGTCCAAAGAGATTTTATGCCGATACATCAGAGAGAAAAAAATGCAAAAGGAAATAATAGAAGGAAAAAAAACAACAAAAACTAGCATTGTATGCGCTAGAAAGCTTCTTGAAATGAGTTTTGTATTAAGTCTCCACTATTTTGCATGTATTTATTATTTTTTTTTAACGCTCTTTAGATACAGGAGAAAAAAAAACAATATGAAAGAAATCTAAAATAAAGTAAAATGTGTCAGCAAGAATAAAAAAAACAAGACAAAAACAAAACAGGTCTCTGTTACAAAAACGTAAAATAAATGATATAAAAAGTAACAAAGCAGAAAAAAGCGATAACAAAAAGAGAAAATGTCTGGAAGTCAATAGCTATGTTTTTGAACCCGCGTAAGTGAGCGTGTGTGTCGAGGGTATATGTGTTTGTGTATAGGTGTGTGTAAGAGAGAGAGAGAGAGAGAGAGAGAGAGAGAGAGAGAGAGAGAGAGAGAGAGAGAATAAATAGTTATTTACTTCGAGTTGTTGTAGGACAAGGCCAAAAGTATGGAGCACCCAGTGGGAATCCAAGTCATGGTATGTTAGCTTCTTTCGACAATTAAATCACGCAAGAAGCTCCCATGTCGAGTGACAATTTAACTGAGGATATTTGAAAGAAAATAAACACAAATACCAAATGCAATAAGGTATATCTATCTATATATGGAACCTGTAAAAGTTTTGGTTTAATTCTCGGTCCCCTTCTTCGTAAGTTCTGCTGGGACGAGAGTGTAATACCTGTGCACTCTGCCAAGAACTGCTCTGGATTGGATCTACGCTCTCAAATATCCTAACTGGTATCAAATTACCATTAGCATCAGTCTTAGCCAGTAGATTTCTTGTCTTCCAGTAAGATTCAGTAAAATAAGATAAAATACATAAGGTAAGCCTGGTTTTGGAGATTCTGACTCCGAAGCAGCAACTTCCTACTACAAAAAAGTGAAATGTTAACCGGGATAATATGTAGAGTGTTCGTCAATGGTGCGCAAGACCGGTGTTCAATCCCTGGTGCGGTCATACCAAAGATTCAAAAAATGGTATTTGATACCGCCTTGCTTAACACTCAGCATTATAAGGTATGGAACAAGGGTAAAGTAGAGCAATCAAGGGAAAGGACTAGTGCTCTCCCCCACATCTTGGTGTAGTAATTATTGAAAAGTGGGCCTTCGGGTCGCCCTCGATTATGGTCGCCAATTTTACTTTTTATTTATGGGGTTGAGAAGAATTGGTTGGTAATTTTATTCGTTGATTTTGGGTTAAAGTATCTGACTCCATTTGTTCTTCTTCTTACTCCAATTAACTTGGCGGCTTCTTTTGTCTGTGGAAGGCTGCAAGAAAATTATGGAAGGAAGAAAGGAAGGAAGGAAGGAAGAAAGGAAAGATAAGATGATATCTTTTAAATTCCAACTTCATTTTTCGGTTTTAATAACTATTCTGTAGCGTGGAAAGTCTTCCTGAACCAGTAGAAATATGTCACATTTCCTGACAAGGCGTTGAAATGCATTTGTCATTTTTGATGTTAAAAGTTTGAAGTTTATGGTTATGGTTATGGTTATGTTCAACAGGTGTTTTTAGTGAGGTATCTTAGCAGAGACGACTATTACCAGGAAAGTTATTTCGGGGAGTTTGTGAGTTTGAAGGCTTGTCCTGAGTCTAGTAGATATGTTCTGTAAATGCTGCTACAAGTATTTTCAATAACATATGTTGGGGCTAGCAGACACAAACTGCCTGCGAAGCCTTGGGACTTAACAAGCAGGTGCGCTACCTTACAAGCAGCCGAGTGAAAAAGAGGGTTCTTTCAGTACTACGGGGAAGGCTGAAATGAGAATGGATTTCTCCTTGCTGTCAGTGAGTCTGTTTTTCTGGCATGCGCCGACTTCACTTCCTGTCAGAGGTTTCTGGGAAATGTTACATTTTCTATATTTACTTTATTTTCTTTTTTATTTTCTTTTTATTTATATCTACAATATCTCCGTCAAACAGATGTAGAAAGTACAAGAAAAACATGAGAACTCTGAATCAAAGTCGTATCATTTTTAGCAACACGCAGTGAGCACATTTTTCTTTTAGTCGAGACAACTTCTTGGTCATCTGAACAAGAGAGTCAGAATGACTAATAATACCAAATTTTGTGAATGAGGAAGAAGATAAGGAAGAAAAATAGATGGATTATGCAAAAGAATTTACAAACAGTTGTAGAATTTCAACCAAGAATCAGCTAAATTACAAGTGTAAAAAATACAGGAAAATATAAGAGCTCTGAATTAAAATTTTATTACCTAGCAAGCTCTTAAATACCTCACATTCTAATTTTCTGTTATTATAAAAGATGTTCCAGCCAATTCCAAGTACTGACTACATTTCGATATTCAACAAAACCTCAAGCAAGATGTGTACAAAACATAATAAACGCTGTGAAGAATCGTTTGATGTGGAGGGTCTTGATAGTCGAACGTGAAATGTACAAGGCATCTGATGATGCTGATTATGATGATCTCCTTAGAAAACTAGAGAATCCTAATGGAAAATTATCACAGACTTTTTTTGTAAAAACCAAAATATGATGTGTTACTTTAATTCTAAAGAATGTATCAGGTAATATCAGCGAATAAATATTGATATTTTGTGTCTGTAAGATTACAGACAAAAAAATATCAATATTTAATTGAAACTTAGTCATCACATCTATATGTGAATAGATTGAAAGAAACTTCACCCACTTTGCCGTAGTTTAACAAACTTAACCATATTTTATATCAGTAGAGCAGATCGGATATTTTGAGGGGAGATATAGATTTACATTGGGGGCTTGACTTTACACTGTTAAAAGTTCGACTCAGAGATTTGCTTGCTTGATTGATTGATTTTGATTGCATGTCAAACCATCTTGTTAGAGAATCGCCTTCACTGTAAGTTCGTAGTTACATTTTTTGCATAGTTGTTTCTTAAAAAAATTGTACACGCTCCTGTCAAATAAGAATTTTTTAACCCATCGATGGAACCCAAACAGTTACAACCACTCCACGTCAGAGTGGATTTGTAAATAATGGTAATGAACGATACTGCACACTCCCTAAATATCCAAAACTAGAGCCTCACCGACAAATGCAGTTAAGTGACATTTTTGGGACACTCAATTTTTGTTGGGGTCTTACATAATCAGTGTAATCTAAGCCCCACCAACTTGGCTGTCGAAGACTTGAGACGACTTACTTGTGTGATTGGCAAAATAATTCAAAGAGATTATCAGGATACGCGACGGCTAGTTCCTTAAGAAAGGTTCATGTGGGTCGTCATTCTTTCAATTTATTTAATTCCTTTCTTAGAAGAACATTGTCAACAAAATCAGCGCATTTCTTTATATCTTAAATTAGCAAGTAGGTACACACACTTTCTAAGAAATATTCTTATATCCTTATAAGACATTTTTCTTTGTTAAATAAAATCTGATATTGGGTCTTTGTAATGGTTTTGTCAGCATAATAGTGTTGAAATATCAGATATTGGAGAATAAAAAGTAAAGAATTCTCCGTCAGAAGTTAGGTGCACTGGAAACTTGTGTTGTTCACTTTATCCAATTTATGTGGCTTCCACGTTAAGCGGATCATGTGCCATAATCTACCGATAGCGCATACATATAATCAATCCAAGTTATTTTGCCAATTCCCCAAGTTAAATCAGTTGTCTCAAGTGTAAGAGGAGAAGTTTCAACTGTGTAACATCAAATCCCTAAGTCAAATCCATCTCTTTGCTCGAAATATCCGCTCCACTACATTGGTACAGAATTAAAGTCAACTTGCAGGACAAGAGAAAACTTTACAAAACGGAAAAAATTTAGAGGAGCAATTTATGTAAGAAAGGATTATTCGTAATTTTGGTTGGTTGGCTGGATTTCATGGCATATCAACCTTCGTAGGTTATTTAATGCCAAATCCATTTTTATACAAATAAACAGTTCTATTTCAAACAATTCAGTTAAGCATAAGTACACTGTTCAATTGTCAAAAAGATTTCTATTTCAAGCTATTTAGTTTAGTCAAACAGTTCTTATTCAAGAAATTCAGTTTAGCATAAGTATAATTTTTGTTTACACACAATTAAATGTCGAAATAGTTCTATTCCGAACAATTCAGTTTAGCGTAAGTACAGTCTCAGTGTCAAAACAGTTCTATTTAAAACAATTCAGTTTAGTATAAATACGCAGTTTACGTATCAAAACAGTTCAATTTCAATTAATTTAGTTTAGCATAAGTGCGCAGTTTAGTCCAATTTTACCAATAGATAGGGCCCCACCAAGTGCTACCACTCCGGGCCAGAGTGGACCTGGGAGCGCTGGCGATGAAGGGGTGCTCGGCATTCGCCAAAGCTCCTGCATCACTGGAACTTCACCATCAGATTGTTTAGTGTTATATCAGAAAACTTGTTGGGGGTGGGTCTTACCCCTTGGCGGAGATGCAGTCGGTGTGTTCTACAGCCCCAGCAGAATGGGCAAATTTGTAATTTTATTGCATACAAATTTTATTGCTACTTTTACCATGAATAATACAAAAATATACACTATCTATATAATATTGCTATTTTTAAAATTCTACCGAAACTGCAAGGTTGTATATATAGTTATATAGTTGTATATTCTTTTTTTGTGGGTAACTATATTGCTAGTACTGAGAAATCTTTTGAGATCTTTTTCATTTTCATTTGTAATCTTCGACAGCACATTCATCAGAATTTCAGAGCATATAGGCTATAGGCCTAATGAGTAGAGTTTTCACGAATGGTCCGGGAGACCGGGGTTCAATCCCAGGTCGAGTCGTGCCAAAGAGTCAAAAAAGGGTACTTGATATCGCCTTGTTTAACACTCAGCCTTATAAAGTAAGGATCAAGGGTAAAGTGGAGCAATCCAGGGAATGGAGTGATGCTCTCCTATACACCTCGGTGTAGTAGCTATTGAAAAGGGAGCCTTCGGGTGACTCTCGACTCAGGTTGCCAACTTTACTTTACTTTTATTCTACTTAGTGAGGATAGATGATGATAGTAATACAGTTTTTGATCTGAAGAAGCAACATCTATGTTAAAGAATATTCCACTTAGTCGTGGGCAAAGCGGAAGAATATCCCACTTGGTCGAGGGGAGGGTATGTAGATGAGCGTAATGTGTGAACGAACGGACAAGCAGAATTATAGATCAGTTGAGCTATTGTAAAGTGGACGAAGTTTCTTTCTGTCGATTACATATAGTTTCTGTTGTAATTTTTGTAGTTGTAAAAAAAATCCTCCAGCCAGTTCCTTTGATATTCGAACAAGAAATCATCCAACTCATTTAATTTTTTTCCCAGAAGAAATTTTCTAATTGTCAATTGCAAAATAAATAAATTACCATAGTTTCATTCAGACTTTCTAAGAGGTGTCACATAATGACTTGATTTCACCGAAAACTTGTTATCGTTGACACCCCGGGGCAGTTGCGTAATCTTAGAATAGGCTCGATGTCGAATGTGAGTTGAAGAATAAAGGAGTAATTAAAGACACTCGGAAAACATCAGAGCAAGCAAAATATTCTGTACCTGAAATAGGTATAAGTTTAGGCCCCACATGCTGGGAATAGAGACTTACTTACAGACCTACAAAGGAGCAAATTCGTGGATTGCGGAATGAGAGAGGTACAATTTAGGGTAAGAATTTGCAGTTCGCAGAAATTTCTCTCTCATCCTGATAATTGGTCTGTATCCCTAACCGGCCTCTGAAAACAATAAAAGTTCAACAGTTGTATAAAAGACTTTAGTGTCACTGTTTATTTGCAACCATGAGGTGATCATTGATTTCCAGAAGATGACCCCCACGCATAGTAGATGTGTTCCCTAGTGGATAACGCCGCGGAAGCATTGCTATATCCTTCTTAGAACTTTCTCTTTACCACTCATTTTCTTTGTTAAACAAAATATAATATAGTTCCATGATCACTAGTATTTTTTCCTGATATATGGTTCATTCTTCTATTTATGACCCAATATAGACGATGAAAATAATCAGTCAAATAAAAACTGAAAACACCGCTTTATTCGCACGGCTTAGAATACACTGACTGTATCTCCTGTGAGACCCCCCACCCAATAAAAAGAGGCATTCTGGGTTGGACACTGCATCTGATAGTGTGGCTCCAGTTCTGGAGATGTGGATAATTTTGAGTAGTCTACATTATCATTATTCCCAGGTCCACTATGGCCTGGAGTGGTAATACCTGTTTTGGTATAGATATTTTAAAATTATCCGTATTCGGTAGGATCGTGTGTAAAAAAAAACCCTAAATAAAACACAAAAAACTCAAGAAACCATAATACAAAAATGTAAATATGAACGAACAATGAATGCGATTCCCTAACCTCTTGGTGTAAATTAAGCCTTCTCGGTTTGATATGATGTTAAGATCAATCAATCACTTATATGAATGAAAACTAACTCTGTCAAAAAATTCAGACGAGAACTACGACTATCTTACTCCGTCTTGTTCAGGTGACAAACGAATTATCTTAATGGCAGTTTAAGAGAGCTGCTATAATTCGAATCCGTCGACAGTAGTTAGTGCAATACCGTTAGGATCCAAAGAGACACAGTTTTTTTTCTTTTTTTTTTTGTTGTAATATCTAACATTTCTCCGATAATCAGATAGTTAAGAATTGGCAGTTGATAGAACGCTGTTTTTATTGATTCAGTTGTAACAACTATCATGAAATAGCTCATAAACTCGGTGTTTAACGCCAACATTTATTGGTCTTCGGACCTGCATAACGAATTTATATCGGCCAGTTGAACATAATCGAAAGCTGATATTCGGCAAAAGAACCATTAAGTTTATTCAATTGAGCCAAAAGAAAGAAAAACAAGGAGATAAGTAAGAGAAAAAGAAAGACAAATGAAGCAGAAAGATAAGCAGGATTTAGCTTTAGAATTTTCCTGCCAACGACCTGTGTTCATACTGGTCACAAATTTTGAATGATTGGTTGATTGATATTAATGGCATGTCAACACGTGTAAGATTATTTTGTGCTCAGAAGTTTGGGAAATGAGTTCATTGTACATTTATACTTACATTTTTGTCTAGTTGTTTCTTAGGATTTTTTTCACACAGTTATGTGATATCAAGCATTCCTATCTAATTTGTATACAGTATATATGGTTTCAAGTATTATTATCTCATGCTAATGATTATGTAAGTAAAGTAAAGTTGGTGACAGTAGTCGAGGGAGACCCGAAGGCTCCCTTTTAGATAGCTACTACACCAAGGTGTCGGGGAGGGCGCTATTCCTTTCCCTGGATTGCTCCGTACCTTATCCGTACCTTATAATACTGAGAGTTAAGCAAGGAAACATTAAGTACCATTTTTTGAGTTTTTGCTATGACTCGACCTGGGATTGAACCCCGGTCTCCCAGGTCATTGGCGAACACTCTAACCATCATGCCAATGTTCAATAGCTGTAATGATTATGTGGTTTCAAGTAATTATTTCGATCTAATTATTGTCATTTGTTTGTACACAATTATAAGGTTCCAAGTAACTAATAATAATCCTTAGTAAACAATTAAAGCTTCAAGTGACTGTTCTTAATGCAAATAATTTACAGTTTTCTAGTATTTCTATAACATACAAATTATTTTGACCCACCCATGGGACTATAATAGGGACTATCTTTCTGGGTCAGCGTAGACCAGGGAGTTATGGTTATGAAGTAGTGCTCAATACTCCCAGGATCTCCAGAACTAGAGTCTTATCGTTAGATGAGACTCCAGTTCTGGAGGCATATCTGGGTACAGATTATTCGCTTGAGACTCCAGAAAGTCTTGGTAAAATGGAATAACCTTTTATTATCATGACACCCGGGTCTATTCTAACCTCTCGACATAAAGTAGGCGGGTTATTATGACGTTAAAATCATTCAATTACTCAATAAACTAATATCGATCGTTATTAATGAATTAAAACTATTCGATTTCTGTCTTTATGTATTTTATCGTAATTCAGCACAAGCGGAACAGTGTAGCGAGCGCTTTTGTTAGTGTAATTGCGTTAAACTACAAGAATTTAGAAAATGTAACAATTTCCTCTTCAATTAGAAAATTAGTAATATAGTTTTCGTTTGCGCTCAGTCCGATCATTATAATTTCTACATGGACAGAATTATTATATGCTCATTATTTTTCTCTTCTTTAATTATAATACGAATTCTATTAACAGGATCTGATTCGATATCGACCTTAATGACCGTTGAAGACTATAAGTAGTCATCAGAACTTTTCAGGTTTCCAACGTGGTATCTTATTTTATTCAAAATCTATATTTTTTACATTTTGTCCAAACCCTGGTTTTAATCAACTGTGTGGGTTGCTGACAAATGATTTTTAGAAAAATGCAGAAATACCTAGCTTATATATCATGATGAAAGAATTCGCAATCTTTACAGTTTTTTCCATTGTCATTATAGGAGATTAGTTATATATGATTAGGACTTTCTCGTAGAAGCGTATTTGTAGGATTGTACGGTAAATACCTTTTGTTGATTTAACCACGAAGATAACAATATTTGTCCGACAAGGCATATCTGGGTACAGATTATTCGCTTGAGATTAGGGATTACCAATCTGTAAAATCAGATTGATTAGAATCGATACCGCAGCTGGATTATTGAAAGATAAATCCCACAAGTGACCTACATAATGAAACGCTAGTGTGAATACTTTCCCAGAACATAAATAAGATGCTTTTTAAAACTGAATTTGACCATATTTTAAGAGAAAGATTGAAACTTAGGTGTGCAGCAGAATTGTTGATGTATCCAAAGGTGGAAGAGAGAGAGAGAGAGAGAGAGAGAGAGAGACAGAGACAGACAGACAGACAGAGACACAGAGAGAGAGAAGGAAAGTTTGCAAGATAAGGAAAAAAACAGAAATAGTAATTAAACAGAAAGAGCTTAACTGAATGACCTAATAAGGAAAAAATCGTATAGAAGAGAAAAAAACCCAAACTCAAAAACTTGTGTATAAGTCGATTTCGTGTATCGATCGACCCTGGACTTATGACCACAAAATCATTAATTTATGGAAATAATTCTTGAAGGTAAGATTTATTGATTGATCTTAATGGCATGCCAGTCCGCCAAGGGTTATTTTATACCAAGAGGTTAGGTGATCCAGTTTATTTTACATTTATATTTTCATATTTTACGTAATTGTATCTTAAGAGTTTCTTTTTTTACATACGGTCCAACGAATAATTTTTAAACAGATCTATTTGAACCAAAGATAACACCCTAACAGGTACGACCACTCCAGGTCAAAGTGAACCTGGGAGTAATGGCAGTGGATAGTTGCTCCACACTCCTAAGATCTTCATAATAAGAGCCTCACAATCAGATAAAGTTTTGTGTCATACGCAGGACACTTGAAACTAAGAGTTTATCTTAGTCTTTCCCATTATATTTTAAGTTCAACCTTACAAAATTATTATTTGTGTATAGGTTACCGCCATTTTTTCTTGAATACTAGGTCTTCAAAATTCGACCTATACACGAATATATACGGTAAATATGTATTAGGTGTGTGCAAAAGTTTCCAGTATTTTTTAACTATGGAATATATGGTTAAAACTGGTTATTCGCCCAAAACTACTGCACATACTTAATGAATGAATACGGAAGCAGGAACAAATACAATAGAAGAAAGTAGATGAAAATGGATTATATAAATAAAGGTTTTGTGGAGATCGGAGGTATAACGAAGTATATTAATTAAACCTGAGCAACATAGTTGCAACCATGTATCGGTAACATCCTCCAAAATTAGGCATTAGTTATGGGATTTTTCATCGATGTATGATGGAGTTTCCATAAGGTGACATGAATATGAATCCTTTGGAGGCTTTGCGCTAATGATGAATTTGAAGGAAAGTAAATGAAATTAAAATGAAATTAAGACTTCGTCAGTGACAATACTGTTAGTTGGTCAAATCTTGGACACTTGTGAATCAAGATGAGCTCAATGTTACTTTTTCAATACACCAGAGCATAAATCCAGCCCTATATATATATATATATATATAATAAGTAAATGTATATTAGTTTTATATATATTTGATAGCATGGAAGCTTATCTGCGATATCAGATTTCAAGACGTCTTATAAACGACAATCATCAGGCTGAAAACAAAAGATAATGAAGAAATCAAAAACATCGAAAAATACAGTCAAATTAACGTTAGAATTCTGTACAACTCTTTATGTGTGTGTATGTGTGTGTGTATGTGTGGGTTATATTTGCATATTATTGTGTGTGGACGTTTAAGTTATTATTGTAATATATGATGGTATGTGTGTGGGAGAAATGTTAAATATACTGAGTGGTGAACTCTGTCTAACATTCATGAAAGCATGGCTAACAAAACGTCAACAGGTTGTGGAAGTGCATGAAGATGGATATAAAAATTTAATAGAAGAAGGTGGAACTTACCGTGCATCGGGTGTTTTGTTTGATGGAGGAAAGTGGAACTTACGGTGTGTCAGGAGTTTTGTTGGGTCATTTTTTGGGGGATTTTTATTTGTGGAGGTGTTATAGGTAAGATGGATGGGTTATGCTTATGGGACGAAATGTGAGAGTAGATGTTTGTTCTGATGTTTGCATTTGGAGAGAATTTCTGAGTTTCTTGTTTAGCAGTTTTTTTTGTGATGGGGGTGATAATTGCGAGGTTTTCATGGAGGCAAAGAAGGCATTTTTGATGACTTGTAGGTGGGTGCTAATTGTAGTATTTCCCTGGTAATAGCGGGTGAGATATTCATGTCTTTTAGCCGCCGTATGTGTGTGGATAAAGAAGTGTTAGTCGAGTAATTTCTGTTGGTTAAGGAAAGTTAGTGGTTATATATTCTTCGTTTTATGGTATCCTCCGTTGCACCTATGTATTGCTTGACAGAGCTGATATTTTTTACACTGGCTCTGTACACTACGTTTTTCTGTAGGCAGAAATGACCCCACAGCACATCCAACGCTTCGTAAATACCACTTTTCTCCATTAAATAATACACCCGACGCACTGTATGTACCACCTTCTTCCATTAAATCCTTATATCCATCTTCAGGCACTTCCACAACCTGTTGACATTATGTTAGTCATGTTTTCATGAGTGTTAGAAATAGGTCTCCACTACACTTTGATATAAGTTCATTTCTTTGTTTTCCGCAAAGTTCCAGGATGCATAAATTTTCTTCCAGATACAATCTGTACATATTGATACCTTCTTTGTAGGATTTTTTAAAAAGAAATTATCTTCCAAGAGCATCTAATTCCACCCTGGCAGTTGCATTTGTCAATTGAGTCAATACACACACACACACACATATATATATATATATATATGTATGCGCGCGTGTGTGTGTGTGTGTGTGTATAAATAAGGATCGAACTACATACATAGCTTACCAACTGAATTCAAATTTACTTTAAATCTGGTAAAATTTAGAATTAAATTCAATCTAGGAAGAGATGATGAATTAGAGCTAGCGGTAGAAAGATTAAAATTTGAAAAAAGAAAAGAAGATTAAAAAAGATTAAAATAGATTAAAACGAAGAAAAGTTGGATATAAAGGGACAAAGAAAAAATTGACAAGGAGAAGAGTATAAAAAAATACAAAGAAGAAGGAAAGAAAATGATTTAGAAGGCATGAAAACAACAACAACAACAACAACAAAAATGACATGAGTAAATGAATAAGAATGAAAACATCCGAAAATAAGAAAGAAATAAAGAAGGAGAAAACAGTTTGAATAGAAACAACGAAAAAGATTGTATCGATAATATATTGTGTCTTTAAGTAAACGAAAGTTTTACAATGAGTATGGTTTTATCCGAAGTAACATGTCAGACAGATTATTAAAAAGAGATTACACTAGCAATTGACAGATCCAAGTGCATATTTGTAATATACTACATCCACCCGTCATATGCATTACGTGTCGTCCTTAGCTTGCAGAGAATTTCTCATCAAACTTGACTATTTGCTGATATTAACGACTCTACTTGTGATAATGAGGAGGGGGATATAGATTATAGTCAGCATACCTCGTTTAGTCGTGAGTAATAGCATTTGAGAATCCATATATATTCAGCATTTTAAAATGTTGATTTTCTCTGGAAATTCTTTTTCACGGTTTTAATTTGTCATTATGCAAACTTAACATAAAAAAAAAAATCAAAATATTCTTATTTATCCCTACTAGTTTTACCCTTTCATTGCCGTGTGCGACTATAGAGAGTAAATAAAGTCGAATGTTATACTACGTTACGTTTGCTACTTCACATTTTCTACTCGCTGTGGAATTTTATAAAGATGTTCCTTCTGACACAGAATTTGGTTATTCTTACCCGTTATCTTTTACCGAAAATTGGGAAATGCAGCTACGAAATGTTTGATATTTTCGTTTGACGAAGCAGTACTAAACGTTATTTTTTTAATGATATTTCATCCATGCAAATCCAAAAATACTAATTATTTTTATGTATTTATTCAATTCCTCCACCGTTATCTGGATGTGATATAAGACCAGTTTTTAACCGGCGTAACTCTGGTTTAAATTCATTATTTTCCTTCTCTTAGAATTGTTGTATAACCAACTTTAAAGAACTTTAAAGAACTCAATCTGCTCTACTATTTACCAAAAAGCTGGGCTGGGGGGGGAGAAGAACGATTGATTCTTGTTTTTCCTTTGGGCATAAGTGCAAAGTGAAATGCAAACAGCCTCGTCAAGGATTTGAACTCATGTTGCAGATTTCATTTCCAAAAATAATATCCGTAACGCACGGAGTCCTTCTATTTGTATTCATAAATATGTTAAAAACTGTACTGCCGAGTAGCATCCACCTAATGGAGAATATCCATAGCACAGAAAACAACAAAACTGACAATATCAATGGTCAGGGTTCGAATCGAGGACTTAGCTTCAAATCTGAAATTAGCTTTTCCACCTCACACTGATTGGTACCAAACAACATTCCTGTTTGGTAAGCTTATAAAATTTATTTGGTAAGATAATATAACCGAGTGTTCTGATCTTTCATTTCAGGAATTTGTAATGTTTAGTTGAATAATTTTCTAATTTATATGAACCACAACAATGAGTGTAGATCCATGCTTTGCGATCTAAAAAAAAGTTTCAGAAACTACATGGAATATATGCATTTCTCATATAAAACATACTTAGTGTTAAGAAATGCCTGTGATAGTAATTTACTCAGTTTCAATGATATAATCTTACCCTTAAAGATTCCTCTCGTTTTGAACGACCAACTTCAATGAATGATAAATTTCTCCTCGCTGTAATTTACGAAGAACCGAAACTGTCAGCATGAAAAAGGACCCAAACATTCAATACAGAAATATAATCATAATAATATACCTCTATAATCTTATAAACTGATTTTCAATCAAAATTGCGCTGTCGACGGTAACAAGAATACACTGATTGTACCCTTTGCAGAGAGGGAATACTCCGACCCCTGGGGATGACATTTAACTGTATCTGATGGTCAGGCTCAAAACTAGTGCTAAAAATTTAGTTATTTCATGCTTTCGAATAATGTACAGATAAGTTATGGCGACGCTATGCTCGTAGGTAACTTAAAGACTAACATACTGCGCCCATCTTCCTTAGAGATTTAAAGGTTAAAATATGATGGTTATCCCTTAATTCCTATCATTCATAAAGAAACTTCTTCAAACTGATATAATTTTAATTTGATAAATATTCTATCCTTCATTATCAACATAGAAGTAATGCCTTGCGTGCATAAAAAGTGAACATATATTAATATTAAAATGTGTAAATGTATTGGTACGTTGATTAAATTTTAATATGATTAACTCGACGTGAAAATTACCTGCAACTATTATCTATATTTTGAAATATTTACCTTCGATTCATTGCATTCAGTTAAGCTTTGCAAATTTGATATTCACTCTAGATCATAGATATATACATGACACCTTGAATTCAAGTATGGAATCAAATAACATGGAATACCGATGCCTGAAGCTTTTCATCGTAAGTAAAAACAGTGCACTGAGTCGATCCAACTCACAAATTTTCAATAAGATTCATCCAAGAACAAACCAGCATACATCATTGAATATCATTGAAGATTTTCTTTGTCAGAGTGTCCTTCTGAAAGACGGATGCTTTAACAAAAACTTGGAGTTCATCCATATAATGATATATTATTAGCTATTATTTATTATCAAAGCGCTGAAACATTGTAATCTATAGAAAAATCAAGTTTTGTTTGAAAATATACTTCTTATATAAAAATAGGGTTAATCTATAAAATTTTACAGAGATTGAACTTATTTTTGTATTGTTACATTTTCATATTTTTGGTTTCAAAGTTATTTGGTTATATATACAGCTTAAAAATATTCATTTTGATTTTACAATTTTCCAAAAGAAATGTTAAAATTCTAGTATCTTTAGTTTAGCAAAAATTAGCTTTTAAAAATTAGATGTTTGAGGTATGCTTATTTATGTCCATCCCTATATATATATATATATATATATATATATATATGGGGAACGAGGGGTAGATTGTCTAAATAACGCAAAAAGGAAAATAACACTGTTTTTTCACATATTTAACAAAAATACATGAAAATATTTCACAATACAATAAATTAAACTTATTAAAAAGATCACCATTTGCTTCAACTGTAACCTCCAGACGATTTCGAAATTTCCTATAAGCCTTTCCGACGGTCTCCTTGAATTGGTAAATGCTACTATTATCCTTGCCTTCAGTTTATCTTTGGTCTTGCACAGAGTTTTGTTGGTCTCTTGATCAACCATGTTCCATACATAATAATCAAAGGGATTGCAATCTGGGGAGTTTGGCAGCCAGATGTTAGTGGTGATGTACTCTCAGAAATCTTTTGACAGGCAACTGGCTTCTCCTGCTTGTGTGGCATGGAACAGAATCCTGTTGTCAGACGTTGGGTGATACAGAAGTCGATCTCTCAATCCAGGCACTTGAGGCATGAGTCTGAGGCATGTTAGAAAATGATGTGGACTGGGTGTTTGGTTTTCATCAATACAAATATGACTCTATCTAGGTTGACACCTAAACATTCTCAAATCTTCGTATTGGAGCTTCTGTTTAAATGCCAACCAGTTCAGCATACCGTTTCCAGAATTCTGAAGGAGCGAATTACGTCATGGTGCTGCTTTTTCTACAGACAGTGCCGAATTTACTTTAGTTTGCTCACAGTAGTCAAATTCTGAAATAAAACAAGCGAATACACGAAAATACTAATTCAAAATGGCTAAAATCTACTCATCGTAGGCAATATATATATATATATATATATATATATATATATATATAACATGCTTCTTCTATCAATGATAATTAATACGAAATTTTTTTCTGAAATAATGAAAAAGAGCTCAATGCCATTACGGCAAAGCTGGTCTAGTCGCTAATTACTTCACCATGCGACAGGTAGTACTAAATTATTTGGTACCGGTAGCATTCTTAGCGGTACCTGACCTACCTTTACAAATATAGTGGCTGCCTCATCGGATTCATGTTTGGCCATCGCATAACATCAAGAAAATAACCGAGTGACTTTTTAAGCGAATAAAAATTTTAAAGTCACAAGCACAAATAGATACATACATACATAAATACATACATACGTCAATGGTAACATTGGCTGTAAACTTTGACTATGTCATTAGTATTCTTTTAAAATTCTGATATTCAAAACTTCATATATATATATATATATATTTATATGGTAATAATAATAATAATAATATATATATATATATATATATATATATGTAATTATGTTTATGACAAAAATTTTACGCTAAAAGCATTTTCAATCAGTACAATCATTACAACGCTCAATGCATGAAAACGCAGAGCAACATGACAAATATATCTGAAATATAACGTAAGACTTATGACTCAGAGTTTCACGCTTTCGATCCTCAAAAATAAAAATCAGACGAATTAAATTCTAACTCACCTGAGGATCGAAAGCTTATCACTCCCTATTTTCAGAAATCATAAGTTCGGAGAAAGTGTGGGCCATGTTCGTGTTCCACCTTTTGCAACCCGCTTCCTTCGCAATAACCCGCCAAAGAACGGACAGCAACAGTATGGTGTGATGGAACACCATCTACCTAGTAGTATCCTGCATATTATCCAAGTCACTTGTTATCCAAGTCACTTGGTTGACATCCAAGGATTATACACGAACGCTACTTGTGTAGCCGTTATGTTTGCCGAGGATAGGGCTTGTTCCACTGAATTCTTTTAAAGTATCAGCTACGGGGCCAGTTTTGACAAACCATGTAAACGCGATAACTTGTCAACATTGAGGATAGGTCACGGTTGTAGTGCGTAGTCACCGACGACTGCTACTCCAATGATGGCTCATCGTTGGATAAGGAAGGAAGACAGAAAAACACAACTTGTTTTAGCGTTAGGATCTTCATTGTTTTATTTTTTGTTCAGTCTTTGAATCCGTGGAAGCAGAAAGAAAAGGCAATGAACAACACATGCTTTTTGGCTTTTCTACGTTTGTTTTGATACTGTTTTTTTTCTTCTCGTATCTTTGATACGTTCCTCGTTCGATGTTCTCTGTTCATCTTCACGTACCCAAGAGAGAAAAAAAGACCATGATATCAATCTATCTATCTATCTGGATTCACAGAACACCCAACACTAATTTCGGCCTCGAGTAAGTGACATCTTCTGACCCTCGTCAACACTTACACTTGGTGACCTCACTCCGAGGTGTTAGATCAAGCATATCTTATTGCACCATGCGCACCGGAAGCGATACTGGAATCTGTTAACTCATCTTTTTTTCGCCTGCTAGAATTTTTGATAACTTTTCGAACTCCTGTTCCATTTGCTTACAAAAGCAACAGTTTTGCATATTTCTTAAAAACTTGCATGATTTGTTGACGACCATTCCTGTAGCTTTTTCTACCAGAGACGATGTTGTTACTATTTCAATTATTTGCAAGCAAAAGAAAAATCCGTTACTTTAAGCTCCATGAATTGTGCTCAATTTTATATATATATATATATATATAGAGAGAGAGAGAGACAGAGATAGAGACAGAGAGACCGAGAGATTATCACTCTTAAATAGGTACACCTGCACAGAACATTTTAAAAAAAATAAAAGTTGTTTTTCATCAAGACCAAACATATCTGAATTTCATTTTTTTTCTATTGGAACATTCTAAGATAAAACCCATATTAATAAGTATCATTTATTAAGAAACATTAATAGTGATACTTTTCAGTCAAGAGAACTATATTTGTTATACAGAATCTCGCATTATTTTGGACTGCTACCTTTTCATATTTTGGCTACAGGGTTTCAAAGTCGTTGTTTGGTAATATATATTTCCAAATAATATCCGTTTTCATTATATTCCCACAAGAAAACATTCTTGTATCTTTGGGTGAGAAGAAAATTAACCTTTAATGAAAATTTTTTAGATGTATGTACACTTATGGACATCTCTCTCTCTCTCTCTCTCTCTCTCTCTCTATATATATATATATATATATATATATATATATATATATATCATAAAAATTATCAAAAACAAGCTGGTCCTGTCTATGATTATTTACAAAAATAAATTGTTATGAAAGGAACATAAAAAGTGGTTGATGCCATAAATGTAGAGCTGGTTAAAAAAAAAAAATATATAAATTTACAATTGCAGTTCCGAACTATTCTACCGTCACTTCGAGCTTCAAGTTTTCACAATCATCAGGAGTAGATATTACGAATAGCTTCCTACTGAGATGGAGCCTCATATATATATATTTTTTTTTCCATATAAAAATATAAATAAAAATTTATTTCTGGTCAGATAACAATCATCAGATGTTACACGAAAAATGTTAAATTTGGGTGTTCTTATATTGCTTCCAGCGAGAATAGGATTATAAAAATTTTTGATTTTTAAATTAAAATAATTTCTAATTGAAATAATTCTTAATACATTTTTATCATATTTTATAATCAAGAAAAATTTTTTACGGAGGGGATATTATATTTATTATTATTTTTTATTTATACAATGTTTATACATTCCTTAAAAAAAACCCACAAAAATCCGTTGCCCCTAATTTAAATACTACGGAAAATTAAAAAAGCCTAATTCTGTCAAAAACTATGTGACTTATTTAAAACAATAGATAAAATATGCATTCTTACTTCCGCTGAAACTATTATGTTTTATAAATATTAAATAATATAATTCTGTTGTCAGGAAATAATAATTCAATGCTGATACACACACACACACACACACACACACACACACACATATATATATATATATATATATATATATATATATATATATATATTTGAAATTAACTAAAAAGTTAAAGATTCTTTTATCTTTTTTAGACTTATGGTATTATCGTTACATTCGAAATGATAATCTATTTTCTTGTTTACCAAAGGTTTTTTTTAAGTTAAACTTAATTTTATGTGTGCCTTTAACCAACCTCTTTGTCTTCAGGAAGATGTTACACAAGGTTGATTTTGAAGAGGAGTAAAATTGGTTTAAATTCAGAGTTTTCCTTGAGTAGAAGTATAAAGAACCCAGTGTATCCTTCTGTTTGCCTCTAGCTAGGGAATAACGTATAAATTCATACCTTTTTCCAAGGGCATTATCGCGAAATGAAATGCAAACTGCTTTGTTAAGGATTTGAACTCGAGTCATCGATTCCATTTACCTTTACTATAACCATAACACTAAACGACCCTGTATTTTCGTGTATGCAAGTATTTCCTCTAGTTTCATTTATCAGTGTGAGTGAAGTTCAAAAATCCTGCAATGGTATGAATGTTTGTATAATACGAACGTAGAGGTAACAACATTAACCTGCTCACGATGATTTATGAGTAATCGTTTTACTGCCCTTATTACCAACTTCGATCCAATTCTTGATTTCTTATTTGACCGAGACGAGTATTTTACTCGTAATAATTATCTGATTCGTCGATGACAGCATCGGAAGATAATGACAACTTACACAATTATCGTTTCATGTTAAAAGCAGGATCATATTTTTAGGTTTCATTTCAGCTAATATGTATGAACCGAAATCTTCATTTTTAGCTTGTATCATCATTAATAGAATGAAAGTTGTAGCCAGTCTGACGGCCATGTCATTACTACACTTGTCTATTTATTTAGAATAATTACTCGGCATTTAGAGTCATTGGTCACCCAGAACTGTTACAATAATTTTAAAAAATCCTCACAAGAAGATTCATCATGGAGACAATGATCTTAAACGAACGTTACATTTCTCTCTCTCCTATTTGATATTTTTCATGTTGATCCACAATGAAATCTAATAAAGCATTGAAGTCGAACCAGAGAACATCACCGAGTTAACATACTTACCAGGAATTCATTTAATTTTCTTACTTTGATCACCACATGGGTTTTCAACATTTATCATGGCCTTAGGATAACAGCTATTCAATCTGTGGAAATGATCTAATAAGCTATAATGATGAAAGAGTGCCAGCATTTAAAGTTTTGGGATCAGGAAAAAAGTGAAATTCAAGATTTTTTCAACTGTACACTTTACTCCATGTAATCCCTTTGTAATTAGAAAAAAGTGAAGCTGACCAAAAAATAACTGATACTTAACTTTATTTGTTGTGACATAAAATCGAATTTTTATTAGTAGAAGACCCTCCAAAAGTTTTCCACGTGGCGTTGTGGTTAATATACTGGGTTGCAACATAATCGAGTTGAACTCTAGCCACGCTATTATTTTCCCAGTCAGACTAATCCTTTTGGGAAACCTCCTAATCACACAGCTATGGGTTAAATAGTACCACTACTTTTCTTCTAAATAGATGATTTTATCATTAAATAAATCACGAAGGTTGATTTATCAAACAAAGGAAATAAGATTATTCTTCATTTGGTTATTATCTTAATTCTTTCTATAATTTCAATATGAATTGGATTTTGTGATAAAGAATGAATTGGTAGATTGATTGGTTTTAACAGTATGTCAAACCGTCAATGGTTATTCTATATCGAGAGGTTAAGGAATCGTGTTCATTGTAAGTCCATATTTATATTTTTGTGTAGTTGTTTCTTTAGAGTGATTTTGCATACGGTCCTATTGAATAATTTAAATTCTAAACAGACCTATTTGTCCCATACATGGGACCGTAACAGGTCACTCCGAGTCAGAGTGTATTTGGGATTAATGTCAATGAAAGGGTACTTCACTCTCCCCAGTGTTCTTGGATTGAAGAATCAACAGATTCAGTTAGTGTCAAACTAAGACATCACTTTTTGGGGGTGATGTCTTACTACTCTGCAGGTAATACAGTCGATGTGTTCTAAACTCTAACCCATACAGGGGGATTAAGAATAGTCTGAGGATAAGATAGAAATTAAATAACGTTACATGTGATTTTGTTTATATTTGCTTGACTGATCTGGTTTTTATCAAAACATGAATGAATACAAGACAACCGATGAGCTCTTTGTCTGGGATGATATTAATGCTTCTATTTAGGATGGAGTGAAGAATTCTCATTAGAATTTCACATTCATCTCAGTTATGTCAAAAATCTTTGGTGATCAAATGATGTATAGCGCGACTCCACAAAATATAACACTCAGTTTTAAATAAGTCTGAAAATTGCTTTAATCTATAAGTTAAAGAGTATTCCTCGAATAAAAATTCCGATTTACATTTGCAATTGGATGATGATTTTGTGGGTTCTGCGTTCACATTTTCATATTCTTTAATCATCCAAATTCTCTATATAAGAGATAATTACGAAATAGCAATTAGAATCCTTCACACCTTTCTAAATAGAAGCATCGATATCATCATAGATCACTGTTACCCGAGAATTAAATGGATTTATGGGTCGTCCAGTATTTTTTAAAGATTTAATTCTTTAAGTATAATTTTATTGGCATAAACAGCGAAATAATTAAATATTTTTGTATTTATAATACATTTTCTTTCTGGATAGATAAAATAGCAAAACAGCAGATAATGTTTATTGTGATTCTTAAAAAAAGAATATATAGATATATTAAAATTATGAAATGTTACTGTCTGAATGACCAATTCATTATGTTTGCAATGAGGCAGATTAACTATCTGATATTCTATATTATATAACATTTAATTTAAAAAAGTGAAAGCAAACAAAATAATTTTATGTATAACTTTAGGTTTTCCAAATTTACAAATTTCACAGATTCAACCTGATTTAAAAAAAAAACAAGCTATCTAGCTATAAAAGTCTGTTCTTTGTAGAGTTCTGCGCATTTTCAGTGAATTCATCTTATTCTGAGGAAGAGAAGAATTAGAAAAAGCGAAGAATTCCGTCGCTTTTGATTGGTTAATTTAAAGGAATGTGTTTGTTCATATTTACATTTTTTGTGCAATTGTTTCTTAAGATGTTTTTTAACGGTTCTATCGAATACAAATATTTTAAACGGATCTATTTAACTCATAGATGGAACCGTAGTGGGTACAATCCCATCGGGTCTGAGTGGATTTGGAACAAATGGCAATGATGGGATTTTCCACACTCCACAGATCCCTAGAACTAGAGCCTTAAAATCAGATTAAGTTTAATGCTATATCCAGGACACAATTTTTTTTTTTTTTTGGTGAGGGTTCTTACCCAAGTATTGAGGATAAAATCTCTTTAGTCAAATCCTCGCCGACAGAGCTTTGTCCTTTTTTAAGGATATATCAAAAACGTTATGTATCCGTACACATTAAGTTTTTAAAAGTAACGAGAGAGATGCCCTATTTACAAAGATACAAATGAACTACCAATAAAACGTTAATTTTCTTCAAAACAGTCCCTTCGCACTTAACATACTTATTCCAAAGTGTTTTCAATTGGTCGAAGTACCTCTGAATTTCCTCTTCTAATACGGTGTGAACCTGTACCATCGTATTTCTTTTAATGTCTTCAGCGTACTCAAATCTTACTGCGAAGATGAATCTTCAATTTGTAGAACAAGAAAAAAGCAACAGCTACACTATATCGAGCAAAAGCTATAGATGTAGTGAGTTCGAAGTGTGATGCACACAATTCTGTTGGTTAAAAATATTCAGAGTGGCTTCACGATTTATTTTCAAATTAGTTCTTCATTTAAATAAAAAATAAAGCTTCTGGCTCGATATTCTTTTTTGATTACACGAAGTGTATGCGTGCGCCCCCCTCCCCATAACGGGAATTCTTCCAAGTTGTAGCCGTCTTATTAACAAATGCACCAGCTAAATTTGAACGAAATGATTGGAAAAAAGCTGGAGTCGGTCCACGTGCTCCTTTGAACAAATCCTGGAAGCATCACCCAACAAAATAGCAGCAGCAGCTGAGTCATCTCATAAACCATTGAAGAAGAATGAGTAAGACATGTTGGGCGCTGCTGGAGAAATAAAGACAAACTCAAAAGAGACGTTCTCGTATGGACTCCTACGCATGAACACACCTATGTTAGCCAATCAGTAAAAACTTACTTTCTTTAGCTCTGTGCAGACACTAGATGCTGTCTATAGAATTTACCAAGGGCGATGACTGGTAGGGTCCGCTAGGGAGGCAGATAGTCAAAGGAATCCATGCTGTCGGTAAGTTTGTTTTTTGGGTTTTATGGCATATCAACTTTTTTGTAGGTTTTTTGATCCATTTTTATGCAAATGAACGGTTCTATTTCAAAAAGGTCAAAAATATTTCTATTCCAAGCTATTTAGTTTCGTCAAACAGTTCTAAATCAAACAATTCAGTATAGTATATGTATAATTTTTGTTTATACACAGTTAATAAATATGCCTTTTTTTTACATTGAATTATTTTTTTATAGATATACATTTTCTAAAAGTTGATTATTGTCAGTGGTGCCAAATTTTTTTTTAATAAATGCATAGTCATACCCATGTGTGAATAAACATTGATTTATATACCAATTCCTGATAACATTTATTTTGGCAGATGTTTTCTAAAGTATCTAACTCAGCTCAACTAATCATCAAGGTATGACAATATTTTAAAAAATGCAAAGACCCAGTTTAAAATTACAATAATAGAGACAAAATACTTGCAGTTAGAATCCTAGGCACAATGTGATTGTCTACAAGGTAATTCATGAAGAATTTGACTTGAAAGTAAGTTAATGCCTAAAAATTAGATTAAATTTAGGAATCTTCATTTTCATTTTACATCATTCTTTTCTTTTGATATTTATATTATGCTCAACAAATTAAATTTTATTTTAGGTTACATATGCACTAGAATTGGCCCAGCGGTTAGAGTGTTCGCCAATGGCCCGGGAGACCTGGGTTCAATCCCAGGTCGAGTCATACCAAAGACTTTAAAAATGGAACTTGACACCACCTTGCTTAACACTCAGCATTATAAGGTACGGTTCAAGGGTAAAGTGGAGCAATCCAGGGAATGGAGTAGCGCCCTCCCCTACACCTTGGTGTAGTAGCTATCGAAAAGGGAGCCTTCGGGTCACCCTCGACTATAGTCGCTAACTTTACTTTATACCATATATAACAGATTAACAATAGTGAAAGAAACTATTCATTCAGCAAAATATAGTAACAAACATGGTACTAAAAATAAGAACTCATTTTTTCTTTGGTTGTTCAAAACAGTTATTTTTATGCGAAGACTATTTTAAAAGCAAAATAATTTTGCAAATTATAACTTGGGAGTAAATATCATGCAAGTTTATTATGGAAAAAAATTAATTCAATTTTTTTTCGTCTCTTGTTTTTCTGTTTTTCCTTCTCTTTCTGATGTAGTTGTTAATTTAAGCTTAGCTTAGTTTAACACAAGGCCATGATAAGTGAAGATCATGGAGATTGAAAGTATGTGGTTTGAGTGACCAAAAGCTAGACAGGAAGTTTTTTTTCTTTTTATTCAGTTTATATTCTTCAAGATAGAGCAATGAAGTTCTATTGCCCAGTCAGCTAGGGCTGTAGAATACACCAGCTACACCTCTACAGAGGGGTAAGCCCCTCCCAAACAAGTCTCCGGTATATGACACTAAACAATCTAATGGTGAGGTTCCAGTAATGCTGGAGCTTTATGGAATGCAGAGCACCTCTTCAAGGTCCACTCTGGCCCGGAGTGGTTGTACCTGATAGGTTCCTATCTATGGGTCAAATAGAACTAAACGACGAACTTATGCTGAACTGAATAGTTTGAAATAGAATTGTTTTTGATATGTAAACTGCGTACTTATGCTAAACTGAATTGCTCGAAATAGAGCCGTTTTGACATTTAACTGTATGTGGATAAAAACTATACTTATAGTAAACTGAATTGTCTGAATTAGAACTGTTTGACTAAACTGAATAGCTTGAAATAGAAATGTTTTTGACAAACTATGTACTCATGCAAAACTGAATTGTTTGAAATAGAACTGTTTATTTGTATTAAAATGGATTTGGCATTAAATAACTGATGTGGACGCAATTTGGGACCACGAAAAGATAACACGGAACACGGTATAAGTTTAAGGATATATTGAAGTAACAAGATACAGAGAAAAGTGGTGGCGTAAGCGAGGCTAACTAGTCACTCGAATATCCAGTCTCTACGACCGGTTGACCATTCATCCCAACGACGAGAGTACTTGGCTCTTGATTAATATAGGATTTGGAAGATTCCATCAATGGGTAGGTAACGGTCCCATAACATTCCCCTTCGAAGAGGTTTTTTTCTGCTGAGAAAAAAACTGTTTAGTATTTTCTTCTTTTAGGATTGACGCTCAGGGGATCTGTAAATTTCCTTTTTCTATTAGAACGTCTAACAATGGGAGAAGCCCGGGGTGCGTCGAGGTCAAAGTTCTCGAATATGGTGTCAATTTGTTCTTCGCAAATTTGTGGTGGTGAAACGTTTGAATCATTAACTTGACATTTTCTCAGTTGATTGAGATGGCGCTCATGTATGTTCTTGGGGCCTTGGAAAATATAAACTCGTTCTCCCACTCTTTGTTTTACTGTGCCCACTTCCCAAAACGTCATGTTATTTTTATAAATTTTGAAATGTACTTTTTCGCCGTAGGCGTAACGTTTTTTTAGGAAGGGTGACTGTCTTTTTAAATCTTGCTTGCCTCGGAATGAGTTTGTCAAACTCTGACCTTATTTTTCTTGCGAACATAGTTTTTGCGGGCGAGCGTCCAATAGGTGTGTTTGGGTTAGGCATTATTCTGTACACCTGCAGAAACTGTTGCAGCGCCCTATCTGTCGGAGTGCCTTGTGCCTTTTTCAGAGCCATCTTCAAGGTGATCACAAACCTCTCCGCCAGTCCGTTTGACCTTGGATGGTGCAGAGTTGTGATGTGCTTCACCTAATACGTATCACAGTATTGCTTAAATTCATTAGATGTGAACTGCGTCGCATTGTCTGTAACTATACAATCAACTACGCCGAGGTGGTGGGGGGAAATAGATCGTGTAGGAACCCTATCATGCAATTTGTGGTAGGCCTTTTGCATTTCAGAACTTCCGGCCTTTTAGTGTGGCTGTCGACGACAATGAGGTAGTACTGGTCATCCAAAAGACCTGCGAAGTCGACGTGAATCCTTTGCCATCATTGGACCGTTTTTGGTCACGGTTTGCACGTAATTGCTGGTGCTTTAGCTGCGAGTGCGCATCCTTTACATGAATCAACCATGTCTGCAATGTCCCTGTCCATGTTCGGCCAATAGACGTAACAGCGCATGAAGCTTTTAATGCGGTTTTTCCCGGATGTCCCATATGAAAATCCTGCTGGATTTTTTTCTGCAGACTCTTTGGTATCAACACTCTGTCGTTATATAACAGAACATCGTTGCAAAATGAAAAAATCTCCAACACATTAGGATCTTTATTATGGATTTTATTCTTTGTAGTATGGATAAAGTCATCCTTCAGAGCCTTCCTATTTAATGTCTGAAAGTGTGACGGGGAGCTCTCTTATAGTTTTCGCGATCATATTTCGCAGTTCTTAACGTTGCGATAATTGAATCCTCGAATACTTCGGAACAAGTCGGGATAATCCGTCGGCATGACAGATATGTTTAGAAGACAGGTACTCAATTTTGAAATTGTAGTTCAGTAGTATGGTACCCCAATGTTGAAGTCTGTTGGCGGTGTATACCGGTAAACCTTTCTTTTAACCAAAAATCGACAACAGTGGTTTGTGATCCGTCTGTAATGTAAACTGTCTGCCATGGAGGTATCTGTGGAACTTAGTCACAGCAAAAAAATGATGCCCAATGCCTCCTTCTCTATCTGTGAGTATTGCTTTTTCGCTGGTAGTGATGATCGAGATGCATGCGCAATGGCTTTTCTTGTTCCGTCTTGTAGCTTGTGTAAAATGCAGGCTCAGATGCCATAAGAGCTTAGGATCATAATGAATGAGAGAGACATAAGTGTCTTATTCTTTCGAATACAGCTTGACATTCTGGTGTCCAACTCCAGGTTTTGTCTTTCCTAAGAAGTTCATTGAGAGGAGCCCTTAAATTAGGCATATTTTTAATGAATACTTGGTAGAAGATTGCCAACCCAAGGAAGCTTTACAGAGCTTGGACGTTGTCTTGGACCGGCATATCTTTGATCGCGGTAGCTCTGTCAGGAACTGCCGTCGACCGTTTTAATTAATTATATACCCCAAGTATTCTATTTCTGTTGGAAAGAAATCGCATTTCGCTTCCTTAACTTTGAAGCCGTATTCTTGGAGTTTGTCGGATATGCACATGATATGCTTCGTATGCTCTGTCACAGACTTGCTGGTGATTAATATATCGTCAAGATAAGCAGTTGCGAAATTAACGTCACCCACCATGGCGTCCATGGCCTGTTGAAAGATGGCTGGCGCAACCTTGACACCAAAAGCTAATCTATTAAACTTGTAAAGACCTCTGTGCATGTCTACACGCAGGCGCTTAGAACTATTTTCTTCCACCTCAATTTGAAGATATGAGTCCGATAAATCTATTTTTAAAAGATTTTGCCACCATTGAGTTTATTGAATATCTCCTAAGAACTAGGGAGAGGGTAGTGGTGGTCTTTTAGTGCTTGGTTCAACCCTGTTGAGAAATCGGCGCAAACCATAATTTATTTTGATTTTTTCCTCACATAGACTTTTGGCGCAGCCCACTCGCTGAAATCTGTCTTAGACAAGATATCTGCTTTTTCCAACCTGTCCAGTTCTTCATCTATTTGCTCTAGAGCCGCGAAAGGGAGGTTTCACTTTTTTTAAATATAGGCTGGGCATGGCCATTTACCTGGAATTGTGCTTTCATTTTTGTCCATTTCCCAAGGCCGCCTGAAAACACCTCGGGGAATTTTTGTTTGAGTTCCTGTTTTAATTTTTCTATGTTAATAATTGGGCTAATTTACAGCAGAACGTGCTCATAGGGCAGTCCCAAAGTTTGAATTTTTCAATCCAATCCGTACCGAATAGATTGTCTGTGTTTTTTTAGCACATATGCTACGAGTTTCTTTGAAATTCCATCCAAGAGAACTACTTCACCCAAAATGTTTATACTATCACCTGTTACAAAACGTGTCGATATTTGTCAACGTCTCCGACCAGACAAGGCTTGACACAAGGTCAAAAGCCCAAAGACCGATTAAAGTGGGGATAAAGGGGAGAGGGGGGTCGGGAAAGAGCCGAGACTCGAACCCTGCTGGTCTATGCTGTTCATCGGCTCACTTGGTACAATGTGAGCCTGATGAGGCAAGCAGTTTCACGAACCCAAATATGGGTCCGCGCATGTATGCCAGTTTACGGCTTAAACTAGACGCGAGGTCTAGTGCGATACTGTTATATTTTGACCCCCGACCCGGCCCAAAAATGCTATTCCAAGGTGATACACCGGAAGGAAGTGACACATTCCAATGGCCAGTAATCGAAAGAGATCGCGTGGGCGGATTAAGGCGTATGATATGGGACAAGGTGTAGGTCCCATTGTGCCACTACAGTGATGCACCGGAAGAGAGTAACCTCTGAACTGCATGACGATTAAACATTCGATTTCAAAGATCCAGTGGGCGATCGTGTGGGCGTTGAATTATTATATAATTGAGTTGAGTTGGGTGCCAAATCAGTTGCCAGTAGAATTCCAGACAGATAGACAGATGTGGTAGGGAAGGCCACACCCGACCGAGGGGGCCCTCGGAAACCCCCGATGGAGTTAGGGGTCCAGAGAAGATGCTGATAAGATGCCATAAAGAAAGCCAGCATCAAGCAGTGGACCCCAAGACCTCTGGTTGAGCATCTAAGAGAACAAGAAAGACACAACGTGACGGTCATAACAGTGGGGTCAAAATATGAAGTTTATGTTCGATCTCCAGCACCCTCTCACATGTAAACCTTGAACAACCCTTTCAAACCCTTGCAATAAAGTGAGAGGTAAAAATATTGTTAAAGAAGTCTTCCTGCGTCTTCCTTCCTGCGTCCTTCATTATTGCGTCTGTTATTATTGAGTCGTTATGATACGGCAAATGAGTATATAACAATACGTAGGTTACAAAGGAGACAAAACTGCAGCTTGCCCACCCGGAGATAGCCTAGTCGAAACTAGGAGCCTAAAGGGCTCAAGTCTGCCATTGTTCCTTTTGCAGAGCGACGCTCCGGACCGAAGTCAAGAACAGGCTCTGGGGTGTTCTTCGTGAAGAACGTGCCGTCTTTTTCGTTCTTAGTAAAGCTGGCTTGTTTAGACGCCGCCAAGTATGCAAACTTATTATCGAGAGGTCGGAACCCGAGTCAAGCTGGAATTTTACGCTCTTGTTAAAAATTTCAACCGTTACGTATTTGCTTAAATTCCCGGCTTCGTTATCGCCTGACTGTGTTTGTCTTATTTTATTTCTAGGTTTCCTCGTTTTTTGGCATACTGTGACGGCAAATCGAACTAAAATCCCAAAACGGGACTTTATTTTCGCACGTGTGAAGACGGGGCGGGTTGGCACTTGATCCCCTACAGAAATAAGTCCTGTTCAGAGTTTTTCTCTCAGGCATGTAAGAACTGGCATACTACGTGAGGGAATAATTTAGGACCAGACTGACCGCCGCTGGCAAGGGGTTCCAAATTTCACACTATCACACACCCACCAGGCAGCTTTCTTCCTTCCCCGAGATAATGGAAGATAATGAGCCTATAGGTTTTAGTCGTAATAATATTAATATTGCTGTAGTCGGCAACTCCGGTTTCCCGTGTGATACTTTAGGAATTAATAGGACAATTCTAAGCAAGATAACATAAGGCGAATAGAAGCTGAAAGGAAAGCATGGAATAACAACATAGACCACATGGTAAAATGAAAATACATAGGTTCTTTACTACGGTTATATATATACGTTCAAAGTGTCAAAACATATAATTGGATTGTCCATGAATATGAATGTCTTTTCTTGGCTTTTATCCTTTTTCAAATTGAGAGAGAGAGAGTGGTAAACGAAACTTGAGTATAAAGGAAAAATGTCCTCAAAGTTACTTATCTTATTTTTTTGACGGGGTTCCACTGGAGAATTTTCTTCTTTCACGGGCTACTAGACTTTGTTCTGTTTTTAGTACTGGCTTGAGGGACTCGTGTCTCTCATGTCTCGGTTAATCTTTTGTCTTTAGCCCGGAGTAAAATGGCTATGGTCCGTCTGCCACGAGCCTTGCTCAAAAACTGACTTTTTACTATTTACTTCTGCTGAGGGGAAGGGAACCCCACTTCCGTTTTGGGGTCCCAGCCAATCATTTGGCTTCTCTCTCTTTCCCCTTCCGATGTCCGGCGACCTGAGTTCACTAAGTGTGAACATCTGGTCTATCTCCTCTGTGACCCACATTCTCTCCTAACGGTCACTTTTTGACTGCTAGATAGTGTTAGTTCAACGGGGGGGATAGTATCAGTCTTACCTCTTCGTCTCCGTGAGCTATCACGTGACACATACCAACAACATGTTACTTCGTGTCTAACTTTACCACAGTTTTTTTAGGTTAACTTGTTTTTCGCTGGACAAAACCTCATCAAGTGTAGGTCACCACAGATATACCATGGTCCTGGTGGTGGATTTTTCCGTCTGTTCGTACTTTATTTGTCGTAAATTTTTCGTCGCGCAATTTTACTTTTCTCTTTCTGTAGGGTTTGCTCTTGATTTTGCCCTCAATTTTTAAAAATTGATTCCTCAATAGTTTTAGAGTCACTTTTAACGGATACTACCCTCTGGCAATCCTCAGACAATTTTTTAAGGGTCAGACCTTGTTCGTTCACTAATTTAGTCAACACACGGTGTCTAATTTCAGTGTCTTCTGCTGAGACGAGACCCCGCGTGAAAATAAGACATTTGAAGTCGTCTGTGGTTAAATCTGCTAACCTGAAATAGTTGCAGTGTTTATTTACTGTCGCTGGAAATGTCAAATAATCTTGTTCGTCATGCGTAAATATATTAGGGCATTTCTATCTTTTATGAAAAAGTGATGTGTTCGGCCCAAATAGATCAGATAATAGTATAACTGTCTCTGAGAACTCCAGATCCATTGTTTTTTGGTGGGGCGGGGATAAAATCAACGAACCTACTGCGTTCGGTTGTACCCAATTTCCTATGTAATAAATGCACCTTTTTGTCGTTCGACCATTCTTTGCAGTCTACATTAAATACGTCTTCATCGTCTGTAGAATGCATGAAAGGTTTTATCGTTTTCTGGTACATACTCAAAATTTTCTATAGTACTGTACATAGTAATATTATTCTCAGGATCTTTAGTGCAGTTTAACGATCTGTCGTTCTTCACTTTTCATTAATGCTTGTAAGAGTCTTTCCTCATTTCTTTGTTGCTGTACTCGCTGTTTTTTCAGTTTCTGTTGCCTTTTATCACTCTCCTGTTGATGGTCGATCTGAACTTTTAACATTTGTACAATTATTTTCTGGAAGTCCTCCATTATTGGATTACAGAATTTTTTGTAATATCTAAACAAAATTGACGACGAATTTTTATGTGGAAGAAGAGAGAGCAGACACCCCCAATGATTACAGTTTTTTTTCAACACGTAACCAAAAGGAGAGGGTCAACAAAAATTAAAAAAAAAATCTAGTAAAGATTTTCCCCTTTTTCTTCTCTTTAAAATGCCGTCGTTCCGCAATATTCATACAACAGTAACGGTCCCATAACAATAACCTACAAAAGTTGATATACCATAAAACCTAACCAAGCAAGCAACCAATGAAGTTTTAGAATATTCGTGAGCTTTTTATTAATTATAATTAACTTTCATAGAGTCTGGTGCCAAAGAAAATCAATGTTTTGTTAGCCTCTTATGAACTATTATGTCATACAAGGTACCCTTCCTCTTTCTTACGTAGATGCCCTTTTTATGATTGATAAACAGCAACAATTTTAGCAAGACAATTACACTTGTAATATGGATCATTTCTCAAATGGAAGATAGGGTTTTTCTCAACATTAAAAATAGAAAAGAGACCATATAGACATAAGAACAAATTTTAGGGCAAAAGCTTGTTTTGTTACACAGAATATTTTCAAGTAAAAATTCAACAGAATTGTTACCATCAATAGTTACTGCAATTATAATAATTCAATGAACAGTTAACCCTTTCCAAATGAATGAAGCAGATCTGGTTAGTCAAACATGTATACCAACTGGCTGTAGAGTGGTATATGTCAATGAATCAGCTCAACATGCTGGCTTTTATACTGCAGCAGTTTTCTTCAAAATTAGCAACTGATTTAGCAGGGAGTTAGCACATTGCATTAGAAATCATTTATAAGCAGACAAAATGTAAACAGCTTATAAATTCCACAGAATATATACATAATTGTTTGTTTGGGTTCTTATAGCATATCAACCTTTGTAGGTTATCTAAACGCAAATCCATTTTTGTACAAGTAAACAGTTCTATTTTAAACAATTCAGTTTAGCATAAGTACAAAGTTTAATTGTCAAAAACATTTCTATTTCAAGATATTCAATTCAGTCAAACAGTTCTATTTCAAACGATTCAGTTTAATATGAGTACAGTTTTGTTTGCACTCAGTTAAATGTCAAAACAGTTCTATTTCAAACAATTCAGTTTAGCATTAGTACACAGTTTACATATCAAAACAGATCGATTTCTAGCAATTCAGTTTAGCATAAGTACGTATTTTAGTTCTATTTAACCCATAGATAATACCCTTTCCGGTGCTACCACTCCGGGCCAGAGTGAATCTGGGAGCGATGTCAGTGAATGGGGTATTCCGCATTCCCCAAAGCATTACTGGAACCTCACCATCGGATTGTTTAGCGTCATATCCAGGACTCTCGTTGGAGGGGTCTAACCCCTCTGGAGAGATGCATTTTGTGTATTCTACAGCCCCAGCCGACTTGGCAATGCTCTCTGTAAGCTTTGATATATATATATATATATATATATATATATATATATATATATACTGTTGTTTGTCCGACGAGAGAAAAATAATTTAAAAAAAATGAAGTCACATTTTGATATTTTGTTTTTTATTATTTCATATGTGGCTAGGTTAATCTTTCTTCTCGTCTTTATAGTGAAGATTATTTTGATAGGCCTGTGATCCTTTTTAATTCCAGGGTTTGTGTCTGTAAATATATTAATGACGTTAATTGTCGGTGAACACCTCTGGCCTCTGCAGATGTTGTCTTTGTATATATAAAATTATGTTTTCTTTTTTTTTCTTTTTTGGACAAACACTGCTAATCAGTATCTTGGTCACCAGAATAATCCAATATAAAAATAATAAAAAAAAAAAAATGGATGATTTAAGTAATTCAAAATCCGTCTAAACAAAATGCCCAAATATGCAAAATACTACTTTTTTCTCTGAAACAATCATCTGGTAAAAAATTTGTCGATGAATTTGAGTCTCCCAAGATTATGGAGGGCATCGTTTTTACTTTATTTTATTTCAGTTACTGCAAAATTATTTAAATATTGTCGTTGTTTTTTTGGAAAGAAAGAATAACTCGTACTAAAGGTAAATTTATTTTACTGTTACGATTATAAATAGTAAAGAAACAAAGTAAGAACCCCCCCCCGCAAAAAAAACATTTTTTTCTATAAAATGCCTTTTAAGTTATAAATTAAGATTATTTGAATATTTTTTTTACTTAAAATTTCCCAATGAGTTACAATACATTTGTTAGGCTTATCAACCATATTGACAAAAATTCGAAAAGCAAAGAAACAACAACTTGCTTATTTAGAAATGTATGTTAATACAATGTAACTAATATATGAAATGAAGTTCACCGATTAAAATGTGACTGGGTTAACTTGCTTCTGGGAATATCATAGTTATAATTTTCTTCCCGGCTGTCTAGATAGAATTAATGTGAAAAATCAGATTTTTGTAATTTTCTCTATTGTTCGGAAGATCAGGTGTGACCTCGTATAGTGAGAGGTCAAAACTGTGTTATAGGTTTCGAATCTGTCTATAGGTAACAGTTATGATTTGACAATATTGGAATATTGTTTTGAGGAAGTAAGTGTAGAGGAAAGGATCCTTGAACTTGATCTGAACAAAAGCTGATTTGGGATGCATTTTCAACATAGGAATAGATTTGGATTATTAAAAATTGTACATATAACGACAAAGTTTGTCGCCATGAGTTCAGTTGATGTTTGCGAAGAGAATGGATCAAGTTGTATTGAGAGACGTTTACAGTTAAAAGGAAATAATAATTCGCATACCTACACACTGATTAGTGAATAACTTCAACAGTTCACTTAGTTGCTAAAGTTTACTGGAGACCGACATACATATAGTCAATCTGGACTCTGTATTCTGTTTTGTATAGCTATAAATATCATAGTTGATTGTATTCACATGATAAACTGTTATCAAAATGTTTATGTTTAATCACAGACATCGTTGTTCTTCCGACTATCCTGTTCAGAACATTCGTCACCAGAGGAGATTATCCTGACTTATCGGCTTGGGGAAAATCCGTTTCCTTGGCCTATAAGAACCATAACCTTGAGACAGTTTCGATGTATAAAAGCTCCACCATTCTCACAGCTGTTTGGAGAATGATATTTCACACAAGTTTCGAATGGAGCTGCGCATCGATTAGAAATATGACGTGTTTGGAGTGGAGAGTGTTGAGTTTGTATATACGAGGTTCAGTCAGAAAATAAGGAGACACTTTTAAAAGAATAAAACAATTTTTTTTCAGAATCTTTTTCAATAAATGTAAACTATGCATTGTTTGGAATTAGTTTATAGAAAAATATTTCAATCTTGCAAAATATTAGTTTTAAGGTTTTTCGAAATGGTGTTAGGCTTGAACAGAAGTCTGTTATCAAATTTTTTAATGGCTGAGAAATGCAAACCATGTGAAATTTACAGAAGAATATATGATGTCTACGTAGAAGCATGTTTTAGTCAAAATTACTTATAATATGCAAACATAAATTTGCCACTACGAGCCTGATTAAAAAAGGCACTCCATGGAGTAGAAACACACTGACTCTCAGGTAAAGAAAAAGTCTAGGGCGCCGTGGTCAGTAAAGAAGGTTATGCTGACAGTCTTCCAGGATATGAACGGACCAATCAGTACTGGTTTCGTTGAAAAAGGTGTAACTGTAAATAGTCCTGCCTATTGTCTTGTCAAGAGGTAAAATTGATCTTATTTATTGAATGACAAGCGGATAAAAATTGCTCACATAAAAATTGTAATCTGCAAATAGATGTTAATTTGGTGACGTCAGTATTTGTAACACACACAGAGACACAAAAAACACACACATGCACACTCACACACATATATTTACTGGTCAACCAACCTGATCTAACAACAGTTTAATGAAAAATTACATAGTTATACATGAAACACTTGAAGCAAATATGACTTATGTCGTCATGACAACAGAATGTCATATACACAGTTGTGAGACTAGTTTGTTGATATGTTCAAAACATTCGTTTTTTAGCTTCAAAATTGAAAGAATTTAATCCGAAGAACACAACATACATAAAACCCGAAAAATCTGATTTACATTTGGATTTGGTATCTGTACTTGTAGTTTTGATAAATATTTTTCGATGTACAAATATGTTCCGAAATTTATAATTTTATTCATTTAATTTACATTTTTATTATTCAATAATTTGAAAATCTTATAATTGAAATTATATATATATATATATATATATATATATATATATATGGAGAGATAGATAGATAGATAGATAGATAGATAGATAGATTATTTGAATTATATATATATATATCCTGAGAAGAAAAACAGATAGTGAACTTGGTTTCTAGTTCAAAGCCCAAATAGTGACGCTTTGGCATTGTACACAGAAACCACACTCATCGTCATTTTTTGCTTTCAGTAAAATGGTTTCACTTATTTTTATTTAATACGAACCATTCCATTTATTATTAATCATTTGTTTTTCGCATAGATTAGTGTTCTCAAGTGCATAACCAACAGTCCAATTAAACATCAGTCATTTGTTTACATAGAGTTAAATGTAAAAAAAAGTTCTGTTTTTAACAATTCAATTTAGTATAAGTAGATACTTTAAATGTCAAACAGTTCTATTTAACCCATTAATAGGATCCTATCAGGTGCTACTACACCGAGCCAGAATGAACCTGGGATCGATAGCAATGAAGGGGTACTCCGCATTCTCTAAAGCTCCAGCATTACAGGAGCTTCACTATCAGATTATTTAGTGTCATATCCAGGGCACTCGTTAGGGTAGTGTTACTGCTCTGCAGAGACATAGCCGATTGGGCTGGAAACTTGTTGTCACTCAGACTCCAGTGAAAAAACCATCAGATAGAACTGACCTGAAAAACCCACAAGGAAAATTTAAAACATATGGAAGATGAAGGTTACAGTGATACCAATTGTAATAAGGGTGCTTAGAACAATCCCTAACGGCTTGGTAAAGGGGCTGGATGAATTGGACATCAGAGGATGAACAGAGACCATCCAAATTATTGTATTAATATCGGCTAGAATAATGTGAAGTGTCCTAGAGACTTGAGGAGACTTGCTGTCACTCAGACGCTAATGAAAACAATCAACTAACGCTCTGCGAAAACTCACAATAATAATGATATTAAACACATACTCAAAAAAAGCAAAATGAGACGGAAAAATGTAATATGGCGTGGATTAACAACAAAAAGGCCTACGATTTGGTTCTGCAAAGCTGGATAATAAACTTTCAAAATCTATAAAATATGCGATAAGGTCAAAGTTCATCTCGGAAGTCATGAAAAACTGGAAAGTCGAATTGATCTCTAAAGGAAAAACTTTATATGCGGTAGAAATCCAAAGAACTATCTTTCAGGGAGATGCGCTTCGCTAATATTACCACTCAATCACAAACATAAAAATGCACAGGGGACTACAAATTTACTAAATCGCAAGAAAAGATGAACCGCCAAATGAGGGCTGGAAGAATTGGAAATCGGAGACTATCCAAACTACAACATTGTTGAGATCTGCTAGAATACTGAGAAGATTCCCAGAGATTTGAGGAGACTTGCTGTCACTCAGACTTCAGTGAAAGATCATAAGCTAGCGTTGGTGTGAAAAACTCGCATTATTATTATTACTATTTTTATTATCAAGTCAATGTGCGTGTTTATTTGGGTATTAATTAAGTCGGTGTTTTTCGCTGCTCCACTGAATGCTTTGCTAATGAACATGGATGAATTAAAAGGAATGGCTGACTGTGTCGTGAGGAAAGAGAAGTAGTGATAGTCGAAAGAAAAATTGCAAAGGAAATGGAGCGAATATCTAATGATGTTGACAAAATGAATTAATATAGCAGTTGAAGAAAACTAAAATTAAAATAAAAAAGGAGGAAAACTGCATAGCGCAAAATCAAAGATGGCGGACACGCTGGGAAAAAGGAAACAAGATTGGACAATTATAATAACTAGCCAGACCCGTGAAAAATCCACGATTGTTAATAACTAAGATATCATCATTACTCTTGCGTATATATTTTTGCAGTAAACTATATAGCAATTTATTTAATATGGAATATATCTACGATAACTCTAATAAAATGCAAAAGCAAATGAAACTATTTTGGCTCATAAGATTGTTACACTTTTCTAATTATAGGAAGTGTGTTAAAGTTATCGAGGTTGGTGTATTTGCCAAGAAAAAATAATGAATTAAATGTCAAGTTTCTTCGAAATGATTCCCCAGATATTCAACAAAATTATCCCAGCGAGTTTTCCATTCGTCTGAGTACTTCTGTAAATTCCCCTTATAACATATGAAGCTAAGCTGTTGTATTTTTAATGTCTTCTACGTCCTCAAATTTCAACACCTTATTCGCGAGTCTTAGAATACACAGAAAAGTAAGATATCCCCCAAAATGAGTGTCCTGATTATAACACTAAACTGAATCTGATTGTGGAGATTTTGGGAATGTGGAATATCTCTTCGTTGCCATAACTAGCCGGTCCGCTTAGATCTGGAGTGGTAGAACCCGTTAGTCTGTGGAACAAATAGATCTGTTTTAATGGTATTTATATTCGAATAAACCGAGTGCTGAAAAGAACTATTTAGAAACAACGACACAAAAATGTAAATATGAACGTACAATGAACGCGATTCTCTAACCTTTAAAATAAGTGTAGACGGGTTGAAATAACATTAAATTAAATCAATTGACAAATCAATTGACAAATCAATTTTCTTTTTAGAAAACAAACAAAAAAACGTCTCGTGAGTATAACACTGAGTTTCGCCAAAAATCGTTGATCCAAAGGAATCGAGACTTTAGATAAAAAACAACACAGAAATAGAATTGATTCTCTATATTGAATGACAAGCGGATAAAAATTGCTCACATAAAAATTGTAATCTGCAAATAGATGTTAATTTGGTGACGTCAGTATTTGTAATACACACAGAGACACAACAAACAAAACAAACAAAAAAACGTCTATTTAACCCATTAATAGGATCCTATCAGGTGCTACTACACCGAGCCAGAGTGAACCTGGGATCGATAGCAATGAAGGGGTACTCCGCATTCTCCAAAGCTCCAGCATTACAGGAGCTTCACTGTCAGATTATTTAGTGGAGATTTTGGGAGTGTAGAATATATATTTTTGATTGATCTTATCATATAAGTAGCTTAACTTATGTAAATGATTTTACTGAAAATTTAGATTATGAATTTTAAAATTAAATCAATTAATGAGTTATCTTTATACTTTTTGTTTGTTCATTAAATGAAAAGATTAATAAAAAAACTGCAATGTTGTTTTTCTGTTTCTTTTCTTTATCAGTGACTAAGTTAAATAATTATAAAAGCCTCTTAAATTAGAATTTCGAAGTTAATTTCATCCTATAACGAAACAGTAGGACTTTGGTTATACATCATTTGCCTGTCCATCCAAAGGATTCTTTTACATTTATACATTTGTTTGTTTTAGTCAACGAGATTTTAACAGAGAATCAAGCAGATTAAAGAAAAGCACAATAATCGTACATACTAACAGAATAATATTACAAACAGTAATCTATTAAAAAGAAAGAAATACAGAAAAATAAAGAATTACAGAAAAAGCGAGAAAGAAAGGAAGCATAGAAAAAAGAAATCGAAGAGAGATTAAGTTGAAAGGAGAAAGAAATTGAAAAAAAAAATTGTAGAACTCAAAGGAATTAACAGACGGGAGAAGACTGAAGTATTGAAAGTTATCGTAAGAGAAGAAACAAGAAAGAAATTGAAAAAGATTGGTAGATAGATAGATAGATAGATAGATTGATAGATAGATAGATTGATAGACTGGCAGGCAAATAGAGATAGATAGATATTAATTGTTTAGAACACACACACACACACACACACACATATATATATATATATATATATATATATATATATATATATATATATATATATATATATATATATATATATATTAACTGATGCTTCGTAGGCAACTAATTCTGCCAGTTATGAAATACTAATCATAATGTAAATTTACAAAGATAAGTAACTTGACATTGAAATGAAATAAAATGCTATTGCAATTAAATAAATAATAAATTTGTCTTAGTATTAAATAACAAGTTGACATCAATATTAAAGGCATAACAATTTTACATTAATAATAAATACATAATAAATTGACATGAGAAATCTATAAATGATAAATATATACAAAATTGACATTTAGTATTAATAGCAAAAAGGAAGGAAAAAAAGAGGCTTGTATTTTTCTTTGGAGAATTGTATCGAAAAGTGAAATACAAAATTAGTGAACTGGATATCGTAGAAAAGAAACTAAATGTAAACAAAATAAAGAAGACAAAAAAGAAATAGCTAAAACATCTAAAGAAGACAAAAAGAATGATGATCTTAGAAGAGAATAAAAAAAAGTTAAGGAAGAAATTATAAATTCAAATTATAAACTTTATTCAATGGCAACAGAGAAAGGAGAAAATTCAAGATTAAAAAAAAAAGAAATAATAAGAAGGAAAAGAGCAAAGAAAGTTAAAGGAAAATACAGATAATAAGAAAAGGCGAGAAAGACAATGGCTTAATGGTAAAGAGAAAGAGAAAGAAAAAGAACAGTTATAACTATAGTTAGAAAGAAAGAAAGATCACAGAAGGCTTCAAATAAAGAAAGAAAAAAGAAAGAAAGAAAAGTTAGCGCACGAGTGAATCTGCGGGATGGATGAAAAGAAACCCTCGAAAGTGAACAGAAAAATCTCTTGTACATGCAATGCTTCAATAAAGGCAACTGAAGAAGTATGGCTTCCAATATGAGAGTTAAACGGATATTGCCAGCTGGCAATCGGATTAGGCCGGAAAGAGCCGAGTCAGTGATTACGTCATCATATGACCAATCGCAAGAAAACCGACTTGAGTTACAAAAGTTGATTAAAAATGATTTTTCTTGAGATTTGAAATTGTTATATTGGATTTTAGGTTAAAATCCATTGGATGCTGTCGATTCATTTCAAAGGGACAGATTTTTCCCAATACACTTTTCACATGTTGCATTACAATTCTAATGATTTGATATTTAAGTATTTAATATTCTAAAAATAAATAAATATGTAGTTTTCTTTTAGCGACTATTTCCCAACAAAACGTAAATGAAATAAACGTAATTAATCCATATTGTTTTTTTTTTTGTAGAATAAATTGTTTCTTATTTGATTAAATTACTTAATGTTTCTCAAGAGTAAGCTAATTAATGCAGCAAAAAAGGCGTAATGGCTAACGCGTTAGACTATGTCCTCGAAATGAGTGAGTTCGAGATTCAGTTACTCTATTACATTTACTATCAGACTAATACAATTGGGGAAAGTTATGATCCCTTATATACTTCCTTCTATGGGTTAATAGTATCCCTGCTGTTATTCTGCAAGGCTTTGGCATTAGATGAATCACGTATGCCATGAAACAAAGAAACGAAACCATATAAATAAAACCTCAAACAGTAAATTAAATTTTCGTGTTTTTAAAAGAGGAAAGAAGGAAAAGAAAACTATGTATTTGTTTATTTTGAATAAAAAGTAAATTATTCTATTGATAGTTGATTGACGTGGTGCCTTCAATAAGTTTCCAGACTTCTTTTGTACAGGCTTTGAAAATTGTTATAGACTCTTGAAAATTCAGTATGTTATTGCGATACATTTTATAAAATGACTGACCAATTTTTATGATTTCAGGTTCTAATCAACAGCTACAGCAGCAATTGGAATACACCCTACTAAAGCCTGATTGTCACAGCTGGTGAATTTCAATAATGCAATCTGGACGTGAGGACACTTTAGAAGAACGATATGCAATAAAATTGTGTTTTAAACTTGGAAAAATGCCACAGAAACGTATGGAATACTTCAGACTGTTTTTGGAGCATCTTGCATGAATCGAGCATCAGTTTTTGAGGGGGCATAAGAGATTCAAGGAAGGCAGGGAATCTGTGAGGGATGATGAGAGGTGTAGGAGGAGTAAGGAAGTCGATACCCCAGAGTTGATTGGCCAAAGGGTTAGGGTTAGGGTTACTATGTTGAAGTTTTAAGGGAGTTCAGGAACAGATTCCGTCGGAAGAAGCCTGCACTCTTCAAATCGGTTCAATGCCATTTCCACCAGGACAATACACCAGTCCACAATTCCATCCTTGTCACAGACTATTTGACCAAGAAGGGCATCAAAACAGTTCCTCACCCTCCCAATAGTCCAGACCTTGCTCCCTGTAACTTTTGATTATTCTCTAAGCTCAGAGGCTGTCATTATGAGACAATTGAGTAGATGAAAGAGGCTGTGACGAAGTTCATTGACACGCTCACACAAGAGGGCTTCCATGGGGCCTTCCAGAAGTTGTTGAAACGGTATAACAAGAGCATTGCAGCCGGAGGAGATTACTTCGAAGGGGACTAGAGTTTCATGTGTGTACTATTAATAAAAGTTCCCTTACGAAAAAGTCTGGAAAATTATTTAATGATCCTTGGATTTTAACGACATCCCAACTCATCAAGGGTATTTTATAATTAAAAGTTAGGGAATCACGTTCATTGTAAATTCATTTTAATTTTTTGTGTAGTCTTTTCATAAGACTTTTTTTGCACACAGTTCTACAGTTTCGTGTGATACCTAGGAAGTGGGTTGGAGCTCTTAGTGTTTTGCAGAAGATACAATCAACCTGTTGTAAGCCCTGCCGACAGTTGTAAATATTTCGATATTAAGTCATCTAATTTAAATATTAGATAATCTTAAACAAAATGAATACACAGTTTTCTATTTTTTAACAACCAGTTTCTAATAAATAAAATAGAATTATTCCCTTAATTAGGTCATAGTTATTTGAAATAAATTATCTTACATTATTTCGAAAATGATCAAATTACATATTAGTTTTTTTCTGATGTACACTAAATCTAAGTACATTTGACTGTTTGTTGTCTTGATTAATAAATCGTCGTGGTTTTGAGTTTAAAAAAAGAAAAGAAAAATAAAACCTCCTTTCAAAAGAAAAGAAAAGTACCTATTTATTTATTTAGTGTAAGAAAAATCAAAATATTAATTTCAGTTGATATAACATATGACATAAGATGGTGCGTTTTGAAAGTCTATCTTTTTGAGATTAATGAATTCTGGGTTCGATGGAGTTGTTCCACAATTTTGCCCTGCTTGTAATGTAACGAAGTGAACTCGAGATCAAATCCAGAACGAAGCTGTTTGCATTTCACATAACGCTAATAGCCTTGGGAAAGGTATGCATCAGACTAGGTCAATAATAGGGAAGACAGAACTCTCTAGCCTTTTTATAACAACCAGTCTAGAAGAAACAGAACTTAATTTAAACCAATTGTATACCTGGAGAGAGATGTACTCTGCCAGGCCATTTCTGTCTAAAACACATTACATGAGTTGTTTCCCCCATAGCCAAACCAAGTTACGGGATAACTGAGAGACGGTGAGACAGACTTTTTCTTGTTTATATTTATACTCGATGATACAGATCCTTTCATGATTGACGAGATTATTTGCCTACAGATCAGCATTTCGGCCTTTCTGTTGGTTCGAGATATTGGTCGACTGAAATACTTTCGAATCACTTGAGTGAAAAGAAGAAAGAATGAAAGCACGCAAACAAGGAAGCGAAGAGAGATTAGATTGGATAGAAAAAGAGGTTGAATAGAAAGGATAAAACTGAAATATAGAATTGGGAAGAGTGATAAACATTTTGGATGATGATATCCGACAATGTGGTTATGAAATATGAATGACAAAAAGAAAAACAGTCAAGTAAATAGACGCTGAAAGTTAGTTGTTTGAGAAATTTTGAATTGAAATTATTTGAAAATCATTTTATAATAATAAATGTAAAGATTGCTGCTGAGTATAGATTGATTGATTTTAATGACATGTTAACTCATCTAAGGTTATTTCATGCTTAGAGGTTTGGAAATTCCATTCATTGTACGTTTTTATTTACATTTTTCTGTACTTGTTTCTTCGGAGGAATTTTTTACACTCGGTCCTATCGAAAATGAATACTTTTTCAATATATTTATTTGGCAGATAGGTGGTAATTTACTAAGCTTTTTGCTTAGATGTAGCACAAGGCCGAATGAATTGGGCACCTAATGAGAATCGAACTCACTCGTGTAGGTTTGCTAGTCTACCTTGCTAACCATTACAACTCCCGAGGTGCCCTATTTGGCAGATAGGTGGGCCCCTGACATATATCCCCATATACACTCTGTAATATGTAAGACTGAGTGTACAGTGTAACCTATCCAGGCCAGTGTGTACATGTGATACTCACATGTACACTCTGGCCCGGATTGGTTATCTGGACCAGAGTGTACATGTGAGTAATAGCAATGAACAGGTACTCCACATTCTCCAGATCTCAAAAAAATGCAGTTTAGTGACACCACCGACAGGGAGGCAATGTTAAAAAATAATGCAGCAAGAGATTAATTATTATTGTAGAAGAAAAGTATTTCAGTATTTCAGTTAAGTCTAATATACAAAACATGTCGCACAAATAAACGTTTTACTTCTTAGTTTCAATTTTTCAGGCATCTTTCTTAATCAACTGAGAAGTATGAAAACTAATGTGTGAATTTAAAAATTCATGTATTTATGACATTCTTTAATCTTCTTCACGTCTTCAAATGTTATTCTTTTGATGAATCTTCTGTTTTGGAAACAGGAAAAAATATGTACGATCTTTGAATTGCTCAATCTTGTATTTCGTCAAAAAATGATAATTAAAAATTATCAAAATTGTAGATAGAAATGTATCGATATTCAATATCGATGCCTGGACGTATCGGCATAATTATTTTAGGATAAGATTTGTTCAGCAGTGCATGTCTCTACTTAAATTTAGAATTGAAAGTTTAGTCTCGATACTTTTTGATATCACCCGATCTCTCTCACTATTTCTTTATATATATATATATATATATATATATATATATATATATATATATATATATATAAAAGATAAATAAATAAATTCTAAAAAATGCAAATCTCTTCGTGGACCTACTCATTTTAATATATATATATATATATATATATATATATAAATATATATATATATATATATATATATATATATATATATATATATATATATATATATGAAATTGCAGATACAAGAAAGAACTATCGTACAACAATTAAAATAAAGAAAATGAAAATATAAATAATCATAAAAAAGAACAAATATCGTCAAATTAAATCCCTCTTTATTCAACAGCTCTGTGAAAACAAAGCAGGATAACCCAGGTGCCGAGACTTATAGTATGTTGACTTTATCAGATACAACCACTTCGGGTCAGAGTGAACCCGGGAGTAATGCCAAAGAAGGGGTACTCTTTCACGAAAGCACCAGAACTGACGCCACATCATTAAATGGCTTAGTGTCATACCCAGGACTCCCGATAGAAGTGTGTAGTGGGGTCTTATACTTCTGCAGAGAAGCAGCGTATTTATACAGCCCCAGTCAATTGGGCTGATTATGTCTGGAAGGAAAAAGCAACAATAACGCAAACAACAAAGAATTAAATCACTACTTTCCCCAAACAAGATTATCTATAGAATAGAAGGTCTGAATTAATCAGCAGATATAGACACATTAACAAACATAATTTATGTTCATTATCAGTAGATTAAAAAGACCTCCCCACCCCCAAAATGATTAATAATAGAATTTTAAGATAAAAATAAAACTGAAAAAAGATTTGGGATATCTAGGACATGATACTCAATATATTTTTGCATTAATATTTATGTGTTGTTGATTTTATATTCTGATATCAATATTTATGCATTAATAACTGGATTTGTATTTTGCAGGCGTTAACCACAACTGTCGTCGCTGCCAATTTTATTGGTCGAGTAGCGACAGGGGAGGGTGTGGGCGCTTGCAAGATATAAACAGATAGGGAATACAACTTAAAAAAAAAACAAATAATGTGTCCGATGAAAAACCCCTCGTAAAACTGACATTAAAGCGAAAAACAAAAGCGTTCGTGTAAGAAATCTTCTTTTAATTCGTTTTCATTAACAGTTTGACAACACACACACACACACACACACACACACACACACACACACACACACACACACACACATATATATATATATATATATATATATATATATATATGTATATATATATGTATATATATATATATATATATATATATATATATATATATATAATTGAGCAGCAATTAAATGTAACAGACAAGAAACATTTTTTAACAGTTAAACAATACTTAAAATTACTTGGGAAAAAATGGAAAGTTCTTACACTCCCTGGATCCTTATATACGATCACGTGTAAGCAAACAGGAAAAGGTGTGTAAAAAGTAAGACATTCTTTGTCCGTTATATTCCCCCCCCCCACACAAGAACAACCTAATTGTTTAAAGACATTTTTGGTTTGGTTTGGTTTTATGACATATCAACCATTGTAGGTCTTTTAATACCAAATCCTTTTCATACATATATATGAAATGTATGATTTCTAAACATATTTTGTAAATAACATTTTAAACGAGCCGGAGCTCATTTTTTGCACACAAATGGTTTCATTTATTTCTATCTTATACAAATGATTCTATTTACTATTAATCATTTGTTTGCACACAGTTTAATGATTTCAGGTATTGCTATGTATCACAAACAATTCAATTAAACATCAGTCATTTATTTACGCACAGTTTGATGTAAAAACAGTTTTATTTCAAACAATTTAGTTTAGCATGTTAAATTGTTCCAAGTATTGCGATATATCACTAGCAATTCAATAAAACATCAGTAATTTGTTTAAATACAGCTGAATGTAAAAAAATGTATTTTTAACAATTCAATTTAGCATAAGTACAAAGTTTAAATATCAAACAGTTCTACAATACCCATTTAGAGGAATCTATCAGGTGCTACTTCTCCGGGCCAGACAAGACGTGAGAACAATGGCAATGAAGGGGCACTCTGCATTCCTCAAAGCTCCAGCATTACAGGAGCCTCGCCATCAGATTGTTTAGAGTCATATTAGGTCACTCGTTGGGGTAGTGTTACTTCTCTGCAGAGATGCAGTCGGTGTATTCTACAGCCCCAACCGACTGGGCCAGACATTTTTGTTAATCAAAAATGTGCTAATATGCTGGCCTGCAGACCATGATAAATGATGCAATCATCAGATAAAACTTTATTTCCATGAAATTTCCTCCAATGTTTTATCTGAATAATTTTTAAATAGATCTACTTCGCCGATAAATGGAACTCTAATAGATTCTATTCCTCTGGGTCAGGCAACCTGTGAGTAATGGTAATGAAGAAGTACTCTACACACCTCTGATTCCCAGAACTAGAGCCTCACCATCAGAGGTAGTCTCGTACCCAGAACACCAGTTTTGTGTGTGTGTGTGTGGGGAGAGGAGTCTTACGCTTCTGCTAGTGCTTCAGTTAGCGTATTCTAAGGTCCATCGACAGGACGGAACAGAGATTGTGAGAGTGTGTCGAAAAATATCAAGACTAAAATTGTATTTACCAAGAATTAAATGAGCAATGAAACATTAATTTTTTCGAAATAGTCCTTCGAGTTTTCCATTGGTTGAAGTATTTCTTTTTTTATATGCTGTGCAGCTGTGCAGTTGAAATTACTGCCTCAAATCTGACCAATGAGAGGTATGTTTAGTCTTGAAAACAAGGAAAGGTCGCACGGGGCTAGGGTTGGTATAAATGAATTTTGATTCAATTGCATAATCTTGTGTTTCAAACTGATGATCAAAACATATGAATACTGTTGGCCAATAAGTATCTAGAAGTCTACTCGTATAGATATCATGGCTCTATATTAAATTGCTCGGCTCTGTACACATCTTTATTTAGATCCATTCTTTTAATTTTATAATTAAAAAAAAAAGTAAAAGTTTATCCTCGATAATTTGGATCATATCTCACATGCGAGAAGAAAATTGCAAAAATATTCAACCCTCACACGAGAATTAAGGAAAATTACGAAAAGTCTTAAACAAAAACTGGAGGTCAAAACTATCTTATGATTTAAATTGCTCAACAGTGCGTCTTTTTTAAGTGCTAAATTTTAAATTTTAAAATTAAAGGAATGTAGACGTTTAGTCTCAATACTGTTTAATTTTATCACATCACTGATGTCTTCACATTGACACTCATGGGAATGAATTTGTAACTGTCAATTATAAAAATCGGGATGCTTATTGGTAACATTATATCTACAAATCTTAATTTCCTCTCAAATATTTTATAGCTTTATTAACTGACTGTATCCCTAAAAAGGGGCAAAACCTTCCAAAGATGGACGCTTTGAACATGACACAAAACTGTATCTGATGAAGAGGCACCAGTTCAGAAGATTTGGGGATGGTGGAATAACCGTTCATTGGTATTACTCCCAGGTTATCTCAGACTCTGACTGGTAGTACATATTAGGTTTCCATTTAAGGATCAGTTAAAAATGATTTGTATTCGATAAGACATTGTGCAAGACCCTCCCTCCAACAAAAACCCATTCTCCTAAAAAAAAACCCAACCTTTTTGAAAAACAATGACACAAACATGTAGCTATTGACGTATAATGAACGCGATTACGTAACCCCTAGACATAAAATAACAGGTTGACACACCGTTTAAACCAGTCAAAAATTTTATTCTTTATTTTTGATAAAGATTAATCAATTATTATGATTACTAGTGTATCCAGAAATTTCTTTTATATTTTTAGTTTTAGTTGTTTTTACCTTGATTTTGCCACGTGCGTTTGAGTCTTCTCAAGCGCTTATCTTTTATCATTATTTCCGGTACGCATTGCTTCTTATTGATGTAATGCAACGAAAATTAAAAAGCGAAAGAAAGACTCAAAAAGCCAATAATCTTGGCCAGAAAAGCAGACCTTGTGTTGATTAACAAAAAAAAAAAAAAAAAAAAACGTAAAAGAAAAAGACAATGCTGTCTTAGGGATTTTGCCGAATGAAAATAAAAAACTGAAAGAAATAACAAATACTAGGACCTTTGCCAGATAACTAAAAAAGTTGTTGAACATGAGGGTGACGGTGATACCAATTGTAATTGGTGCACTTGAAACTGTCCCAATACACTTGGAAGAAAGACTACTGGAATTGGATACCAGAGGAAGAATTGAGACCATCCATACAGCATCATTAAAATCGGCCAGAATACTGAGAAGAGTCCTGGAGACCGAGAAGACTTGCTATCTCTCAGACTCCATTGAAATCCCACCGGCTAACGCTGGTGTGAAAAACTCTCAAGAAGTAAAATAATAATAATAATCATCATCATCATCATATCGTGCTGGCAGCACGGATATCCCTGACCCTCTCTCGCCACTCCTCCCTATCGTTCATCGCCCTAGGCAGGTCTTCAGGACAACAACCTGTATCCTCACATAGCTGCTGAATGTACGTTCGTGCTGGTCGTCCTGCTTTTGCGCGGCCGTGTGTGGGGATCCATAAGAGTACATCTCTTATGAGTTCATCTCTGCTTCTCCAGCAATGTCCTGCATGTCTGGTTCGCCTAACTTGAATAGTTTTCGTGATAGGGGGCAGGTGGCCGTACAGTTGGTGTTTTGTGGGGTGTTGCTGCCAGGACTTGTTCAGGATTGCACGCAGCATTCTTGTGTAATTGCCATCTAGTTTCTTCTCCAGCCGTTTTGTTAGCGTCCATGTAGTGCATCCATATAGCAGTATCGATGTGACCGCTGCCTGGAAGAAACTGCGTTTCATTTTATCGGTTAGGTCTGATTTCCATATAGTCGATAGCCTATTGATAGCTGTCCATGCTTTCGTTAACCTCGTTTCGATGTCCTTTTCGGTTGATTCGACGCTGCTTCCTAGGTACGTGAATTTGTCTGCTAGTTTAAGAGGGGTTCCTTCTAGAGTGGAGATGTCCCCCGTTTGGTTATAGCACATATATTCCGTTTTGTGTGCATTAACATGGAGGCCTATGCTTGCTGCTGCTCGTTCCAAACTATGCAGAAGTGTTTCGGCTTGGTCAGGTGTATTTGCCAGTATCGCTATGTCATCGGCGTAGTCGGCGTCGGTAATTGTTGTTGCGGGGTATCTTCTGCTTCTTTTCTTCGTCAGTTCGAAGCCATTCTCTTTGATTTTGTCAATCGATGTTCTAAGTACGTAGTCTAGACAAATGATAAAGAGATACGGAGCCAGCGTGTCTCCTTGTAGTACTCCTGCTACAATGTCGAAGTATTCTGTGTCTCCATCTGGTGATCGTACTTTTACTTTAGTGTTTCTATAGAGAATCGTTATTGCCGCTACGGTTTCTTTAGGTATGCCGTACGCTAGTAGGATTTGTTCCATCTTTTCTCTGTGAATGGAGTCGAAAGCCTTGGTAAAGTCAACAAATATTAATGTCGCTTGTAGGTTCTTTGCCCGTACACCTTCAAGGATTCTGCGGATGGTTAATATTTGTGAGGTCGTAGATCTATTTCTTCGGAAGCCATTTTGGTTTTTTATAATAATAATAATAATAATAATGATAAAGACGACTTTCAATTTTTCCTGACTTCTTACTCTTCATTTTCCGACTTAGCATTTTTTAATCATCCTTTCGATACACTTTTCCCGTTTTCCTTTGCCAAGTATAACATATTCACTCTTCTTTTCTTACCTTTCTCCTATTGACTTCTTCTTCTCTTCTTCTGTCTGCTTCCTTTACCCTCTTCTGTTCCCCTTCACATACATAGGCAGCTCAAAAGATCAGATTAAATCCAATAGATTATAAAAATCCTTAGTGACGTTAACCTTGGCCTGAAGAAAGATTTCATCTTTGTTTGGATGCGAATACTGGATGGGTCGACTAATCGATTGATACATTTAGAAACAGAAATTGAGAAGCAAGCGAACGAAAGCGAGAGAGAGAGAGAGAGAGAGAGAGAGAGAGAGAGAGAGAGAGAGAGAGAGAGAGAGAGAGAGAGAGAATTTGTATGAAAGAATGAGTGAGGGCAATTTTAGACTCACTAGACAAAGAGAGTAAAGTGAATGTATAGTGGTGTATGATGAAACTTAGAATAAGATCATCATCTACCATAGATATGCTTCTTTGAAGATGGTGATGAGTTTAATATAGCCAGCCCCAAATTGACAACAAACTTACAATATATTTGGGAAAGTTACAAACCTCTTTATAACCCCAATTATCTTCTAAATACTATCACTGCTGTTCTTCGGCAAGGATGGCTTTGGAATTAAATAATCCACGAAGGTTGATATGCCATTGCGAAAAAATGTTGCAACATGAGACAGTATATTGCATAATTTTGATTGCGACACTTGAATTGATAGGCGAGGTGTTGGATTGTAAACTTCCCCCCCAGAATAATGTGCGTGACTTGAATCTTCGTAATACGAGTTGCACCAGGTATTTCAGAAAAAAGACGACTTAATGTGATGTTACATGGCATGCACCAAATATTAACCTTCCCATTTCTTTTTCAGACGTATTGAGCTCATTAAAATGGTAGATTCCAATGTGACACATGAAGTGAAAAGATACACTATGCTCATGGCTCTAGCAACTAACCGTTGCAAAAAAAGAAAAAAAACTAAGAACGTGAGCCTTACTGCAGAGTAACCCATGAGGATACATGCATAGTTGATGTTGGTTGAGCCCAGAACGTTGCTAACAACGAGAGTTATGTCACTCTACTTCTACTAGTAGGGTTAATGCCACTGTCTCTATCGAGATGCTGAACACGGTAATCAAGCCCTGAATCAAGATGGTGTCCAACGGTAAGCTGTACGTGTCCCAGCATGGGTTAGTTCCCTACCACGTGATCCAGAATTTTCACGGCCATGTCGTCCTTCTCAGTCCAAATATGTAACCTCTAATTTAACTGGGCCTTTCTTTTTTTAAGCTCAACCCAGTCAGCTGGGACTGTAGAATCCGTCAGCAGCATCTTTGTAGAGAGGTAAAAAAACCATCAACAAGTGTCTTGAATAGGACACTAAAATGATAGTGAGGCTCCTGGTGCTTTAGGGAATGTGGAGTATCTGTTCATGGCCATTAATTCCAGGTCCACACAGACATAGAGTGGTAGTACCTACTTGAGTCCCATCTATGAGCCAAACAGAACTGTTTAATCATTTACTATACTGAAAACCATTTAACTGTAGCAAATAGAACTATTAATGTTAGAGAGCAAAACTTGAAGCCATAGAACAGTATGCAAATAAAACTATTAATGCTAGTAATATTTGAGACCATTAAACTGTGTGGAAACAAATGAGCCCTGGCTCGTGTAAAAATTGTTACCCGCAAACTATTTGTTTACAAATCCTACTATCTATCTCTCTATCTATCTATAGATATATATATAGTAGGATTTGGCATTAAATAATTTATAAGGGTTGATATGCCGTAAAATACGACCAACCAAAGATTTTAAGCTGGGGATTTCTTCTTTAAGCAGGACATTTCTTTTTAAGCTGGACATTTCATTTTTTAAGCAGCCCGTTTATTTTTCTTAATTTGGATATTTTTTTTAAAAAGGACATTTCTTAAGCTTGATAATTCTTTATCTTTAAAGAAGAAAGTTCTTTTTCAGGTGGACTTTTCTTTTTCAACTTGGACAATTCTTTTTTTAGCTGGACATTTCTTTTCTTAAGACTGGTCATTTTTTTTCTTAAGACGACATTTCATTTTAAAAATTTTGACATTTTTTTAAAATCTGGAAAATTATTTATCAATATGGACATTTCTTATTTTTTAAAGATATAAATTTTTTTAAAGCTGGACATTTCTTTTTCCTAATCTGGATATTTTTTTAACTGGACATTTCTTTTTTATAACCTTGGCCTTTCTTTTTCTACGCTGGATACATTTTTTTTTAGATTTGTTTGATAATATAGGGAATTTTTCTTTGGAAAATCTTTGTTTTTCATAATATGATATGTTCTCAATTATCCTGACACATCCTGTAGGCACTTTTAGCTGTAAAATCATGTAGAACCAACAAAATCTGCGTCTGTTTACATTAATAGTATCACCCAGAATTAAGTACACTACCAGTATTTTTCATAAAAGTTAATTTTAATTTATACCAAAATTATAAGTATCTCATTGTTTCTGGTTGAAAATCAAACAATCAAAACAGATATTATTTGTTTTTATCAATAATTGAAACTCTGCAACCAAAATATGTATATGTAGAAGTTCAAAGACTTCTTGAATGTATATTAACCGAAAATAGAAAAACGACGGTCGTCCAAGACAGAATTGACAAACTCTCACATTGTCGGAGTGAAATCCTGTAACATTTGGTAATAAACAATATTTAGTAATACCCGTTTGATTGTATAATGTTTCACTAAACGTTTGACTCAGCCTTGTAAAAAATAGCGTGGAATGGGAAAAGAAAAAAGACAAATGAATGATAAATGCAGAAAGGAAACAACTTTTCTGCCAACTTGAACTCAAGTTCAAGGCAGTTTGAAATCGAGAAATTATTTGAAGTGTTATGATGACTACAAGGCAAAACTATTTGGCTTTACTGATTTGACAGATCTATTTAAGAATGTTGCTGATTATCAGATTTTTATATAGCTTATTGGATGCCTGAATGACGCAATGGAAATATAGAATGAGTTCAAATGCCAATCGAGTCTGTTCACGTTTACTTTGCGTTAAGCCCTTTGGGGAAGGCATGGATTAACGTCTTCCTAAGCAATAGGTAAAAACAGCAGGGCCAATTGAGCCCTTCAGCGTTAGTGATGAGATACTAATCTTGGTGAATAAGAACTCTGAATTCACAACACAAAGAAAGCAATGGGAAACCACTCTACTATCCCTTCCTTTGAAAGATATGGTTGTTAGCATTTGACTCTAAATGAAATGACGTTAGATATTAATGCATTGGTTTTTCATAAAATTCATTTTTTTTATAAAAATAACTCTGAGCATTAAACAGAACTAAATAACACGTTTAGTTTTGTTTAATTTTCCATTCTCGTTGTAGCACTAAGATAATGTAATCCAAGCTGCTATTTAAGTGAAGTATTTTAAGTAAAATTTCTGTATTTTTCGGTTATATCGAGAATTTGAGGTTCTCGAATCAGACTACATTGCACAAAAGAAAAACGAATAAATATCTCAATTATGATTAAGTTGCAAATTAGACTGAAAATTGTTTTATTTTCTAGGTTAGAGCATTGTAAATATTCATGCAATCCCCTGCTATGTCAGGATGTGGAACACAATTTTTCATTGGAATACTTCAGGTTTTGATTTCAGCGTTTTTCTTTTAGACAGGTTGTCGTGTCAAGGCTAAAGATCCTTGCCTTTCCAAGAATTTATCTCTAGCTCGGGGAAGGATAGATGGATAAATGTTTTTCTCGAAGGCATTAGCGCAAAATGACTCGCAAGCAGCTTCATGGTGGATTTGAACTCGGGTCACTGTGTCCATTTTCTTAGACGATAACAGTTACGCAACGCCGCCTCAAGGTCAGAGTATTGCTACAACAAAATATTGCAATAAACATGCAGTTTTTTGCTGGGTTATGACTATCTATCTATTTATTTATCTCTCTCTCTCTCTCTATATATATATATATATCTATATCTATATCTATATATATATATATATATATATATGTATGTGTGTGTGTGTGTGTGTGTGTGTGTGTATGCACTCTCTTTCTCTCTCACACATATATTTGTATATAAATATATCTAATTGATTTTATAATTTTATAATTTAATGCCATAAATATTAAGAGGGGGACGAATATTGTAATTTATGTATAGAGGAGAAACTTGTCATCGCTTCCTACAATAAATCCCAATGAATTACTTAACCAAAGGTAAAAAATACTTAATGTTTGTAGGCATAAGAAAAGTTGGCTGCTCGGTAGATACAAATTAATTTTATTTATTTATCTATTATTTCATTTATATATTTTTATGCTAATTTTATTCCTTTTCGTCGTTTTTTAATCAATAAAATGTAATTTTGGTCCAACCCTCGTTTAGACAGAATCGTCCTGATGATTCGGATAGGTGAAACCTAGGTAGATTTTTTTCTGTCCCTGTAGGCATTTATATACAGATTTATATATTTTTGTTATCAAGCTTTGCAAAGTCTGGTTTCAAATTTCTTGAAAGAACATATGTCATTCTTGTCTTGCATAATTTAATAATTTTTTCCCCTAGCTCCCCCTATACATATGGGGGCTGGGATATATATATATATATATATATATATATATATATATATATATATATATATATATATATATATAAAGATTACACTGGACAACAATATTGAAAATTATCTCTGTTGAATTCAATTTTCAACTTGATGAAAACTAAAATTGTCATACTGATTTTAAAAACTACGATCAGTTTTCTTCAATCACTTCCAGTATTTTTCTTTAAAGCTTACTCTCTGGATTGACACAATTGTATTCTTTTTCTATAAATCATAGAATGTGTAAACTGATTGTTTTTATTACTTTATTGTTAAGAATTGAGAGATATCCAGTTCTGGTGATTTTTGGTTGAGTTTCAGTTTAAGAGCAAAGTGATCACGATACAACATCACCAATATATACGCTCTGTTGAAAGAGTTTAGAATATGCTGATTATATGCCCTGCAAAACGATAATAACACCCTTCCACTAAAAATCGGTTGTCCTGGGTCTGTCTCGAAACTATATCCGGTGGAGTGGCTCTAGTCCTGGAGATTTTGGGTTAGTGAACTACTCCTTTATTGCTATTATTTCAAGGCCCACATTTTTGGGTGAAACTGATCTGTTTAAACTTAAATAGTATTAGATAGGAATACTGGGAATTATATAACTGAGTATGAATTAAGGTTTGGTTCGGTTTCTTTGTTTATGTATGTACTACATATCAACTCTTTTTAGGTTATTTAATGCCAAGGCCATTCTCATAGAAGAACAGTAGTGGTACTATTTTACCCATAGCTGTGAGGATAAGGGGGTTCATACCTTTCCCAAGGGTATTTGCCCGAAAGTGAACGTAATAGCGCGACTGGAGTACGAACTCGCGTACTACGATTCCGCTTTAACCATTACACCACGAGGACACCCACTGAGTATAAATTAAGAATACTTACTTGAAGCTGTAGTTTTTTTATAAATCATTATAAACTTTAATTATTTAAAATCATATAATTGCTTAAAACACCTTCAATTTGGCATTAGATAATACAACAAGCGATGACTTACAATTAAACTAATCATCGAAATCATCATCATGATGTATGTGTGCATGTATGTCACGGTCTATGTATCTCTCTATCTATGTATCTATGTATTTGTCTATCTATCTATCTATCTATCTATTTATCTCCCTATCTATTGAAACCAATTAGCTTTTAAAAAGGATTTCTGTAAAAGATTGAGTATATTTTAATGTTTGTTTTATAAGGCAATAAAATTTAATAATTATTTAAATTGCTGGTTTTAGTAATTGATACAACTCTATTAAAATAATAAAATAAACCTAGTTGCGCCAATAATGAACAAGTGATCTTGTTTGTGACAGTGTCAGTTTTTCCAGCTATGAGCCATTATGGCTACTGTTAAAAAGCTATGTTTTCTTTTTAAGCTGGGATAGCAAAATACTGGAATCAAATTAAACACTGGTTATTGCATCACTCAAAAGGGATGCAAACAATTTCAAACTGGTTTGATCTGATGGAACAAAGCACATTAACCATAATAAAGAGCCTTGCACTAGATATTCACATCTCTGAAGCTTTGGAAAAAATGAGTATTTATATATTAAAATTGCATTAAGACTTCAATTTTGGAAAATTGTTGTTATTCAAAGATGGCAGAGAAATTAAGTACGAAAAGAAACAAATAAGGTAATTTTCGTGGAACGATCGCTCTTTGCCCTCTTTTCTTTTTTATGGGCTCATAAAAGCAACAAAAAAATATTAAAGTCTAATAACAAAATCAGAATAAATGTCGGTCACAAATATGATCAACTCTCTTATAACGAAAGATACTCTGGTACATTCACCTTTAAAAAGCACCCACAAGTTTCATAACCAACGTGAGGAGTAAGTATATATATATTTTATAGGGTACAAGTATATTTATGTAAGTTTTTCTTTATGACGACCAAGCCAATTTCAATCAGAATTCGAATAAAATGTCCCTCTTTATTTCTGTAAAAAAATCACCACAAAAATTGAAAGGGAAATGGAAATAAAACATAATTATTCAAATTTAGAGATTATAGATGAGCTTGTATTTCATTATATTGACCCAGAAATCAAATTAGTTTTCAAAGTTTTACCTCCATATATATATATATATATATATAGAGAGAGAGAGAGAGAGAGAAGAGTTCTAAAGCACCCAGGGAACGTATGAAATAATCCTTTTTCTCTGGTATGAGTAAAATAGCAGGGTAGAATATTTTCCCAAATCTTGATGGAGCAACCTATCAAGGTGTCCTGTTTCGGTTTCTTTGTTTTATGGCATATCGTGGGTTATTTATTGCCAAAGCCACTCTTGTTGAAGAACTGTAGTGGCATTATTTAAATCAATGCTGGGACGATAAGGAGTTTCATACATTTTCCAAGGGTATTAGTCCTAAAGTGAACGTGATATCACGATTGGAGTTCGAACTCACTTACTACGATGACGCAGGCCAACAGATTTGCCACTGATCCACGGGGACTCTTCTCTTCTGGTCGTTATGGCCTATCATGACATATTAAGATCCATTGCTCCCCTTGTTTCACAAACTTTGAGGAGGTTTGTAGAGATGGAGTGAAGAAAGAACTCATATGATGTTGATAATATATATATATATATATATATATATATATATATATATATATATATATACTAAGTGACCGGTATATTTTTAGTGGACGAAAAGGTATAGAGTATGTATGCAATCGTAAAATATTTGTGCTTATATGAATTGATTTATGAGTTTGATTTTATTTTCAGGAAGCATACTTTGTTAGTATTATTTATGTGCAAAATAGCCCGCGCTCTTTAAAACGAACTGGGATGTATCAATCTATCTATCTATCTATCTATCGATCTATCTTGGCAGATATGTATCAAAGTATTATAAGATTATCCGTGGGTAATATGTGTACCTCTGTATTGTTGTATGCATATTACTCTGTTATACATACAGGTACTTACTTTTGAATGTATTTACGAATGAGAATATTCACACACACACACACACACACACACACACGCACACACACACACACACACACACACACACATATATATATATATATATGTGTGTGTGTGTATATATATATATATATACATATGTATAAATATATATATGTATGTACTACGTGTTTTGGGGAGATTGGTATGCCTGATTTTAAGGGGATTACATGTAAATAACGTATTCCCTATGTTTGTGCCTGATGGCGAAAGGGATTTCTTTGTAGAAAAGAAAACAATCGTTTGAACATTGACTTATTTTATTGATTGTCGGAAATCCGGATCAGTACCGCAGCTATGTCCGGCTGATGTCCGGGCAGAATTCCAAACATACAACGACAATGACCGTGGAACTAGAAAATACTGCGGCCACAGTGAATAGGTACCTGAATGTAGGGGAATAACATCACATACATCTCTCTCTCTCTCTCTCTCTCTATATATATATATATATATATATATATATATATATATATATATATATTGAGTAGAGAAGAGAAACAAAGAAAAGATGATAGCGTGAGATAGATAGATAGATAGATAGAGATATATATATATATAAAAAAGAGACGATAAACAAATAAATAAGTAAATAAATAAAGAACTAAACGTAAGGGAGTCGTAGAAAGGGTTTAAGAATGAGCAAGAAAACATTTGTATAAGGAAAAAAAGTTAAAATGTCATAGTCACTGGGACTAGGGACATGAAATCAAGTTTAAATTTATGAGAAAGAGTGAAAGCAATATATATATATATATATATATATATATATATATATATATATATATATATATATATATATATATATATAAGCAGAGGTACTCGTGGTGTAACGTTTATCGTCTTTGGAAATGGAGCTGGTACCCGAGTGCAAATCCTGCTGTTTGTGTTTTACATAGGGCTAATACCCTTGGGAAAGGTAAGAATACAATTGTTCCCCTTCATTCTTGAGTAAATAGTTGGGCATCCAAGGCTCTTTTGCCTTGGTATGGTAACCTGTTTAAGAGAAGGAAACCTCTAAATTCAAACGTTAAACTTTGCTTAAAAATTGACCTTGCGTCACATCCTGCTTGTGAGGAGGGATTAAGTAAATATACATATATGCTAACAGAAGTATCCGGTTCATGATCAGACTAAAAAGATTTTAGGAATATTACTGATAGAAATAATCTGAAAATTAAAAATGTGTTCTTATTTCTAATTGAAATATTGAACCTATTAATTCAAATGAAAATTGTATTATATTTGATGAATTGTCTTTTCTTTTTTCATTCCTTTTTCGTTTACATTTAAAATGATTTATAAAAATATGTAACCTGATTTAAAATATTCTTACGATTTTTTGGTCACCAGAAATTTTTTACTGAGCCCAGTAACAGAAAAACTTTTAGTTAGTGATTTTCGAAAAAGTGGCATAGAATTTATTCAAAATTTTATTTACCTCCCCCCCCCAAAGAAAACAAAAACAAAAAAAAACTGAACAATAATGAATCTAAGAATTCACGTTTAACAACATTCTCGTATTTTCGGAATTTTTCTTTTTGACACTCAAAATATTATTTTAAAAAATGTAACCCTTAACATGTACTTAATGTGAAACATTATTATTATTTTAAAGAGTTTTGAAGAAATGACGAAAATCTAAATTCAGTTCTTAATTGACTGTTGAGTTACAGAGATAAAAAAATCCATACGTTAAAATTTGTTTTCTTTTCACCCTATAACAATAAAAAAGAAGCTAAGAATTTAAGAAGTGTCCTTATTTTTAGGTGAGAAAATTTCGCGTATTAATTCAAATCAAAAATAATGAATAAATTTCTATGAATAAATTTCTTTCTTTTAAGTTTCTGAGTTACACGGATTAAAAAGTAATATATTTTGTTCTTGAAAATAGGAAAAGTATTCGTTTAAAAATCATTTTTCAGTTATCGATATGCTTTCGTTTGATTTTTGAAATTTTTTCTTTTTTACCCTCTAAAAGTGTAACATTATCGTTAGATACAATAAAAAGAAACTAAGAAAAAGAAATGTGTCCTCAGAATAAAAAGAAGCTATCTATTAGAATGTAAATTTTTTCGCATTATAATTTCTTTTTTTATTTGTATACATTTAAAATAATATTTAAAAAGCCCTACCCATTGGTTAAAATATTTTCATGATTTTTTAGTTCTCCAAGATATTGAGAACTTTTTACTATTAGTACAAAATTTCAAAACAATAATTTTCGAAAAAACTTTAAATTCAAATTTAGCCGTTGAATCTGTGTCATATTTAAACATAAGCGGGTTTTAAGAACTGAAGAGTAGCACAGGTCTTTTGTACCGAATTATGAAGAACTGTTAAGAATTTTACGAATCGATTGATTTTTAATTATTGGATTATATTATTCGATCAGTAAAAATCAAAAAGCAAATTTGTACTCTTCTTTATTATAAATATATCAAAGTGTATGAGTGATTTTAATGCTCAGTAACATCACTTTTTTGAGTTTTAAGTCGATACATAAATACCAAAACAAACGCGAGTCTTAATATATATATATTTATATATATATATATATATATATATATATATATATATATAGAGAGAGAGAGAGAGAGAGAGAGAGAGAGAAGTGAGTGGTGGAGAGAGAGAAAAAGTAAAAAAAGAATAAAATGAATGACCTTCCATTTGTAGGTTTTATGATAAAGTACATGTCACCATCCAGAAAAACTGAAACTGGTTTAACGCAATACGGTCAGGTTTCCTTTTCGTTTCATTTCATTTCTAGAATTTGGCGAGCACATTCAGCTGCTTTTTTGCCCAGTTGAACAATGTCTCAAAAGGATTGAAATATCAATGATTGTATCTTCAATTGTTGCATCTGAGACAAGTGATAAATACTTGGATCTTGCCAGAGAACTAAAAAGTTGCGAATTTTAGGGTGATGGTAAAACCCATTGTAGTTGGTGTGATTGGAACAATCCCCAAAGAATGGGTCTTGAGAAAATGAAAATCTGGAAGAATTGAGACCATCTAGACTACAACATTTCTGAGATCGGCCGTAAAATCGAGAACAGTTCGGGAGACCCGAGGAGACTTGCTGTCACTCAGACTCCAATAAAAGCACACCAGTGTAAACTGTTGGGAAAATTCGAATAATTTGGGCAAAAGGGGTATAAGACAAGACTCAACCGGAAGGGGAAGGTGATTCACAGGGAATTGTGCAAGAAATTGAAATCTTATCATACGAACAAATGGTATATGTACAACCCAGAATCTGTTCTGGATAATGAGACGTGAAAACTTCTCCGAAATTTTGTGATACAAACAGATCGTCTTATCTCGTCCAGACCCAGTGACAGTAAAAAAAAAAGAAAAAAAAAGAAAAAAAAAAGAAACAAAAAGAAAAAAGAGAACTTGTCGAATTGTGAACTTTGCTGTCCTGGCAGACCACAGAGTAAAATCGAAAGAAAGCAAAAAAGAAGGATATGTACCTGGACCTTGCCAGGGAACTGCAAAAATTATGGAACATGAAGGTAACAGTGTCATAATTGAAGTGCTCGGTACAGTCACGAAAGGATTGCTACAGGCACTAGAGAACTTGGAAATAAGTGAAGGAGTTGAGACCATCCAAACTAGAGGTTTATTAAGATCGGCCAGATTAGTGATAAGGGTCTTCTAAACTTGAGGGGACTTGCTGTCACTCAAACTATAGTGAGAAACTATCGGCTAACGTTGGTGTGAAAAACTTTCAAAGGGAAAAAATAATAATGATTTTCATTATTATTATCATGACGTTTGCGATAGTTTTTTGATACATACATGAAACAAACAGGAGTAATATCTGTAAGTAAAGTAAAGTTGGCGACCGTAGTCGAGAGCGACCAGAAGGTCAATAGCTATCACACCTTGATTGCTCCACTTTACCCTTGATACGTATCTTATATCGCAAGGCGGTATCAAGTACCATTTTAAAAGTCTTTGGTATGACGCAACCTGGGATTGAACCCAGGTCTCCCGGACCATTGGCGAACACTCTACCCAATGCCCGTTATCTATTATGTTCATAATTTGACTTAGAGTATTTAAGAAACATATAACTTTATCATAAAAGGAAAACTACAAAAACTCAAACGGAAGACATTCTCATTGTATATATACCGGCTCATATGTTTGTGTGTGCAAACAAGTCTTACTGAATTCGATGGACAGAAAACAATTTATTAAATTTAAAAAAATTCAACTGTTCTTTCTTATATGGGAACGAATATCAGGATTATGGGAGTGTAAGGACATTCCATCGTTTCTATTTCCTCCGGGTCTATATGCTTTTGACCTGACTATTGTCAAGAACTAGAATGAGACATGGATGTTATCTTCAGTCAGACAAACACATACTCTGTCTGTGTGTGTGTGTGTGTGTGTGTGTGTGTGTGCGCGCAATACTACATGATCAGGTGAATCTTTATCTTTTTGTTTAATGGTAAAATGTAGACATTTAGAAACTAGAGAAATGACTTTTTCCCGGTAAATGAAGACTTAAAAAGAATTGTGTTGCAGTATTGTATTATTTCACCTCCACATAAGTACACAATTATCTTTTTCTATTACGTTCACTTTCGGACTAACACCCTTGGAAAAGGAATAAACCCTCTTATCCCCACAGCTATGAGTTGAATTATATAAACTGATGTTCTTCTACAAGATTGGCTTTGATATTAAATAACACATGAAAGTTAATATGCCATTAAATAAAGAAACCAAATAGACTATTATTTTTCTTTACAAAAAGTTAATTGCTTCTATATCAAAATGACGCAGGAGCTTTTGGGAATGCAGAGCACCCCTTCATTGCCATTGCTCCCAGGTCTACTCTAGCCCGGAACGGTAGCACTTGATAGGGCCCTATCTACGGGTTAAATAGAACTAACTGCATACTTATGCTAAACTAAATTGTTTGAATTAGAACTGTTAGACTAAAATGAATAGCTTTATATAGAAATGATTTTGAAAATGAAACTCTTACATTTAAACTGCGTGCTTATGCTAAACTAAATTGTTTGAAATGGAACTGTTTTTGACATTGAAACTGTACTTACACTAAACTGAATTGTTTAATATAGAACTGTTTTGACATTTAACTGTGTGTAAACATAATCTGTACTTATATTAAACTGAATTAGCTGAATTAGAACTACTTGAATAAACTGAACAGCTTGAAATGGAAATATTTTTGACCATTAAACTGTATAATAATGCTAAACTGAATTGTTTGAAATAGAACAGATTATTTGTTTAAAATTGGATTTGGCGTTAAATAACCTACAAAGGTTGATATGCCATAAACCCAAACTACCATCGAACTGATGACAAAATAAAAAGAAAGCTAATTGGAGTAAATTTTGCGAAGTTATGTACTTTAAAGTCCATTACTGGATGTGTCACGCAGATCCTATAAGCGTCATGTATATATATATTGTCATCAACAGACAGTGTTTCATTGTATCACTACTCTTCAGTAAGATTTGCTCTAAGCTGCGATCGAAACTCGCCTGATTTTACGTCAGCCGGTTATCTTACCCCTGAGCTATCGTCATTCTCAGCGTAAGCGATGGATTTTTTTATGTATAAATTTACACATACGCTATCGGCTTCGAGAGTGCTCAATTTATCAGAAGAGCTTTGTGCATGTGGTAGATGGCCATTTCTCACTCAATCACTCAACCCTCTGAGGTAGGAGCACACACACACACACACACACACACACACACACACACACACACACACACACACACACACACACACACACACACACACACACACACACACACACACATATATATATTTGCTGTCTTATTTTCGATTACAGAATTGATGCAATTTTGTTATAGGTTACAGAATTTCAGTGCTGTAGAGATTGGTAATGAATAATACCTAATTATGTTCATTATGATTTTATAATGTTTAACAAGAAATAATGAAATTCATATACCTTCTCTTTAGAAAATAGAAGAAACTTTATATAAAATTGGTTGGGATGTTCTTATTTATGGAAGATGCTATATATCTGAACATATAAAACGCATTGATATATAAATGTCAAAAAAAAAAAAAAAAAGAAAAAATACGTACAACTACAATAACAAACGCAGTTTACCATAAGCGTCATTCGTAATGCGATTGTGATCACATTCTTTTTCTCAGCTTAATGTGTTAAGTGTTTCATGCTTATTTCATTGTATCAGATTCGATTTAGACTGAGTAAACAAAATACTTCTAATGTCTTTTTTAATGTGGCATCAATGTTCATTGTAGAAATTAAAATCTCCCCATTTCGCGCAATCATTTGGTTTCTTTGTGGACGAAAATTTATTTAAACAAAAACATCAAAAGCAAATGCGAGAATCTCGGTAAGATTGTAATTGACCAGTTTCATGGGAAAACAAAATGATGATTACCTCGAACAATGAATTCCTGGTACCAATGTTATTTTTAACATCAAAGTTGTCATGAGAAATAACAGAATATATCTTACCCTGGCGTAACATTGATTGGCCGACCTGAGTTCAAATTTTTGACGAGGCTGTTTGCATTCCACTTCGTGCTAATGCCCTTGGGAAAGGCACGAATCCATCAGTTCTTCCCCCAGCAATGAGTAAATTGTTGGATTTTGTTCTTTTTGCCTTGGTAAGGCAAACAGTCAGGGAGAAGGATATTGTCTGAAAGCAAATCAGTAGAATTTCGCTTAAAATTGACCTTGTATTACATCCTGCCCACGCTGAGGGGTTGGGTAAATACAAACAATCTCGTATTTATTTACAATGAAACTCTGGTAGACATTATACTAAATTAAAATATTCAGTATCTCCCATAAATAAGTCAAACGCTACCACTTAAAAAAGATAAAACGTTCATTTCTATACCAAAGATACAACGGTTTTATTACGAGCAGAACATTATACTATCAAAATATATATTATCAAGTATTATCTTTTTTTTAAATTGGACAGCATTGAAACCAGCTAGTAACATCGAACTATATTCCTAATGTCTTAGATTGCATTGATAGTATTGTGTGGAGTTATAAACTAATAAATATCCTCGCGAGGTTAACGTTTATGGCTGGCCATTGCTTATACTTTAAATGTCAATACAGCAACATAATTCTTTTTAAGTCTTGATCTTCCGGTGACAAGAAAATTTCATGAAAAAGTTATGGAGCTTTGTTTTCTGGCAAATTATTTTAACCGATATGTTTACATTGTGTGGTTAAACAAAAAGATAAATATACAGTTAACCTGACAGACATATAATATGTATTTACCCAACCCCTCCGCTACACAAAGTCGATTTTTGAAAATCGAAATACAAATAGCTGAATTCAGAGTTTTCCTTCTCCTAGACCGGATACCATACCAAGTTTATAGAGCCCACTCTGCCCCTTCTGTTTTATCATAATTTGAGTAGGTGGGAGGTAGAAGTTCATTGCAGGGAGTAATCTACTTCTGGGTGGGTATACTAAAAATAAATTTTCCTTACTTGACAGTTCTCCTAAGGGGTGACTCAGGCATTAATGCCTGACCTTAGATCGCCCCAGCTTTTATTTTAATGAAAGAAGTGCTGTCTGAAGTTGAGTGGATTTTTATTCCCGAATAAGCGAAAATATTTTGTGTGTCAGTGTGATAGATTGCATAGATTGTACATTCATATTTACATTTTTTTGTGCAATTGTTTAAGAGATTTTAATTTAGGCTGTCTGGCCAATCGAATACGAATGATATTTAAATAGATCTCTATTTGATCCAAAAGATGGTAACCCTAACAAGTACTACAAGTCCAAGCTCGAGTAGATACAAGAGTAATGCCACAGAAGGGCTTCCCTAGAATTCTAGAACTGGAGTTTCACCATCGGATGCAATTTAGTATCATATACAGGACACTTGTTTTTGGTGGGGAGGTCTTACTTCTCTGCAAGGGTATCAGTCAGCGTATTCTAAGCCCAACCAACAGGTCTTTTCATGTGCTAGGTAATTATGAATGGACACAAAGTAGATACACAGATTTGCATAATAATTAGATTACAAATCAAACGCCTGGGTAAAAACTTAAAATTTTTTTGGAATTCATCACCAACAAAAAAAAAAAAAATTAAAAAAAATAATATCCTAACAACAAGCTCCGTTGTTTGGTTTGCAATCATTAAAAATTTGGTGGCTTTAGTGATATTCCCATACGAGTTATGGGATGACAAAAAGACGCCGAAAAATTGGGTGAATTATGATAAGATGATCATATCAGACATGAACACAAGCTGTAGATTATTGAATAGTCTTATTTCCTGAATGCAGCAAACAGCTGACAATTTGGTAACATATGTAGAAATCTAAAGATTTTGCAATGATTTTCTTCTACTCAAAGGAACAAAATATTTCCCTCTGTGAGCAGTTCTTGTCGTACATTGAAGCGTATAAAGCTATTTAATGGGTATCAGTTTCAGTTGAAGAAATTTATTTGCTTCGGTTGCTAAGAAAGTGATCCCATTAATCTATAAAGATATTAACTTTAGATGCCAAACAAAGGAAGAACGAATGAATGGAGGAACGAAAGAAAATAGAAAAAAGAAGAAATAGAAAAAATTAAAAAAAATGTAGAGCTGATGAAACGATTTGGAGTGCTAAGTTCCTTTTATAAAGCCAATCGTAATACATTGAATGGCTATTGAAGATAAAAAAAATCCCATATGAATTGAATCTGTATAAATTCAAGTGATTGTTTAAGATATTCCACGTGTCAGATTTGTGCTATTGTTCAATTAAATCTATTTGTGGTTCAAGAAGGCTCCGCTTGCCATGAGAACGCGTGCCGGGTTTGCAACTCTATGAATGAATGATTAAATGAAGCAAATTAAAAATTGGGGGTGGTACAAGTTGACAAGCTGAGTCAGAATTAAATAAGAAAAAATCGTTCTGGTTTATTTAATTTCATAACCATAAGAGTTGATTGGCATTAAAAAAATTAGTCGAATTTTGCGAAAGGATTAGTTTATGACATAATGGCGATAGAGCTCGCTGAAACATAAAGACTTACATAATACTTACATGCAAAGAATTTCGTTTCTTTAGGTTACAAAACAGTCTGATTCGGAAAATAATGACGACAGAACTCACTGAAACATGACACGTAAAATAATACAAGAGATATGTATGTTTGCAAAATCTATCTATCTTTCTATCCTCGCTTTCATAATTTTATTAGTGTACAAAAAAAACCCTCAATATTTTTGATTTGTTGATTAAGCACTTTAATTTTGAAAAAGAAAAGTTTTATTCGTTTCGGCCTTCTGTTTGTCTATTGTCCATTAAAAATCAGGCAAAAAGAATAGTCAGCGGTCATTCAGAGACTATCTAAAAAAAACATTCATGTCCAACAACAGAATTTCGGAAAATTCTCACCGAAAACATAACAATATTTGATCAACAAAATAACAAGCAAAAACAACAGATTCTCAAAGCACAACATATTAGGAATATACAACTGAAACTTGACAGAATTAATTTTGAATCCAGTGCTAATGTACTGAAATGTTTTTGTAACTGAGGCTATTTATAGAAACAAATTCTAAAAAGTAAACGCTACACAATACCCCAGTATAAACGCTAATTTTTGCAAAATAGTAATGTACATGCAAAAATTACATCATTTTTGTAATACATCCTCCCCTGATGATGGCCCAAGGTTGGGTAGAATGTACTTGGGAAATAACTAATTATGGGAGGTTTATCAACCAATTCCCGCCAAATATCGTAAGATCAATACAGCAATTCGAAAGGATTACCAAAAAATGTAGACAAAAAATGTATATAATGTTCAATCAAATAAAGTAAGTAAAGTTGGCAACCGTAGTCGAGGGCGAACCGATGGCTCCCTTTTCAATAGCTACTGCACCGAGATGTAGGGAAGGACGCTACTCCTTTCCCAGGATTGCTCCACTTTACCCTTGATACGTACCTTATATTGCTGAGTGTTAAGCAAGGAGGTATCAAGTACCATTTTTAAAGTCTTTGGTATGACGCGACCGGAGATTGAACCCAGGTCTCCCAGACCACTGGCGAACACTCTATCCACTAGGCCAATGAACCGGGTCAAACCGGGATACTTCAATCAAATATATATATATATATATATATATATATATATATATATATATATATATATATATATATATATATATATATATATATATATATATATATATATATATATATATATATATATATATATATATATATATATATATATATATATATATATATATATATATATATATATATATATATATATATATATATATATATATATATATATATATATATATATATATATATTGCTTATATTTAATATATTTGAATATATTGTTTGATAATACATAAAAATATTATCATGAAGTTTTTATTTAATTTTTTTTATAGAAAGAAATAATCCCAAATTTTAGTGTAAAAAACTACCTTTAATATTATGACCTGAATTGGCTTATTAATTGGTCTTGTTAATTGGCCTTTTGTTTTTAAAATTTCAGCAATTCATTTGATAACTCAGCTCTTATTCATCTTAAGAAGTATAAAGATCGGGAAAGGTAATAATCTTTATTGCACTTTGATTCTTATGTTTGAGGATTATGCTTCTGAAATGGTATATCTTCTAGATCAAATTAAAAAAGAAAAATATATATTGCAAAAAAAAAAAAAAAGAAAAAAAAAAGAAAAGATTAAGAAAAAATTAAGAAAGAAAAAAAAAAGCAACAAACAAAAAAGCTTGAAGGAATGTACAAAGAAATGTAAATAGACAATTTTTCTGCACAAGACGATAAACAAGTTTTATCTGTCAGCCGAAAGAGAGGCTTATCAAAACGGAGGCTTATTGCCATTTAGGGTTTATAACGTTAGAAAATTTCCAAACTAAAAAAAAAAAAAAAACATGGGAGAAAATAGAAATTGATAAGGATAATTTAGAGAAATATTTTTTTTACCATTTCAGTCATATTTATCTTATCAGCATTGTTACATTTAAATAACAAAATCTCAGGATGTTACTATCAGTGAAAGAAACCAGAATCGTTGATTTGAAAAACGTCCCTAAAGAATATCGGGAATAGGTTTTCTTTCTTTTTTTTTTCAGTGACCACATTCCTAAGAAAGTAAGTAAACAAATAAGTGAAACATTGTCTTGAGAAGATCAATATTCATTTTATTATTCACGTCTTTAAATTCTGCAAAAGTAAGGCTTCCGTGATAAAAACGAAACAACCCGTTAAGAAAAAAAGGTAAACGGACCGTACTCCTTCAATGAATTTTCTTTTCAAGAATGTAGGACTTATTCTGTTATTATTTCATTAATTGAATAAGTAATTCAATTAATTAAGGTAGGTAGTTGACACATGTAAAAATATGTTATCTGTGGAAATTTCTGTTGCGTAGCCATATACGCAAATATGGCCATGTGCGAAATAGACATGTAATGTTCATTTCTACAGAACATATAAAGAACAGGAATCTCAAAAACACGTAACGACTTCTTGTTCAGGTACGAAACCTTTTTATTAACTTTGAGTTAAAGGTTTCGCCGTAAGGAGGAGAGACACAATCTTCTATGCTGTCTTATTCATTTGGCCCCCAACTCGAGCGGCCCCCCATAGGGCGCAAGTTCGCCTCGCGCCTGCGAGCTCCAAAATCGATCCTTCTCGTTCGGCGTCCAAAACCCGACTCTTATTTTCTTCAAAATTCTCACACAAACTTCTGCGTGCTTCCGGTGCGTGACGTCACCCGCACCTTGTCACCCAGTATCGTCTCGGACTGTTATGACATCTGAGTGACACCTCCATCCGCTCGCGCGCACCCGCGTTAACACCGGCTTCAATCTTACACCCAACCAACCCATGTGTTGAGCCGAAAGGTTCTCAGCCTAACTAAACTCAAAGGCATGAACCGAAATCCCTCGGCTATTTCATAACACTTCTTTTAAAGGAAACTTCGTTATTCATTACTTAAGTACCGAAAATGTAATTAGCATCCGATAATGAGCCGATTTTTTTAATGGTTTAAAAAATCGACAGTTTTTAGGTGTCTACCAAGGTGAACTTTTTTACTGATCATCATCATCATCATCCTCATCAAGTCATGTTGACAGCACGGAGACTCTTGACACACTCTCTCTCCAACTGCCCTAATCGTCCATCGCTCCTGGCAGGTCCTCAAAGCTGCTTCCGATGTCAGCACATATCTGATGTATGTAAGTCCTTGCTGGCCGGTCAGTGTCCATGTGTAGAACTCAAAAGGAGAACGCCGCCTATGAATTCATTCTCACTTCCCCAGCAGTGCCCGGCATATCTTGTTTGTCTGACTTTGATGGCTTGTGAGATGGGAAGCAAGTGACCGTATAGCTGCTGTTTTATCGGGTGCTGCTTCCAGAATTTGTTCAAAATAGCGTGTGGCATTCTTGTGTATATCCCATCGAGCGTTTCTTTTTGAGTCCAGGTGGTGCAACTTTAGAGTAGTACCGACACGATTATTGTTTTGAAGAAATCCCGTTTTATTATTTCAGAAAGATTAGAACCCCTGCAAATGGTAGTCCCCTATGCCTATGTAAACATCGCTTTAAGTAGATGAGATATTGCCGCCGAGGTATGTAAGCTAGTCGACTAATTTCAGAGGCTTCCAACTTAAAGTGGAAATGGCTCCTTGATGAAAATATATGAATTCAGTTTTATCTGCGTTCGCGTAGAGGCCATTGCCTTTTGCTGCCAGCTCGATATGTTATTAATGATACATTATAGTAATATGAATAAAATAACAGTATTTACTGTGATTATATATATATATATATATATATATATATATATATATATATATATATATATATATACTGTATTCATGTATATGCAAAATGCAATAGTAGATACATCTGCATGACTTATTGTCAATATATATGTACTCAAGTATGTAAGTATATTTCATCAAGATACCGTCAAATATATATATATATATATATATATATATATATATATATATATATATATATATATATATATATAGTAGATGATGTATTGTAGCTACAATTACATACGTTCGATAGAAGCATATTACATATATACATATTTTATGAGTGACTATTGCAAAATCTATCTAATAACCAATCTATCTATAGTAAAATGTTAATGATAAATTTAACATCTCTCTCTTTCTCTCTCTCTCTCCCCCCCCCACACACACACACATATATATATATATATATATATATATATAATATATATATAATTATAGTTATGTATGGGCAGAAGCAATTCTCCGCAAATTCATATTTTGAAAACATTCATATAACTTATAGATATGGACATTTTTAAACAAATAATATCTTAAATTTAATTCAATAACCATATTAAAGAGAGTCTCTTTTGAAATCATTTGCATAGAGAAAATACTAAAATTTAACAAGTAATACAAGAACGATTTAAAAACAGAAGTTGAAGAAAGTAGGTCGCCAATATTATCGTTTCTTTGAAGACATCCTTCCCTATATTCACTTCTCATGCATTCATTTTTCTTTCTCATAAAACACATGACATCCAAGATCTCGATTGCACTTATTGAATTTCCAGTAGGAAATTGCAACAATGAATAATCGAATTAGCAAAAACACAATTCTGTATTGACATTTTGCTTTTAGATGCAAAAATAATGGCGAATGGCTTTTGCATTAAGCAATGTAATATCAGTTGATGGTTGGTCGGGCTTTTTCTGGAATTTCCTAATATTTTTTTGCAACGTCCATATTGGGTCGACCCACTTTAATATATAAACGCATATAAATAAAATCATGAAATCACACACACACACACACACACACACACACACACACACACACACACACACACACACACACACACACACATTCTATCTCTCCCTCTCCCCCTCTCTCTCTCTCTCCTTATTGTAAATGCAATCTTGTCCTGTCATTTTAAAATAGACCAACATGCAATCATTAATTTCTTCCAGCTAAACGACAAATAAATATACACATCGACATGTCCATTATATACACTTAAGTATTTTCCTTCCATATGCAGTTTTCTCTATCATATCTACATTAATAAATGCGATGCGATTTTTTCTACCTTCTATAGTTTGATGCTCAACTACTATGGTATGAAAACTTATTAAACTCCCAAGAAAATTTTCATATAAAGTATTTCCCATTAAAAGTAAAGATTAACATTCACTGAGAGGTTATCCCTAACAATAAGTATTAATTAGCAAGAAACCACATTGCTGCTAAAGGTAATTAATCGGACAGAAATTAAATTTCTAAACTTCAAAAGAAGAAAAATTTCCGAGTTGTTTCTCATGGCAAATAATAATTCAAATTGAAGTAAACAATATTGATCAAGTTTAGAGATTACGTACATTAATTTGAAAATATTTTTCAAGAAATCTATTAAAATTCTCGAGAAACGATAATGTAAAAAAGATTCTCTCTTACTCTTTCTTTCTCTCTCTCTCTCTCTCTCTATATATATATATATATATATATATATGTGTGTGTGTGTGTATGTGTGTGTGTGTGTGTTAATAATTAATTATTAACTAACTATCAAAAATATATGAATAACAATTACCAAAATGACAAATGCAACTACCGAGATAGAACTAGATGCCCGTTTAATTGACAGTATAATACATAAGGTAATCGAAAAAAAAAGTGATAACTACGATAACAAAAAAAAAAAACAAACCTCACGTCGGTGCCACTGAACTGAATGAGAATAAATCGATGGTATAAGCATAGACTCAACTTTAACAAGAGTAAATATACTAACAGTATAAAATATTGTCAAAAGATGTATGGCTAATAAAAGATGAAACGAGAAACTCTCCAATATGATATGATGAAAAAGAACAAGCTTACAATAGAGATGACAATAAATGTAGATTGTGTCGGTGAGGGGCGTAATTATGCATCCAAGGACATGTTAAAATCAAATTGGTGAGCAAAAGAAGTGAATTGATATCAAAGTGGCGACATATTAAGAAATTTCTCGCGTGTCATTTACCACCTGATTAAATTTATTCTCCATTATTTTATCATATATATGTGTGTGTGTGTGTGTGTGTATGTACATGTGTGTGTGTATGTCTGTGTATGTGTCTGTGTATGTTTTGTTTTCCCCCAATTGTGAGTGTCACGTGTACTTCCATCTAAACACGTGATTTATCCTATTATATATAGTAGGATACTATATTACTATTGTCTCCTTTTTCATTTTCCGTTTGATGATTGTGCACATCATATGAAACGAATCTCTAGTGTTCATAATTTGTAATTTTTTCTGGGTTGTATACTTGCTCTGCGTTTGTAGCATCAAAGACCTTTCTTGAAAACTTGTCTAATTTACATTTATATACATATGTGTGAGTGTGTGTGTGTTCTCCAATTTTTCATATCGTAATTTCGCCAACTCACCACACGCCGTTGCAAGGAATCGTATTTGTTATTAAAATCAGCCTGGATTCGTCATGATTTCTTACCTGACGTAGATGATTAATCCGACTAGTTTATATATTTATCCTGCTGTTCCTCGTATTATAATCTGTATTTTTTCAGTCCTTATTTTCAGACATTAATAAATGCAAACTCACAATCATTTATAATTATTACACGTTCATGTCGATTTCATTTATAGAAATATTTGCATGTTTTTTTTTTCTTTTACTTTTATCATTTCATTATACAATGAAATTTCCTAAGCAATTTACTCAGTTTCCTCGGCTTTTTTTTCTGTTGCTGTGTTCCAGAATGCAAGCATTTAATTTCTCTCCGTTTACATTAATAACGACGAATATTGTTCATACATTTTAGACGACACTGAAGTTTGGTAGACTTTTATTAAATTTCAGAAAGCAATTTTAGCAAAATACATACTATGCTTGATTGATAAGTAAGGTATTCAATCAGATTCTTGCCGAAAGTTGTAAAGAACATTTTATTTCCAGATACAATACTCTCATTGTAGTAGAGGTTAGACATAGACGATCAGGGAAGGAGAGAAAGAAGCGGAATAAGTCTTACCACTCATTATATATATATATATATATATATATATATATATATTGTCATTCACATACAAACTGTTCGGTTATGTAACAATTCTTCAGTGTGGCTAGACACACGAGATGCTTCAAGCTGGGATCAAAACTCGGCTGATTTCACGTCTGTCGGATATCGAACCCCAAAGCTATCACCCCTCATAGCGTAAGCGACGGAATTTTTTACGGATATATTTATTTACATATACGCTAATCGGCTGCCGGAATGCTCAATTCACGCGAAGAGCTTTGCATTTACGAACGTGTGGTAGCCGGCAATTCTCCATTCGAGTGTTCAACCCATGCTAGGGGGAAGCATATATATATTGTCACACACACACACACACACACACACACACACACACACACACATATATATATATATATATATATATATATATATATATATATATACCATCGTTTAAAAATGTTTGATAAAGAAACAGTGCTCAAATACTGACCAGCAGAGCAGTATAAAAACTAATAGGAATTAGGATCCACTTTCTTACTTTTGTCTCATGACTTATAGTTTTATATATATCTTTCTTAAAGAATAAAATGCAATCGCCGGATGAAAATGATTAATGAATAAATTTTCACCAAATGATTGTGTTTTCTATCTCATGGCCATTTATCATAAGACAAAAGTAGAGAAGGTGAGATCCTAAATTTTTTAAGTATTGATGTATATGTATGTTAGGAGATGCTCGTGGCATAATGTTAATCATCGTAGGAAGTGTATTAAGCAATCCGAGTTTAAGTGGGGAACAAAGCTGTTGCATTTCACATAGCGCTAATATACTTGACAAAGGTATGAATTCAACGATTCCCTTTCTAGCTATATCAGGAAAGACTGAGTTCTTTAAGCTTGGCATATCAACCGATCATGAAGAACGAAATTTGAATTAAATCCAGTTGTGGATCTGGAGAGGGATAGGCTCCAACAGGTTATTCTTGTTCAAGATAGGTTGACTGAGTAGCTTAATATATAGGCAGCATTTTCTCTTTTAAAGATATTCTATTGAATAAGATAGACACTTATTGTCTGACTCTTTTATAGCTGGTCTGTTCAAATCTTCGCACGAGTCGCTTGACATCTGGATGGAATAAATTAAAAAAGTCCCTTATTTTTCCGAAAGACTAAACACTTCTCCTATCTGACCCTAGTTCCATCTATCAACACCTCAGAATACATTATTGCCCCTCATCCAAATACCGAAATATTCTAACTGAAAACACCTCCATATTGCACAAAGAAAAAAATAGATCTCTACATACAAACCTTCCTTAAATACGAACAATTTCAAATGTAGCAGCCGCGTTGTGAAATATCTAGAACGTTTTTCCTGCCAATTCTGCCTCTTACTTCCAATAAAGTTCTCTTTTTTTAATTCCTCCACCACTTGTTCTTCTTCCTAATTTTTATGTAAATGCATACAACTCGCCATTGTGCTTGTCATTTCAATGTTCTTTCCCCCGAAGATAGCTTCAGCCGGGGTCGTAATTACTTGAGAAAAATATGGCGGCTTTTTGAATTCATTCTATCCAGACTCATACGAAGACTTGAACGGATCAACTATAAAATAGTCAGAAGAGAAGATTTTTTTTATTTAATCAAACATATATTTATATATAGAAGAAGGCACATGACTAGGCCCTATCTCGCAAAGAAGATCTATTAACAGTCATTCAGGAAATTTGAAACCACTTTGATAAAGAATAATGCTCTAAGATTGTAAGATCCATGCCTGAAAAAAATTAGGGCAGTCATAAAAGTTGAATTAAAGGTGAATAAGTATTGATTCTTTTTTTTTGTTATTGAATTCCATATTTTTTTCCTCAATATTGTGTTATTTCTTAATATTTCCTTCTTTATTATTTGGAAAAAAATCATTACTCAAAAATAATATAATCTTGTTTGTTAAAAGAAGATTTTATGAAACCACATTTTTCAGCTGTTAATAAAAAACTAGTTTGAATCTTCTCAATTATGAGTTTATTTACTGTAAAATAGAAAAAAACAAAACAAGGTGAACATCATCTAAGTGTACTAATTCCATTATTTTTGCCAGGGGAAGTAAAGTGGCAAAAGACATGTTTTAAATGCGTTTCTTTTTCTATTATCAGAAAAGCATAGCAGAAGAATGGCTTATTTACTAGCCAGCCCCCGTAAATTTAAAAAAGAAAATACTGCATCAGTTTTTTAATTCTTGGTAAAATATAAAGGCATGACTTCAACAAAATAGAATCAAGAAGAAAGGAATTTACCGTTATTTGATCCACTGATAGGAACTGTCAAACACCTATCACCAAGACTGGTTACTATGACAATTCAGTTTCTTTCAACGATGTTGTTAAGGAGCTGATTCCCAGGTTCACATCGTCGTTTCCAGATGCCCGACACAGTCGCTTACACCCATGGCGATAAAAACGACGTTCTTATCGCGAACTCAGACGTTGCATCAGTTGTGTCACTTTTGATACTCGTAAGACAGCTTTTCTGTGCCACCGAGTGACGCTTGATATCGTCCGAGGCAAAATTGCTGCCATTGCCATAAGCGAAGGGCAAGGGCCAATACAACCGAGCTGAACTGTTTTCAAACAAAAGTGAAATAATTATCTAAAAGAAAATTTAGCTTGCTGAAATAAAAATCAATAGTGTAACGGTTATAACCTTCATAGAAAAATATCATGTATCTTCTCCTTTCTGTAATTCTTAGAGCGTATGTTACATCGCATTGGAGTGATACAGGTATATGTAATCCAGGACTAAATGTCGCATTCTCTAGTGATCGTCGACTAAACCAATCCTCCCACCATGCTGATGAGAATGACCCAAAATCTTCGTAAGACTAAAGATAAGACTTGTGAAAGGGCGGATGAACCTTCTTATAGGATAAAAAATCATCTACTTGCTTGCAAATTATTGGTGTTAAGAGCACTTGACACTATATAATTACGTGCAAAAAATTATATTTCTAAATAGAAATAGTTACTTTTAATTGCGTATAAGTTATTTGTATTTGTTAAGAATACTTGAAACCGTATGAAGCAGTAAATCAACAGATAAGAGTCATTTTTAAAAATTTAACTGATGAACATTCTCATTTCATGAAATATTCATAAACCAAACTTGATTAACTTATTCAAATTAATAGTATAATGTTTTCAAACCGTGCGTAGGAAAATATGTAAATGCTTACAATCACATCAAATTGAATACAGTGATTCTCATCCGATCTCCAAAGAAAAGAAAATTCGTGTTTGGTCTCTACCTTGATGAGTGATAACTTTCAGAATATCAGGTGTTGTAAATTAAAAAAAAATCAGGAGACAGCTCTGACTTCAAACTAAAATAGACGGAACCCGTTATCCTTTTAAGGTTTACTTTGGTTTGGTTTATTTGTTGAACCTTTCATGGATGATTTAATGTGCCAATTTGATTTATTTGTAAATGTTTGATTACAATCATAATTTTTTATATTTTCAAAGTTCGATTGCAATCATTATTCTAATCGTATTTTTTTTTTACTTGGCAATAAAAATCATTTGTTTGCACGGTTATATGATATTGAATATTCCTACTGAATACTTATATTTGGATGGCATTAGTGTCAGCATATACATTGAAAAGGAATACTTCTCGGTCCTTGTGCCACAAAATCACGAAACAACATAGAGAAAATCCAACCTAGAATGATGTGCACTATGTTTAATGGTAACTCTTGCACAACAATCGTCTTATGCTACGGCCCCATTAATGTAAGGAATAAAACAAACATCATTACATTCTACAATTAAGTATCTTCTCTAGTTTTGATGCAGTACAAATAACAGTTAAAAAAAAAAAAAAAAAAAAATTTGGGTCACGATGAAATACCCTCTGAAGTATGGAAGATAAGGAAATTTGATAATGTACTTCTTCGATCATGTAACGCTGTGTTTAAATAAAACACAAAAGAGCAATCGACAGAGTGTGACCTTGGAATAGCTAAGCTCTACAGAGGCATAACTCTTACTTCTATAACTGCTAAGGTTTATAATCCCCTGATTTTCAATCGTATCCGACCTGAAGTTGAGAAAATTCTTTGGAAAAATCAGAAAGTTCTTAAGAGAAATCAATCTCCAACTCAGATTCGTCGAATCATCGAAGGAGTATATGCCACAAATCTCGAGGCAATACTCTTGTTTGTTGGATTTCTCAAGAGAATTCAATTCTATATACAGAGGAAAGATGGAACAAATACTTCTAGCATATTGTCTCCATAAAGCAACTGTTACCGCTATAATTATGCCCTGCAAAAACACAAAAGTCATGGTTCGTTCACCTGATGGTGACACTGGTTTCTCTAATATTGTCGATCGAGTCTTGCAAGGAGATACATTAGCACTATTTCTATTTCTAATCTGCCTAAATTCTGTATTTTTAACACCAATAAAAATGGTTTCACACGAAAAACTATTTTAGATGCAGGCTACGCTGATGATCTAGCGCTTCTCGCTAATACATCAGCCCAAATTAATCTCTGATAGTGTAGTCAGCAAGAAATATCGTCGTTCATGTGTTTTAAACAAGATGTAGTCATCTCCAAAGTAAATGACAAGCCTCTGAAATTAGTAAATCATTTCACATATCTCGGTAGCAAAATCTCATCTGTTGAAAGCGATGTCAACATACGCATAAGAAAGGCGTAGACTGCTATCGATAGTTCATTAGTCATATGAAAATCTGTTCCCTGATAAGATAAAATGGAATCTTTTCTAAGTTATTGACGTGTCTGTACTATTGTGTGACTGCACCACCAGGACTTTAACGAAACACTTGAGGAAAACGCAAAATGGAACATAATGATATTGCGTGCTATTTTGAAAAAATCCTGAAAGCAGCACCCTACAAAACAGCAGTTGTTTGGCCACCCACGAACTAAGACAAACAAGACATTCTGGACACTGCTGGAGAAGGGACGAACACACAAAAAACGTTCTCCAATGGGCTTCTCCTCAATGACACATTAGTATTAGCCGACCAGAAAAAAATCATCAGCTCTGTGTTGACACTGGATGGCATTAAGAGAACCTGCTAAGAGTGATGGCCGATAGGAACAGATAGCAAGGTAGAGTCAAGGGTGTCCGTGCAAAAAGCATGACTTGAAGATGATAATGGTGATATATTCTAAAGTAACTCTTCTTATATAATAATAATAATCGTTTGTTTGCTCATAGTTTCAATATTTCCAATCTAACACCAATAACTTGCAAGCAATTATATAGTTTCAAGTAAGGACTATGTCAAAGCAAGAATAGACAACACACAACAAAATAGCCGACGTTGACTCTGTGGTGGTAGAGACGAAACGATCTATCACATAATAAGCGAATGCAATAAATAAGCGCAAAGAGAGTATAAGACTAGACACGACTGGGTGAGGAAAGTGATTCACTGGGAATGGTACAAGAAGTTTAAATTTAACCATACAAACAAATGGTATATGTGCAACCCAGAATCCGCCCAAGAAAATGAGACGCACGAACCTTTCTGGGATTTTAAGATACAAACGAATCATCTAATCTCGGCCAGACGACAAGACCAAGTGATTGTCAACAAAAAAAAAAAAAAAAAAAAAAAAAAAAAAGAGAGAGAGAGAACCTGTCGAATAATGAACTTTGCCATTCAGGCAGACCACAAAGTAAAACTTAAAGACGGCGAAAAGAGAGATAAATACCTGAACCTTGCTAGAGAACTAAAAAAAACAACATATAACATGAAGGTGATGGTGATACTATTTGTAATTTGTGCGCTCTGAACAGTCACTAAAGGATTGGTATAGGGACTGGAGGACATGAAAATAACAGGACGAGTGGAGACCACCCAAACTACAACATTATTGAGAACCGCCCAAATGCTAAGTACTTGAGACGTGAGGAGACTTGTTGCCACTCAAACTCCAGTGGAAAGCCATCAGCTAAAGCTGGTGTGAAAAATCTCAAATGAGTAAAATAATAATAATAAAAGTGTGCCAACAGACCAGATTCCTTAGAATCTCTCTCGCCATCTATCCCAATCGCTATTGCTGATTAGTTTGTTGTCTAGACATCATCTACGGTCAACAAAGAGTATGGAAGTTTTTAGTCATCAATCAACACTGATATGTCCATGTGCAGTAGTCCATGGTAGAACGTCGCTCATGACTTCGTTCTTATTTCTCCAGCGATGCCCAGCAATGCCCAGCATATCTTTCTCGTCTTACTTGGATGATTTCAGTGATGGCCATACAGCTGCTGTTTTGTAAAAATTTATTCAAAACAGCATGCAGAATTCTCGTGTAATTTCTACCTAGCTTTTTCTCTCTGGGTTTCGTTTGCGTGCTGGTGGTGCATTCATGCAGTAGTACTGACCCAGCCATACCTTGGAAGAAGTCCCATTTCATTTTATCAGAGAAATCAGATTAATAATACTAAGTAAACAATTATTCTTTCCGTCATGATTTTTTAGCTGATTATTGTCGATAACGAGGGAGAGTGGGGGGGGGTTAACAAGGGAAAATAGCTGCCATTATTAATGAGTTTGATTTTCGTTGTATGTCGCTACATTTTGTCTTATCATAAACTAAGCGAAACTTTGTTATAACCAAGAAACACCGCGAATTGGAACTAATAAAGGATAAGCCCTCGTTGAGGTGAAGTTGTTTGTTTGTTTGTTTGTTTGGGTTTATAACATATCAACCTTTTTAGGTTATTTAATGCCAAATACATTTTTATACAAATAATCAGTTCTATTTCAAACAATTCAATTTAGCATAAGTACAAAGCTTAATAGTCAAAAATATTTCTATTTCAAGCTATTCAGTACTCAAACAGTTCTATTTCAAACAATTTAGTTTAGTATAAGTATAGTTTTTGTTTACACACAGTTAGATATCAAAACAGTTCTATTTCTAACAATTCAGTTTAGCATACAAAAACAGTTCCATTTAAAGCAATTCAGTTTAGCATAATTACCCTGTTTAGTTCTATTTGACTCTCTCAGGTGCTACCACTCTGGGCCAGAGTGGACCTGGGAGGGATGGCAATGAAGGGGTACTCTGCATTCCCAAAAGCTATCGCATAATTGGAATCTAACCACCAGGTTGTTTGATATCATAACCTGGACACTCGTTTGGGGAGTTACCCCTTTGCAGAAAAGCAGTCGGTGTATTCTACAGCCCTAGCCGACTGGGCAATAGATAGATCTAAATGTAAAATCAGTTTTATTTCAAACAATTCAGTTTAGTACAAAGTACGCAGTTTGAATGTCAAAACAGTTTTATTTCAAACAATTCAGTTTAGTACAAAGTACGCAGTTTGAATGTCAAAACAGTTTTATTTCAAACAATTCAGTTTAGTACAAAGTACGCAGTTTGAATGTCAAAACAGTTTTATTTCAAACAATTCAGTTTAGTACAAAGTACGCAGTTTGAATGTCAAAACAGTTTTATTTCAAACAATTCAGTTTAGTACAAAGTACGCAGTTTGAATGTCAAAACAGTTTTATTTCAAACAATTCAGTTTAGTACAAAGTACGCAGTTTGAATGTCAAAACAGTTTTATTTCAAACAATTCAGTTTAGTACAAAGTACGCAGTTTGAATGTCAAAACAGTTTTATTTCAAACAATTCAGTTTAGTACAAAGTACGCAGTTTGAATGTCAAAACAGTTTTATTTCAAACAATTCAGTTTAGTACAAAGTACGCAGTTTGAATGTCAAAACAGTTTTATTTCAAACAATTCAGTTTAGTACAAAGTACGCAGTTTGAATGTCAAAACAGTTTTATTTCAAACAATTCAGTTTAGTACAAAGTACGCAGTTTGAATGTCAAAACAGTTTTATTTCAAACAATTCAGTTTAGTACAAAGTACGCAGTTTGAATGTCAAAACAGTTTTATTTCAAACAATTCAGTTTAGTACAAAGTACGCAGTTTGAATGTCAAAACAGTTTTATTTCAAACAATTCAGTTTAGTACAAAGTACGCAGTTTGAATGTCAAAACAGTTTTATTTCAAACAATTCAGTTTAGTACAAAGTACGCAGTTTGAATGTCAAAACAGTTTTATTTCAAACAATTCAGTTTAGTACAAAGTACGCAGTTTGAATGTCAAAACAGTTTTATTTCAAACAATTCAGTTTAGTACAAAGTACGCAGTTTGAATGTCAAAACAGTTTTATTTCAAACAATTCAGTTTAGTACAAAGTACGCAGTTTGAATGTCAAAACAGTTTTATTTCAAACAATTCAGTTTAGTACAAAGTACGCAGTTTGAATGTCAAAACAGTTTTATTTCAAACAATTCAGTTTAGTACAAAGTACGCAGTTTGAATGTCAAAACAGTTTTATTTCAAACAATTCAGTTTAGTACAAAGTACGCAGTTTGAATGTCAAAACAGTTTTATTTCAAACAATTCAGTTTAGTACAAAGTACGCAGTTTGAATGTCAAAACAGTTTTATTTCAAACAATTCAGTTTAGTACAAAGTACGCAGTTTGAATGTCAAAACAGTTTTATTTCAAACAATTCAGTTTAGTACAAAGTACGCAGTTTGAATGTCAAAACAGTTTTATTTCAAACAATTCAGTTTAGTACAAAGTACGCAGTTTGAATGTCAAAACAGTTTTATTTCAAACAATTCAGTTTAGTACAAAGTACGCAGTTTGAATGTCAAAACAGTTTTATTTCAAACAATTCAGTTTAGTACAAAGTACGCAGTTTGAATGTCAAAACAGTTTTATTTCAAACAATTCAGTTTAGTACAAAGTACGCAGTTTGAATGTCAAAACAGTTTTATTTCAAACAATTCAGTTTAGTACAAAGTACGCAGTTTGAATGTCAAAACAGTTTTATTTCGAACAATCCAGTTTAGCATAATTACGTAATTTTAAATGTCAAAACAGTCCCATATCAAACAACACAGTTTCGTTCTATTTGAACTTCCTACGGAAATTCTATTCATTCATATATTGAGGACATTAGTGTATAATGAATGCAAACCGTCCTAGTCGGAGTTTGAACTTGGATCATCGATTTTATTCTCAATCCACCCCCCTCCACTGACATCTGTTTCAAAAGTAACACTACTAAAAATAGTAAAAGCAGAATTGTTTACAATGTATTTCTTGATAACCCGTACTGATAAATTCTGAATCAAGTCGAACGACCCGATAAGGATGCCGAAGGTTTTTGTTTGTTCTTCCTTAAAGAAACTTCTATAAATGGCACCAGTTACACTCAATAATGGTAAGCTTTTTCCCTAACCGTAGCAGATCTGTTATCTGTTCCGAATGCATGAAAAGTTTTCTTTCAGAATCGAAATCTATGAGTTTACTCGTCCTATTATTTCGGAAACCTTGGCAGTGATCGATCAATTACTCACCGGTATTTCTTCTGCTAGAAATAGAGACATATATGCGAAAGAATAATAATAGAAACGAATGATGAATGATTATAGGAAATACAAAAATGTGTTATTCAATGATATTGATTAAAATGTGCTGGCACAAATAGAAGCGAAGAAAGATAAGTAGATAAGTAGCTGATAAATCAATAGAAAGAAAAAGAGATATGAACTGAAATTGTTTGATAGATAGATAGATAGATAGATAGATAGATAGATGAGGAGAAACGTATAAAAACTGATTGACTAATGGATAGAAAGTCATATCGACACACACACACACACACACACACACACACACACACACACACACACACACACACACACACACACTATGTTGAAAAATAAAGCTCATTTGGTGACATTTCATGAGATTGGCCATGATATCTGATGATACCAGCATGGAAAATTACTTCAAGTTTGACATAACTAAATGACACATAGAATTTACGTTGATATTAGAGTTCCCACATGTTTGGGATGTATTTTCTCCGTGTTCAGGTAGAATTTTATTAATCAAATAAATCAAGGTGGTTTCTTATCACATTAGAGTATATTTTTCTCAATAATATGCGATGGAAATGTCTTTAAAAAACCCCTCTTTATCAAATAAATTTAAAGAAATATATTTAAGAAATAATTGATGCATTTTACAAGTAAAATTTTCCTATGATATGTTTACACTGTAAAAACTCAATATCGCCGGTTCTATTTCTTTTCTCAAACAAACATTATGATAGAATTTGCTCTAATCTTTCTCCTTGCTGATGCAACAAATAATTTGTCAATAGAATTAAAGTTCATATAAGTTTGGAAGTGTTTTTTTTTAATTATTTCAAACTTGAGAGAAAGTAAAGTCTACAATTTAAAAAGAAGAGATGACGTTCAAAAATTGTGTTGATAGATGAAAATATTGTCTGTTATCTTTACAAAAAATATTACCAAAAGTCCCTCGATTTTTACCTTCTACGAAGACAGGTAATATCTTTTATAAAAATCAAATATTTCAAACCTCCCCGTATTCTTATATCAGAGCAATATCTCGTGAGGCAAGACACTTTGGTGTGAGGCTGACATAGACACATAAAAACCGACGATTTGAAAAAATATTACAGAAATTTAACTGATAATAGGATCTTAATAATATTTTTGTTCTTGTGAAAAGAAGTTTCGACTCGAATTGGTTTCCTTGTCGGTGACGATATCCTTCCTCTGTAGAAAGCGGGTGTCATGGGTATGACTCTTAGTTGCATTTGATGGTGAGGTTCCATTTCTGGAGATCTGGAGAGTGTGGAGTACTCCTTAATTATTACTACTCCTAAGCCCATCTTATCTGTATTGATAGTACCTATTAAGGTCCCATTTCCGAGTAAAAGAGATTTATTTCAGAATAATCCGTATTTCATTGAACCATGTGTAAAAATCTCCTTAGAAACAACTACACACATAAAAAAGAATGAAAATATGAACATACAATGAATGTTATTCCTAAATCTCTAAGCATATAATAACCCTAGACGGGTTGACATGCGGATAAAGTCAATCAATCAATCAATAAGATATTTAGATTTTCTTATATTTTTAAAGGAATAACTCATGGATAAATACGTTTTGCTTTCCTTTTGTAAAATAGAATGTCACAGTATTTGAAAGTTTAAAAACGGAAAATAAAATGAATATTGGTTTTCTAGGCAACTTAAGTTTTAGCAGTGCTATCAGTAAAAAGAAAACATGTTCACTTTAAGTATCTTAGAAATTTTTTTCAAATTGACAATTCTTGTTTAAATTCTTTCATATACCAATATTTTGCAATTTAGATATGAGAATTTTAAATTGATAAACAGGACTGATATGATGAAAATTATTCATTACAACTATATCTCATGAATTTTTATTTTCAATGTAAATTTTCATTAATTATGTGCCGCCAGCACAGACCTCCCTGACCTTCTTCCGCTACTCCTCCAATCATCCATTGCTCCCGGTAGGTCTTCAAGGTTATATCCTGTATCGACACAGAGCTATTGTATAAAGGTTCTAGCAGGTCGTCCTGCCTTTGCTCGTCCATATGAAGAGGTCCACGAGAGTATGTCACTTATGAGTTCGTCCCTTCTTCTCCAGCAGCGACCCGCATTTTTGGTTCGTCTAATTTGGATAGTTTTCGTGATTAGTGGTAAGTGGCCATACAGCTGCTGCTTTGTGGGGTGCTGCCTCCAGGATTTGTTTAATATTGCTTGCAGCATTCTTGTGTAATTGCCGTCAAGCTTTTTCTCCATACATTTAGTTAGAGTCCTTGTTGTGCATCCATATAGCAGTATCGACATGACCGCTGCTTGGAAAAAAACTGCGTTTTATTTTATCGGTCATGTTTAACTTTCATATGACCGATAGCATATCGATGCCTTTGCTAGTCACGTGTTGATGTCTTTCTTGGTTGAGGAGACACTGCTTCCTGGGTACTAGTTTCAGAGAACTACCGTTTAGTGTGGAAATGTCGCCTCTTTGACTAAAGCACATGTATTCCGTCTTCTCTGCGTTGACATGGAGGCCTATGCCAGCAGCTGCTCGTTCCAGACTATGTAGCAGGGTTTCGGTTTGGGCGGGTGTATTTGTCAGAAGCGTTATGTCATCGGCATATTCCGCATCCATAATTGTATGTGCAGGGTATCTTCTGTTTATTTCCTTTGTCAACTTGAAATCGTTTTCTTACGTTTTATCAATAGACGTTCTAAGCACGTAGTCCAAACAGATGATAAATGGATATGGGGCTAAGGTGTCTCCTTGCAGCACACCTGATACAATGTCGAAGTAGTCTGTGTCTCCATTCGGAGAGCGGACTTTTACTTTCGTGTTTCTGTGTAGCATCATTATGGCTGCGACGGTTTCTTTGGGCATACCGTAGTAGAGTAGTATTTGCTACATCTTCATTCTGTGTATGGTGTCAAAGGCCTTTTAGAAGTTGACAAATGATATTGTTGCCTCTAGATTTTTTTGTATGTACACCTTCAAGAATTCGACGGATAGTCAAAAATTGTGATGTCGTGGATCTATTTCTCCAAAAGTCATTTTGGTTCTTCCTAAGTATCTTCTAATTTTGGGTTCTATGCGGTTGCGTAGTAGAGCATTGCATATCTTGGCCACTATGGATGTAAGGGTTATACCTCGGTAGTTCTTAGGGTAGAGTAGGATGCACACGTCTTGAACAGTGTATTTCGAGCCAGTACAATTGAAAGGTTTTGCAATATTTAGAATCTCCAGTTGTTCTGTTTTCTTTCTTTCTGGACTTTGAATAACCACTTAGATACTTTGTCTGGTAAATGGATGTCTGGAGAATATTTAGGCCCAAAATTATGGCAATTACGTCAATTTCTTTTTGTTTTAATGGGCAATAGACTTTAAAATGACAGCCCCTGTCGAACAAATAAAAAGTTGTCATCTATCTATCTATCTATCCCAGGGGGTGTCCTCGTGGTGTAATGGTTAAAGCGTTGGACTGCGGAATCGTAGTACGCGAGTTCGTACTCCAGTCGTGCTATTACGCTCACTTTCGGTCAAATACCCTTGGGAAAGGTATGAACCCCCTTATCCTCCCAGCTATGGGTTAAATAGTACTACTGTTCTTCTAGATGAATGGCTTTGGCATTAAATAAACTATAAAGGTTGATATGCCATTAAACAAAGAAACCAAACCTATCTATCCCAGTTTGTCAGTCAGTTCGTCTTTCTCTCTCTATATATATTGACTTTTTATTTAAACCGACCCAGATTAATTATAAACGTATCTTCTCGTACATGCTCACTTGCCTGTGCACACAGATATGTATATGCGTATTCGTGTGTACGTTGCACACATACTCACGAACACGCATATGCACCTTTGTGGGTGCATTTGTTAGTGTACATGTAAGTGATTTAAAATGATGAATTATGTTGCGGTCTCCTCAATATATATATATATATATATAAGTCTGTTTGTGTGCGTGCATACACGTGTATATCAACAACACATTAACCAAAGTAATTGCTGAATGTCGGTAAATAGGTTTTGGGATTTTATAACATTTTGCGAATTCTTTTTTTTCTTCTTTTTAAGAAGGAAGGATTTTTTTTCTCTGCTTTTAGCTTCTAGGCCATCATCAACTGAGAAGAAGAATGTCTTGCAGAGCTTTCGAGTTTTCTAATTAATTTTCGCCGCTAGAATTTTCTGGTTGACACTTGGCTTTAAAGCTTCGTGTTATGTCAAAATATGCCTTGACGAACAACTCAATATCTTCGACCTGTAGTCGGAAATAACCTTCATAAATGACTTGATTCAGTTCTAATTAAAAATTTGAAGCAAAAAAAAAGGACGTGATGATGATCCTATCATCGAGGGAAAAAAAAATAACAAAAATAAAACAAACAACGAGCGGAGTAATAACAAAGTGGTTGAATATCTTCTTTCATTATTTTTACTAGTGCAATTATGACGGTGACATTAAATTCAAATTTAACGATAATAACATCATTGAATCCCATTCTGACAAGAGAAAAAAGTAAAGAAATATGAATATAAGGCAAAAGATTTGCTTGAAAAATGGTATAAAACTTGAATTGTGAAAACAGGATTATATAAAGGATAACACTAAGATTAACAAATAAATGGCAGATTGAGAGCATCGGTTCCTGCTGGATCAACGAAGTTAAGCAGCAACAATCTTTTTCATTTCTTAAATGAGTGACCACTTAGTTACAGAAGGTGTTGTAAGCAACCTAAAGTTTGCGTGTCAGGCTAAGCAAAGTTTTGTAAAAATGGTTAGCGAAATAGACAAATGGACCATTTTTAATTCAATTATTCGTGGGCACTCCGTATTTCTAACCTTGTGCTAAGCTTAGCTTAGTAAATGGAAAGCATGGTAATTATGATATACAAATCAAAACAAATTATCACAATACCTAGTAGACTGTTTAGTATCATGCAAGGTCCTTCTTTATTAAATATCAATTGATATATACATTTTTTTGCACTTGGTTCTATCGAATATGAATTTTTTAGCAAATCTATTTGAGCCATATATGGGAATCTAATAGGTATTATAATAATGGGTCAGAGTAGCCCTGGGAGTATAGGCAATGAAGGTGTACTTCACACATCACAGAACTGCAGAGCTGGAGTCTCATTATCGGATTCATTTTAGTGTCATACCTAGGACACTTATTTTTGGGAGGGAGTTTTAAACCTCTGCAGGTGATACCGTCAGCGTATTTTAAGCCCTGATGTAGATGTATTCAGTATTCAGTTGTTTGTTATAATTAAAACATTATGTTTTAATGTAGTGCATGTAAATATAGGGGTTGGAATAATGTATTTTTACCAATTTATTTCGAAAATGCTTATCTAGGGTCATTTGAACTGTATTTCGTCTTTTTCTTTTCATACCTCGGCTCGAAACATCAAAGTTCCTTCTTCAAGATTTCTCGCACTTCATTTGATGTTAAATTCGATCAAGCATGATTATCTCCTTAATCTAAAATTGCCCCCGCACAGACACTAGTGTCAGTGAGCGAGTAAGAGGTATACCTTTGAGAAGCAACAGTCACGTTATTCCAGTTGCTATCATGGAACAAAAAGGTGAACATCGTCCATTTGTGATTGAAGTCTATTCACAATAATGTTCAGAACACCCCATCTCACGATGTGGGAACTTCCCATCGCCGGCCTTTCACCTCCTCCTACTCCTGATATTAGGGTATTTTTTGTATTAATCGAGATTAGATCCATCTTATTCGAGATATCAATTTACAAGCTGTGCCATTCAAGTCTGCTGGGCTGTAGAATACGCCAACTGCAATTTTACGAAGGGTTAAGACCCCCTTCTAATGACTGTCGTGGATATGACACTAAACCATCTCATGATGAGGCCTTTGTCCTGGAGCTTTGGGGAATCTGAAGTACCTCTTCATTGCCATTACTCCTAGTTCCACTCTGGCCCGAAATACCCGTTAAAGTCCTATCTATTGGTCAAATACAACTATTCAATCATTTACTATACTTGAAACCCTTTGACTGTGCAAAGAAACGATTAATGCTAAATTGAAGTAATAATATTAGTATTACATAGCAATACTTGAAACCTTTTAAGTGTGAAAATAGAACTATTAGTTTTAAATAGCCATCCTTGAAACATTTAACTGTGTGCAAAAAATAAATAGCAATAGTTGAAATCATTGAACAGCGTGCAAGAAATAGTAATACTTGAAAACTTTAACTATGCAAACAAATTGTTTAAAAAGTGTTACCAACAAACTATTCACTTAAAAATTATATTTATGAACAGGATTTGGCGTTGAATAACTCATTGTGTTTTATATGACATAAAACACAACCAACCAACCAACCAACCAACAAACTGTGTAAATTCAAGAATTATAGTTATTTGAAAACGTCTTAATCTACGATCTCATGTACGTATCTTCCGCAAAGAAATTAATATTAATTATAACCGCTAAAAAATAAGAATATATTGTGTATGACCAAGAAATAGCTATTATGTTCATATATTGAGAAAAGGCAAAATAGATTACATTGTGAAGGAATCATTCTAATTCTCAATATTTTACAAATATTTTGTTAATAAAAACGGAATTCAGCTATTATAGGGAGTAATAAAACCGCAATTTAAAAAATTGCCGGAATTCACCGAAAAGAAGACCATAAAAACAATCTAAAAATGTGACTATATATTCTACCTTTATTTGTATTCTGGGTGAGACACTAATCTGCATCCGGTGGTGAGGTTCCAGTTCCGAAGCTCTGAAGAACATGACGTAGCGTTTTATTGTCATTACTATCAAGTCTAATCTGACCCAATGTGGTAGTACCTGTTCAGATTTTATCTGTGGGTCAAGGAAATTTATCTTGGAATTATTTGAATCGGATAGGAATTCGATCTTGGTTTAACCGTGCACAAATAAATGATTGAATCTTTTAATTAATGAAACGCATTTCAGCATTAAATAACCCATAAAGAAGTGATATGCTGTTAAAAAAATCAACTAAGATTAATCTACTTTTATTCTTACCATTTTCTTAATTGAGAAACAGAACTAACAAAGTAGTTTTGTTAGTGTACAAACATATCACTTCTTCCCAATCCTGTGTACAGGTACAGGATGCACTTTGTGTCTTAGAACATATCTTTAGTCGGACCTATACGGAAGATGACTTAACATAATGTTACACTGCATATGCCAAATTTTAACTTTCCCATTTCATAGATATATCTATAGCATTGACATCGTTGCTTTCAATCTGAATTAGATAATGAAAATGCACATTGTATACATGGGATTAGCTGTCAATTATAGTGACTCAGAGATAGCCAACTTCTTGTATTCAAGATCAGAAACAAATTGTAAATGACAGCATAGTATAAGATATAAATAAATACAGTAATTAATTGAATGAGTTTCCTAATATATTCTTATAAAAGGTTTTTTTCTACAGTATCTCAAAGTAATATAATTGCCATAGTTCACTGAAAAGAAGACAATAAAACAAGCGACAATTTAAAGATGTCACTGTATATTGTATCTGCATTCTTACATGTCTATTGGGCAGAAGTAACAATGCATTTTTGTATTGTACAATAAAGTGTATACATGAACAGACATATCAATATACCGAAAACCTTACTCGTTCATACACAAGTATATATATGTGTGTGTGTATTTATATTAATATATACTTTGGGGAATTTAATTTTAATTTTGATTTCAGTTCTAGTAATTAATAAAACATATTTTTACTTTCATTCTGAATATTTTTTAAAAGGAAAATTCTTCGCGCCGAGTCCCAAAGATCTGTAATTCTAACGATCATTCAACAGACAACTTCTAAATATTCTATCAATCAAACACATGCTTCCAGAAATTCTTCAAATTGAATTAATAGAAAAAAATAAATCTCATTTCGATGAAGACTTATTAATGCATTTGTAAATTATAGCATTTTAAAGCATGAAAGTAGAAGAGGTACCCGACGATGTCCAGTAATTAAAGAGAGAAGACCACATTTTAATGGAATAATTCAGATATATCATTTAGCAGGATTCTATAGGGACAGAAATATGAACATAAGTACACAACAACAAAAATAATTTCAAATATAAAAATATGATTTGTTTCTGAGAGTTTATCCAATCTTTTCTTTATATTTCCATCTTTTCAAATCTTACTCATGAACATCCAACATGGCCATAGAAAAAACAGGGATCTAATCAAATCCGTCAGACTATTTCCTACAACGTATCTGAATAACTTTCTAACTCCGTTCGGTAGATTTGTCCGTATGATGACCGCCAGTAGCCTAAAATGACCAAAGATTGTGTTGGATCTGAAATTACGTCAATATCAATACAAAATAACATGTTATTTGGACTTCCTCTTAAGCTGTGATCCTTAGACAAATACTAGATGGACAGGTAATTATATATATACACATATATATATATATATATATATATATATATATAGGGAAAATAATCAATCATACTGAATATATATATATATATATATATATATATATATATATATATATATATATGCAAAAATACACCCATGAATAAATCTAGCTAAATTGTCATCAAAGTTACGAAAAATAAAAATAACTCTCATATTTCAGTTTAGCAGATATATTTGCCAAAAATATTTGAAAATATCTCGAAATCAAATTTATTTCAAGAAAGCTCTATTAGGTTCTGCTTCTATACGATTTCGGAATCTCCTGTGCGCCTTTCAGACGGTTTCCTTGGTTAAATTATAAAACGCTCTCGGCGTCTTTTCCTTTGGTTCATCTTTGGTGGTGAACTGAGTCGTTTCTCTTTTAACCACACCCCATTCTTAATTAAGGAGATTGCAATCGAGGAGGATAAGCGGCTTTAATTTAGAGGTGATGTGGTCGCAGAAATTTTCTAACACCAACACTGAGTTCTCTTGCTTGTGCGGCATGGAACAGAGTCATATAGTCAGATGTAAGGTCTTCCAGCAGCCAACCCTTTATTCCAGGTCAGTACTACCTCCTCTAGGCCTCCATGTTGAGTCTGAGGTCATGTGGGAAGATGAATGGAATTCTGTGAATTTATCATCTGATTCCGACAGAAAATTCTTTTCATCTGAGAAAAACTAAAGATTGTTCGGTTGGAGGGATCCTTGAGTTTGATCAAAATATTTGCCGCACGGTCTTTCTTTTTTGTTCTGAGACAAAAGTTTTTCTATGATAAAAACTGTCCCTTTCCCAACTTCTATGAGTAATACCGAATGTCTTCATGCACTACCTGCCTGATAAGAAACTTACTCTTTCCCATGTCTCTGGATATGGGCCTGATTGACTTGTTGGGATCATTGTTAATGATGGACTGGATCTCATCAACGAATTTAGGAGTTTTTTTTATCAAAACAATCAGAATGAGGTGTCCGAGAAGCTGTATCTTCTTAATCACCATTTGACTCACCCAACGCTTCTTGGATCCTCTGTACTATCCTCAGATTGATACCAAAACATAGTGAAATGTTCGTATTCGAGCTTCTGACATGAATGGCAAGCAATACAGTTTCCAAATTTCTGGAGAAGAGAAATGCATTATGATCGTGATTTTCTTGGAGACACTTCTGAACTGGCTCTTTTTGCTTCCTAGTAAAAAGACAACAACCCTGAAACATTGGAAGCGCATGCGTGAAATTAATGATTTTAAATGGCAACATTTTACTAATCACACACACACACAGTATATATATATATATATATATATATATATATGATAACAACAGTTAGTTCTTAAGTAAACTTTTGTAATTCGATTGTAATAATAATAATGACAATAATAATTACATAGAATAAATAATAATCACAAAAAGAGTATAAGACTAAACACGATTGAATGGGGAAGGTGAGCCACTAGGAAGTGTGCAAGAAGTTTAAACATAACCTTACTACCAAATGGTATACGCACAAGCAAAAATCCGTCCTGGAAAATGAGACGCATAAAATTCTCTGGGTTTTTGAGATGCAAAAAGATCATCAAATCTTGACCAGACGACCTGACCTTGTAATTATTAACAATAAATAGAGAAGCTGCTGAATTGTGGACTTTGCCGTCTTGGCAGACATAAGAGTGAAAATCAAAGGAAACGAGAACTAAGAAAAAGATAGAACAAGGTGACAGTGACACCAATTGTAATTGGTGCACTCGTAACAATCCCCAAAGGATTAGTAAAAAGACTTCAAATTTGGACGAGGTGAGACTATCCAGACTATCGCATTGTTAAGATCGGACAAAATACTGAGAAGAGTCCTGGAGACTTGAGAAGACTTGCTGTCACTCAAACTCCAGTGAAAGACCATCAGCTAACGCTGGTGGAAAAAACTCGCAATAATAATAATAATACAGAAACAGAAACCTTAATGGTATATTCTTGAATATGAAAGCAGCTAAATAAAAAAAATGCAATAAAAGTAAAATTGAAAAAACTCCTTTTATTCTTTCTTTTACATATGCGCACCAAAATTAATAGTGCCGCATACGAGAGGGGCCAAAGTCACTTGGCCAGTGCTTCTTAAATATCTATTGAACAGAAGAACACAGTTTGAAAGGAAGAAGAAACCGCAAAGACCAAATAAATCATTTATTCTTACGAATCACTGTAACGATTAAACTTGCAATAGCCTCATCCTGCTGTTTTGAAATGTAAGTATACATCTAATATCAATCCAAAAATTCTGATTAAAATAAAAAGAATATATTGACTTATACTAAGTTAAGACTTACAACTTAAAATAGAAGGCGTAGTTTTTGTGACATGCTAACAGTTTTTCTCTGTGGAAGAATACGAGGCCACACTTTTGACTGGAGCACAGATATTAATCCTCTCCTGGGTCTGGTATAGCCACAATAAAAATGAAAAATATAAACATAATTAAACGTGGGTATCAAATGATAGATTTGAGTGTCATGATCATCAGGTGCTCCTTTAAAAGCAAATATAGGGGTTCTGTCGGCATACTGCGAATGTTGGCGGTTTTTATTTCAGGTACACAAGCAATGTCCAAATCAACGATACATTGAAAAGACACTAGAAAAAAAATGGAATAGAGAAGACAACAAAAACTTAATCCACTGCTATTTCAAAAGTAACCCAACGTTATTAGGCTACAGAAAAAAGGATGATAAAAAATTGGGAGGAAGTCAAAGACTTTCAGACCAAGCAAGGATGATTTTATAGGAAGGCTGGGTCTTTGACCTGGAGACAATGAAAATATGTGAGCAGGTAAGTTATGAAGAATATGAAGATGAAAAGAGATGAAACACAAAATATGAGATAAGAAAACCTTAAAAAAACAAAACAAGCACCACAACACCAATAATAACAATAAAAAAAACAAAAAAAAAACCCAAAAAAAACAAAAACAATGTAGATTTACAAAAGCATCATAACCGAAAAAAAGGGGACATTATTATCCTTAAGGAATCAAAACTAGAAAAAAGTCAAGCAGTAACCGAAAAGATAAAATTATCAAAAAATATTCCAACAGACAACCTCACTGGACAAAACAATTTAATTTATACAGGAGCAAACCTATTCAATAATAAAATTGGTATCCTCCATCAGGAAACCAAAGAGATATTCGAAAGCTGTGTATGAAATGATGCTGGAAGGACAAGAAAATGAACAAGCGAAATTATTAAGGAAGGAAAATATACTAGGACACCAGGAAATGAAAAGACCGAATAAGGTCAACAGCAGACAGTACTGACAATAAAAATGGAAGATATAAACTAAGAATACAGGGTGGAACGATAAAATTGTCGCCCTAGAAAAGACGACATAATTCGATTTCCGTTTAATGAAAACCGGTTTTCTTTTTTTGTTGCTGACGTTTTGTCTGCAAGTTGTGTACAAATCCCAAGAGCGACAGGAACCTTCTATCATGTCTGAAAGTGACACAGTGTTCAACGAGCGAGATCGGAGATGCGCCGCTGTACAACTCATGCCCTCTACCGATCCAACTTATGACAACAGGACCATTGCCAGCATCCTCAAAATGCAAATCTGGATTGCCACGAATAACAGGGACATGCCCAGGGTGATGAAAACAAAGTTTCCTGCTACGGTTGTGGTCTTTGGTGTGGTTTCAAGTGAGGGCCAGATCATGCCACCTAACATCTTCAAAGTCGGCTTGAAAGTCAACTCCAAAGTGTACCTGGATGTGCGGAAGAGTGTGTTGATCCTCTAGTGCGATCAAGTAGCCGGTGGCAGACCCTGGGTGTGGCAGCAGGACTCGGCGTCGGCACACAAGTCCAAAGAGACCCAGGCTAGACTCCAGAAGGAGTGCTGCAACTTTGTAACCCTTCTCTCACTGGCCTCCCTCCTCCCCCGACCCGAACCCGCTGGACTACTTCGTTTGGTCATACGTCGAGAACATCACCAACATGACCTCCCACAATACCAAAGTCAGCCTGATCGCCGCCATCCGCCGAACATTCGCCGTGCTCCCGCCGGCGCTTGTGGAAAAGGCATGCTCCCAGTTCCGGATCCGTATCGAGGCGGTGATTGAGGCTGAAGGCGGATACATTGAATAGATGTCAGCTCTACTACATAATCAAGTTACCTGAATTGATTTGTTCAATAAAAGTTTTAAAATAAAGCTGTAGTGTTGTTTTCTTTAGGACGACAATTTTATCGTTCCACCCTGCATTGTCGAAAGAAGGGAGACAAAAATGATATCGGGACAGAACCAAGTAATACAATCAATACAAGATCTTTCAAAATACCGGAAGAAATTCTAACAACAATTCGACGAAGAAACTATAATGGCAAATGAACAACGGGATGCAACTGGAACAAATTTGGGGAACAGAAAGAACATCGCACATAGGCTGAATAGATAAATAACATGAAAAAAGAATTGCAAAGAAGGCCCTACGTCGGACGTACACATGAACTCGTTTAGAGTAACTGTCAAGAAAGTAACAAATTCGAAAATATCTGGCCATGATGGCATACATAGATTCTAGTTTTAAGAATCCTCTTCTATCCGCAACAGATTGTCTCAGTAATTGAATGAATGCCTAAAATAAACAAGCATACTCAAACGAATGACTAAGGGAAAAACTATCCCGATCTAGAGAGACCTTCAAAAAGGTTCTATTCCTAGCAATTATAGACTGATATTGTGTTTATCTATGAATAGAAAATCCTAACCGCATATAAAAAAAAGAAATATATCATTCGCTTTTATGTCAGGGATTATTTTCGGGAGAACAGAAAAGATGCCGCAAGGGAACAAAAAGAGCAGACGTCCTACTATTTATACATCAGTACGTACTTAAGGAGGCTAAAGCAAGGCGGAAAATGTAGCCATGGTGAGGACTGACTATAAAAGTAATCTTGTAATCTCGGAGAATAGAATGTCAGAAAATTTACAAAATATCTAGCAACGTCTAAAAATTAATCACGAAAGCCATTGAAAACTGGAAAGTGAAATTAATAGCGAGAGAACAAAGCTAAGCAAAAATGAAGATCCAAATAGGCATCTTCCAGGGAGATTCACTATAGCCACAATTATTTGTTATAGCTTTGATACCACTCAATTATATACCAAGGAAAAGCACAGAGGACAAAAAATTTACAAAATCACAGGAAGGGATAAACCCCCTCATGTACATGATATTAGTAAAAAATGAAGAACTAGAAGGCCTGATATGAATTATAAGAATTTCTTAGCCAGAACATAGAAATGGAATTTGGCATTGAAAAATGTGTCATGCTGATTATGAAAAAAGGTAAGAGAGAAATATCAGTAGGAATAGAACTACCAAATCATGAAAGCATCAGAAGATTTGGAGAAAGAAAATTACAAGTACTTGGGAATACTGGAAGTGGACAGAGATGAAAGAAAAAAAAGAGTGCTTTGATGACCAGGAAACCATCTAAAAACCAAGCTCTGCAGCAGCAACCTAATCAAAAATATTAACCCCTGGACAGTCCCTCTTGTAAAATACTGTGGACCATTCTTAAAATGGTAAAGCAAATTGAGTAAAGAACAAGAAAAGAAGCAGGAGGGGGACTCGTCAGCATTGGGGAATACATTAAAAATAGCAATGCTAGACTAATTACAAAAGACAGTAAAAGCAATGGCAAAATGAAAGTAACCGCCCCCTACTAAAAAAAGCCACAAACAAATCAAACACAAGAAAAACAAGAATAAAATGGGAAGAAAAGATATCTGCATGGATGCTTCAAGCGACAAACTGGCGAGACTGCATATAAAATGACTTAGACATCGCTAAGAAAGGAAAACCTTCAGAGAGAAACTGAATCTCTTTTAATAACTGCGCAAAACAATTCCATAAGGACTCTATCAAAGCGAAAATTGATTATACGCAAAAGAATAACAATTTTGGTAAAGTGGAGACAGAGATGAGACTGTTAATTATATAATAATTGAATGCAACAAAATAGTACAAAAAGAATACAAAACTAGGCATGATTGGGTTGGAAAGATGATCCACGGGAAATTGTACAAGAGATTAAAGTTTGAACATACGACTAAATGTTATATGCAAAAACCAGAATCAGTTCTAGAAAATGAGACTTATAAAATTCTCTTGGATTTTGTGCTAAATCAGATCACTCAATCCAGGCCAGAAGGTCATACTTAGAGTTCAGTAACAAAAAGATAAGAACATGTCATCTTGTGGATTTTGCTGTTTCGATGGATCACTAAATGAAAATGAAATAAAGCTAAAAGATGAATAGATTCTTAGATCTTGCTAGAGAGCAGAAAAAGCTGTGGAACATAGAAGTGACGGTGATACCACTTGAAACTGGCGCGGCAGGAACAATTCCCAAAGGCTTGGAAAAAGTGATATTGGAGATCAGAGAAAGGACCGTGACTATACAGAACAAATCATTGTTAAGATCAGTTAGAATACTGAGAAGAGTCCTGGAGACCTGATGACAGTTGCTATCACGAAGACTCCAGTGAAAGGCTACTCGCTAACGCTGGTGCAAAAAGCTCAAAATGAGTAAAATAATAATAATAATAATAATAATAATAATAGTGGATTTTACTGTTTCTGCAGACCATAGAATAAAAAAGAAAGAAAGCGAAAAGATCAAGAAATACTTGAATCTTGCCAGAGAGCTGAAAAATTGTATGACAATAAAATGACGGTGATATCAGTTATAGTTGATTTTTTAGTTTGTTTTATTTGTTTAATGGCATATCAATATTCGTGGATCATTTAATATCACAGCCATTACGCTGAGCAGTCCCAACAAGAAATCCTGTTTTATTTCTACCTTTCTATTTCCTTACAAATTTTTTTTTTCATTCTAATAAGATTATTTTTTCTTTCTTTCGTTCTTTATTGCATGAAATACTGTTTAGCTTATGTGCCTAATTTATTGTCGAATAGATTATGACATATGTACATGGCAATGCCAATGATAAAGATTTGTTTTTGAAACCTAGCTTTTGCCTTGGATTGAACATTGAATATACCAAATAAATGCATACCTAGATCACAATCATTTCGATTGACTGATTGATTTTAACGACGTAACAACCTGTCTAGGGTTATATTATACCTAGAGGTTAAAAAATCCCGTTGTTTATATACTCATATTTATATCTTTTTGTGCAGCTGTTCTTAAGAGAGTTAGCATTGTTTTAACGAAAAATAACTATTTCAAACCAAATCTATTTTACCCATTGATCGGATGCTAACAGGTACGACCACTCTGAGTAAGAGTATACTTAGTTTTAATGACATTGAAGGGATACTCTACACTCCCCATATCTTCAGAATTGTAGCCTCGCCATCAGATGCAGTTTAGTGTCATACTCTGGATACCCCTTTGTGGAGAGGGTCTAATGCCTCTATAGATGATACAGTCAGTATGTTTTTAGCCTCACCGACAATGTGAGCCTATAATAAAGCTTTGTTTTTAAAACAAAGTTTTGTTTTTAAAACCTAGATTTAAATCAGGACAGAACACAAACGCCTGGGATAATTTGCTATTTTTTAACTCGTTCAAATTCATCAAATTAAAAATTTACTTAGATCATGATAATTTCGATATTTCTTCGTTGACTTGCAAGAGATTTTTGCTCTTTTAAGAAACATTATCTGTTTATCTTGGGGTGGGGCCCGTACTTCGCAAAATTATTTTTGCAGGATGGAGTTGTCATTTCTTTATCTTATTTCTTCCAATTCCTTCTTTCAAAAATGAAAAACTGAAGAAAAAAAAATTGTTTTTCCCCTCAATAAGAAAATTCGTTGTGAAATGCCTACTGAAATCAGGTTTTCGGTGAATGACTAAAAAGCTTTGATAAAAAAACGTAGACATTGTGACATTTTTTGTTTAGTGCTTGGTGTACGGATGCATTTTGCGTTCTAAAATCTTTTTCTATGATTTGAACAGAGATTTATATTGATGTCAAAATATTTAATCCGTAGCGACAAGAAATGAAGAAAAATGGGCCTCGTCAAGAAACCTTTCTAGAAAAATGTCTTTTAAAGAGAAGACAAATGCAGTAGTGCTCAAATACTGTCCGAAACGATTTACATTTAAGCATTTATCTTGAGATACAAATCATCATAAACATAAAGGATACACTATTTGGCAAAAATCTGTAAAACATTTGGCCAACTAAGTGTTACATCATGTGTTTATCTCGGACTACATTTCTTGGCAAAAATATTGCTTTCCTGAATCTACTTTGAATGAATTTTGGATTTTTTATTTTAGATTTTTAGCCAAAATAGATTTCCAGTGAAGACCAGTTGCTAACAGAAAACTTTATTATGTATTTATGCAAAACGATTGGATTTATCTAAAATGAACTTTATCAATGTTATCTAGACAGAATTCAACTGTAGATACCGATATTATATTATGGTTGTCTCTTTATTGTTTCATCTACTACAGAGGTTTCAAATATGCACACGACAGAACAATTTTGTTATTAATATTTTACTAAAATTTGACTGTGCTTCGTTCTAAATAATGACAGAATACACTTTAATATTTCAGTCGCTTTCAAGATCAAAAGCTGAAATGTAGAAATCATCTAATTTTACTCCTATAAAAAAATTCTTAATAAAAACGTTTGTGAAATCTTCACTTCAAAGATTTATTGTGGTGGAGAAGTGATTGAAATGATAGAAAATTAACTGACACAACAGAATCTGACTTTTTTGTTTCATCACATGAGACGGGGAAGATTTGACAATTCATATTGAACTGAAGGGTGTACTTAAGATGAGTGAAAACTAACATACAACAGAACATGAAGAAATTTGTTTTGTTTCATAGCGTAAGAAGAAATAGATTTGTCTAATCATATTTTATAGCAATTCATTCACTAATACAATGAAATGAAAAAAAAAAAAAATTTATCCAAAGAGAAACGTAAAAGGCGAATTTATCAAAAGTAAAAACGGAATTAAAGAAAACCTTAGTGGAATATTTGTCCACTATAACAAAAACAAATTGCATTAATTTACGTATCCTCATCAGCTGTAATGCAGATTAATATTATAACTGGAGGAAATCGTGCCTCTACTAATCTCAAAAGAGACAAAAGTTCTCTCTTGAGTCCTTGAATGTGAAACCCCTGATCTACTGTATTAGATATATTTACAAATGTCACAGTTATTATGGGATAGTGACTTTTATCACTAACTTCTTCAGAAACCAATCTGATTTTGAAAAAAAAATGAATTAGCCGTTGAGACTGTTCAAGATAAATCAATATTTCTTTGTGGATTCGCACATAAGACATTAGCTATCAGATATAACAGTTTACGCCGATTATGGAGTCAATATTTGGATAACTGTACTAGTTAGCGAGATAGGATTGCAGAGTTCAATTCTTATTGGGTGCTGCACACATATAGTCTTGTGCTAAACTAAGCAATGTTTAGTTAATAACTGTTACAATTAGGCAGCTGATAATGTTTTCACGAGAGTTACAAAAAACTAATCGATTGATGGCAGGGTATTGTGTATATATTCACCAAACCCCTCTACTACGGACAGGTTGTAACACAAGGTTAGTTTTTAAGAGTACTGGTGGTTAAAATTCAGAATTTTCCTTTTTCTAGACTGGTTGCCTTATGAAGGTTAAAAAACCCACTCTGTTCTACTATTTACTCATAGTGTTGTATATTGACCTTTGACAGAGCCATCATGTGCCAGTTGTGTAAACATGAAGACGGTGAGTGTGTAAGCTGCTAACGAAGGTTGACAGCCGGAAGCGGGTTATGTGGGTTGACAACTATTACGCGTATACACGGACACCTACGTCAGACGGTCAATCACAGTCAGACAGTCAGTCAGAGAGTCCCGCTCAGATGGTCAGTCACAGAGAGCGGCCAGCGAGTGACTAGAGGGGCCAGTGACCCCATCTCGGCCAAGAAGCAGAAGAAGTGATGAATATGAAAGTATAATGTGGCTAAGAACATAGGGAATCAATATAGCAGTCTTTCGCCAGTCTGTGTCCACGTCCTCCATCTCCCTGTCTATGTCTCACACTTACTGCAGTTTCGACCCTTTCTAGGAATAAAGTTATGAAAGCTATATAAGTGTCATGCCTCTTCTTTACTGTCAAATCATTCCTTCATTATGCCTGTAAGATATATAACAATATCTGGGGGAGAACAGATGGATCAATGACTTTCCCAACAAGAGCATTAGCGCGAAATGAAACACAAACAGACTTTCCCAGCATTCAAAATCGGTTCAATTAACCGTTACGCTAAGCACGCCTCTGTGTATATACAATATTAGATGTATAGTACTGAAAATCATAAAATTTTTGTGAAAAATTATTGTTGGTAAGCACTCTGATTGCGTCTTTAAACCATATATTTTCCTAAATTATCAAGAGTATTCAAATCCAGATATATTTTCCAGGGATGCTATAGTTTTACATTACATTTTATGACCTAGTAAAAAAAATAAATGAATAAATTAATAAATAAGAAAGAACATTTGTGAATGTTCAAAATTTACCATTGTCTTGCCAACAATAAAACATTTTATACTGTCATTGTATTATTTCATCGATTTCATTTTTTCTAAACTGTTTACTTTATAATATCAGTTGTTTATAACCGATTTACCGTAAGTACAAAATAGATTTACAAACTGTAATTTTTACATATTTTATGAAGTTATTATCTGTTTTTCAGAATTTCAAAATTTTCAAACTGATCTATTGTATAGCCATGATGATATCAATAATAGTAATAATACGTTTCTGATACGAACGGGTTTATTTCTTTCTGCATTCAGCCCTTGGCAACACGATAAGAGGGATACAACTCATAAGGGCCTATGCTAACCAGACTATGCTAACATCACCACACGTGCGGTACATCTTGTAGTGTCTAAGATCTCCATTCATCTCTGTCGGTCGCGACCCAAACTGATCTGATCAAATCCGAAAGACTCAATTGCCCCCTTCGATGGTCGTACCTCAACTGTTCGCATCCAAAAATTCTCAGGTCATCTCTGTTGGCCTTGACGTCAATCCGACCTTTCAATTCACTGCAACAGCGCGTCCAGTCTCATTTCCTGCCTGGGAATTTATTAGGACAAGTGTCATATTTTTTCTGCGCGGATGTGCAAGTGCACAGTCTGACTACGACAACTGAAGCAGAGGATTCACCGTGATATAATATTTAAAGTGCTGCGCTGCGGCCTCAAAGTAAGGAATTTCAACTTCCAGTCATCCTATTACGTTCACTTTCAGACTAATATCCTTAGGAAATGTATAAACATTTTTTCCCCACAGCTATAAGTTAACTAGTATCTCTGTTTCTCTTCCCCAAGGATGGATTTGGCATTAAATAACCGACGAAGGTTAATTTGCTATGAAAAAAAGAAACTGCACCAAACTATTATATAATCAATAACAAATCAGTTATGGTAAGTTAAATACGATTTAATATTTCTGTCTGACAAATAATTCGTTTTTTTCTTTTGAAGTTTGACAATATAAATTCTTTACAATTAGTCATGACTGGCAGCAACACGAATTTTAGTTGATTGTTGTAATCCTCTTTTCCATTGAAAAACGGTTATCGACATAGAAAGTAAACTCGTCTACTCGAGTTCAAAACCGCATCGAGATGTTAACATTTTATATAGCGGCAATACCCTTGAGAAAGGTATGAATACCTTTATTCTTACTCATTTTATGGGTAAATAGTCAAGTAGACTTTGGTTTGGCAACCGGCTTAGTAGAGGAAAACTTTGATTCAACCCAGTGTATTCTGCAAGGCTATGTCTATATAAGTAGTGCTCCCACGACCAAACTAAGCTACAGGACCAGAGAGAGAGAGAGAGAGAGAGAGAGAGAGAGAGAGAGAGAGAGAGAGAGTAAAATCTTTTTTCTCAATAATTCATATAGATAAAGGTTTTAGCGATTCAGAAAGGATATAAAATCAACTAAGAAAACTTTATGCAAATCAACACTCATATTTTCACAATCCAAATCCTTCGAGATATTGAGTATGCTTCTCGGAAAGAATGTAATATTGAATTGTTGTTTCTTTACTTTAAAAAATCTAAAAGAATTGATAAAGAAATAAAAGTATTAAAACCATCTAGGAAATAAAAATGATTTTTTAAATTCTTATTTTATGTTGATATTTTCAGATTTTCGCTGAAGATTGGAGACATCAAAACGGTCTCGTGTTTCTAGAATAATTTTAGAAAAGATTATGGATGAATATCGGAATTATGAGCCATGATTTCTTCATGTCAAAAACAAATAAAAAAAGTTAGATAAGCACACACATGAGAAGTGATAAAACTTGATTCATTTAAATAATAATAATAATAATAATAATAATGGAGACACAAATTTACAAAGTTTAAAGAAAAACCACCTCATGTACATGGAAGATATTAACATATTTGCCTTGAATGAAGAAGAACTAAAAACCTTTACACAAACTATAAGATATAAGAAATGAATTCAAGATTGAAAAATGGGCCATGTTAAAGATAAAAAAAGAAAAAAATAGAAATAACTTTAGTTATAGAGCTGCCCAATCAGGAAAGCATCAAGACATTTTGAGAAAAGAAAACTGCAAATCCCTGGGAATATAAAAACCGAGTGCCATAAAGCCAACAGAAATAAAAGAAAAAGTAAGAAAGAACAATAAAACATATCGACACCAAACTCTGCAGCAGAAATCACATCAAAAGAATAACTATCTGGGTAGTCCATCTGGTAAGAGAGGAACTCAGACATTATGAATAAGGAAATTGATGACGATGGACAAGGCCTTACACTCACAGGATGACATAGACTCTATGTATCAGGAAAAGAAGCAGGAAGAAGACTCGCCAGTATGAGAGTTGTAATAGACAAAAAAACAAAAAACAAAAAGAACAAGGAAAGACTGATTTTATTAGCAGAATTATCAACATAAATAACTTAAACAGGAAAACAAAAATAAAAACCAAGAAAAAATAATTGCATGGATATTTAAAGCGAGAACTAAGGGAGTTACACATTAAATGATCTGGAAATGGCCCCAAAGAAGAAACTTGAAGACGGAAACAAAATCTATTTTAACGGCTGCACAACATAACGCCATAAGGACTAATAATATGGAAAATTGATAATCCGCAAAAGAATAGCAAGTGTATGTTATGCAGTGACAGAGATTAAGCAGTAAATCTTATAACAAGTGTGACGCAGCATAAAAATATCTATCCCAAAACGGGAGTTTATTTTTCGCACGTGTGAAGACGGGGCAGCCTGGCACTTGATCCCTCGCAAAATAAGTTCCAGTTAAGATTCCCTTTTTGAGCGTAGGGGAACTGGCAGATTATGTGGGGGTTAATTTGGGGCTAGACTGACCGCCTCTGGCAAGGGGTTTCCAAATTTCACGTTACACACCCACCCACCAGGCCACTACCTCTTCCTACCCCTAGGATAATGGAAGATATAGTCCTCTAGGTTTTGTTATAATAATATTAATTATCGTAGTCGACAATTCCAATTTCCCGTGTAATATTTTTAAAGGGCGAATAGGACATTTAGCGAGAATAAACTGAGGCGAATGAAGCTGAAAAGGAATATGCAAAAGACAACTTGATAGGCAGACAACACAATGAATAAATTCCAACACGTGGAGACACTATAAAATATAGCAAGGTTTTTAATACATGCGGACACATATTTAACGTGTCGGCTATATTATCAGCGGATAATATCAAAATACAAATGTCTTTCTTCCTTATTCTTTTCTTTCTTCCTTCTTTAAATTGAGAGAGAGAGAGAGAGAGAGTATGTAATAGCAGTACTTAGGAAGGGTAGAAGGAGAAAATGGTCTTAAGGTTTACTGAGCATTTCGACGGATTCCTTCTGAGAGTATTTTCTCTTTTACGGGCTAGCGGGATTTTTTAACAGCTTTGGCTTGAAGGCATCAGTTATCTTCTTGTCCAGGATTCTTTCAGCTTTTCCCCGCAATTTTGGCGGCAGTTTCAGTTCATCTTATAACATCAACTGCTGTTCGGAAAAAACCCGGCTCTGCTTCTTCGCCCGGAGTTTGGCATGAGATTCGCTCGTCCGTTCACGGCGACCTCTGTCTTCAAAACTGATTTCTTTCTTTCTACTTTCGCTGACGAAGAAAAAAGCTACTTCCGTTTTTAGGGTTCTGGCCAATCATTTAGCCTCTTTCTTCTTCCCTCACCCTGTCAGGTGATTCGTTCGGACTACTATCTCTTCCACCCGGGTGAGGTTACGGGGTACAAATAGCTTGACCCACATTCTTTTCTTCCTTCAACAGGCCGGCCGAAGTTGACCTACATTCCTTATTCCTCCTGTTAACGGTCAGTCTTTGGCGGCCGGTTAATTTCTTATTTCTCTCCTCTCAGTGGTAAATTACGTGACACAAGCGAATGCAGCAAATCAACACAAAAGGAATACTAGAACTGACATGACTTGGAGAGGGAGGCGCTTCACTGGGAATTGAGAAAGACACTGAAAATTTACCATACTAACAAATGGTATATGAACAAAGAACCTGAGATGCATAAAGTTCTCTGGAACTTTAAGATCATCCTATCTAGCGGATTACGGAATGAAATGAAAAGGAGACGAAAAGCTGGAAAAATACCTAGACCTTGCCAGAGAACTGAAAAAAGCTGTGGAAAATGAAAGTGATAGCGATACTATTCGTAGTTAACGCCCTTGATATCGTCCCCAATAACTTTGAAAAGAGACTGGATGAACTGGAAATTAAAGGATAAATTGAAGTCATCCAGATTATTGCACTACTAAAATTGGTTAGGATATTTAGAAGATTCTTAGAGACCTGCGGAGACTCGATTTCACTCATATTCCAGTGAAAAACCAGCAGTTAGCGATGGTATGACAAACTCACATAGTAACCTTTTCAATTGTTCAAAGTGTTTTATTTAAGTTCAGGAAAGCATTCCGAAAATCTTTTGAAGGGATAGTATGCAGGCCTCATAGTCTATTTTCTATCTTGTCAGTCCTCTATAATCAACGACATTTCAGAATGGATTTTAGATCTAGAGCAAAATCGTCTGCAGGGGCCAAATCCATGGAATCAGATGACCAATCTCTTTATAACTGATTTTTTTTTTTTAAATTAGCAAAGTTAGCACAAATTTAGCGGCAACGAAATGCATCCTCAATCTAGTTTATCGTGTGTTGCGGAATTTAATACAGATTCCTATTTGTTCGGAAACTACACGGATAGTCAAGCGATGATTTCCATGGATCACATCACGCACTTTCTCAATATGATCATCATTCACATTTAGGATAATCTTTGGTGAGTGTGAAATTGATTTCCGACATGATAATGCTCCCTGCTAAGTTGTAGCATCTTCCATTTAAAATTGGTTTTCCGGTAACCGGATCGGATTCCTAGATCGACCAGCTAACTATCTCGACATCAATATAATAGAAAGCTTTTCGGAGAAACTCAAGAATACTTTAGGTGAAGATTTGAAAGTAAAACCAGCAACTCGAAAAGTTTTGATTGCATGATTTCATTTAACTTGAGAAAATACAATAACACCTTCATACCTAGATTTTTATAATAGTCAATTCCTTAAAAATTTTCGACAACATGGCTTGCAAAAAGAGGAAGGAGCAAAAACAAGTAGAAGTAAATAGCACTTTGGTCACTTAAATCAGTTTAATTTTATATTGTAGTGTGGTCACCGCCACCAAATAAATGTCAAGCGTGGTCAAGGGGGGACTGCGATGTTGGGAATGGCTATTTTTGGGTTGGGGAGGGAAACACACACACTCACACACACACACACATATAACAACAATAACAACAACTCGTCTTTTAGTGTTTGGTCATTCGTTGTTTTCTTCTCATTGTGTTCAGTCTCGGAGTCCATGGAAGCAGGAAGAAATGGACCACGGAAACACTCAATGTTTTTGTAAATTTGAAAGATCTCTCAATTATTCGAATGTGGTGCGTCTTCCCGTAATTTTTATTCGTGAAATATAAATAACTCAATTATGGCTCTAAAAATATGCATTGAACAATTAAATTCAAGAAATAGCAGAATAAAATATAGCAATAATCTTTTAATGATTGATTTCTGACATTCATTATATATATATATATATATATATATATATATATATATATATATATATATATATATATACAATGTATCACAAAAGTGAGTGCTACAGCTTAGTTTCAGAGTGTTGGCAATCTTCTTGTAGCCATGGCCATCTTCATGTAACGCAACAATACGTCTTTTAAGATCCTCAGAGAGTTCTTTGCCATGTGGTGCCATGTTGGAACTTTCAGTGACCAGTATGAGAGAGTGTGAGAGCTGCACTACAAATTTGAACACACCTGCTCCCTATGCTCACATGTGCCTAGCAATACTAATGAGTCACATAACATTTTGGAGGGAAAACGACAAGCAGTATTCAATTTGGACATTTAGGGGTGTAGTTTCTTAGGGGTGTACTCATTTTTGTTTGCAGGGGTTTAGCTTTTAATGGTTATATTTTGAGTTATTTTGAGGGGAAAATAAATTAACTCTGTTATATAAGCTGCACACAGACTACTTTTCATTGTGTGAAATTGTCATTTTGTCAGTGTTGTACCATGAAGAGGTATACTTAATGTTATACCGGAACTATACACTCAGTGACTCTTTTTAGTATGACACCGGTAAAGATATAAAGGGACGGTATCTGACTACTTCAGGAGGAGAAAGCGTTAATCGCTCTCTGATAGACTTGCCAACTCTTCGGCTTGTACCTGTGGAATACCTTTATTGAACCAATGATACAACACTTAAATATCTGTAGAAATGTGGGGGGTGTACTCGCTTTTGTTATACACTATATATATATATTCTTTATTTGTTAATTATCATTTGTTATTATCTTCTGGCTTGGTTTGTGTGTGGCCCATTTGTATTTCAAAGACCCAAATAATTTTTGTCAAATTTAATTACATTTATCTAATTCATTCATTTATTCTTATTAAAAAAGCTATTTATTTTCATGGATAAAAAAAAAACTGAGAAAATCACCCCTAATGATACGAAACATTCCTAAACACGAATGTAATACAACTAAAAACAACAAGTAGGATTTGCCTAGAAAATCAAAACAAAAATTATTGTTTTACCACAGTGCATAGTGTCAAAAAGGCTCAGTTTTATGAATTTAAAAAATTTACAAATCTCATTATAATAATAACTTATCATCAGCCACTGCAGAAGCAGTAGAAGCAATATCAATTATGCTCTAACTACTTTTAACTGTACAGAAATTTACTTGTTTTAAAGCGATGACTTTGACATTGTTATTTATTAAATTTTGTTTAGAAATGGCACTTACGCTTCAGATTTCTTATAAAACATATCATCGATTTAAGTACACACCCATCTAAGTAATGAACATAGTCATCGTTTCTTAACTTCGGTAATCTAACGGAAACTCGCCACTCTTAAGAAACTAAATAAAAAAGTAAATATGAACATACGATAAAAGTTTTTCCCTAAACTCTAGCCATAAAATAACCCAAAGTGGATTGAGATGCCGTTAAAACCAACAATTAATCAATGATAATGATAATAATAATAAGCTAATAAGGAAAAGCGAGAAAAGATACATGTCGGAAAGGAACTACCAAATCAAGAAAGAACGCTCAGAGTAAAGGAAATGTACAAATACTTGGAAATATTGGAAGCTAAAACCATCAAGCAAGTAGAAATGAAAGAAAAAGATTAAAAAAGAGTGCCTCAGGATAACGAAAAAGCTACTCGAAACCAAGTTTTATAGCAGGCACCTTTTAAAAGGGATAAATACCTGGGCGGTACTCCTCGTAAGATACTCGGGACTATTCTTGAAGCGGACCAGAGAAGAACTTAAACAAATGGACCAGAGAACAAGAAAACTCATGACTATGCATAAGGCCTTACATCTCAGAGATAATGTTGACAAACTATATGTGTTAAGAAAAGAAGCAGTATTCAAATAGCGTTGACGCATCGCTACGATGACTCGAAGACTATAAAGAAAAGCACGAAGGAAGACTAATTAGAGCCACTAGAAACAATACTGACAACAAGAGGATCAATAGAATGGAAATAACCAGAAAACAAAAATGAGGGAAAAACATGTGTATGGACTTTTTAAGCGGCTAACAAGTGACATCTCACACGAGAAAACGTGGACGTGGCTAAGAAAGGGAAATCTTAAGAGAGAAACTAAAAGCAGCTCAAAACAATGCCATAAGAACCAATCATATCAAAGAAAGAATAGATAAGACGCAATAAAACAGCCGATGTAGATTATGTAGTGATAGAGTCGAAATGATCAGTCTCATGATAAGCGAATGCAGCAAACTAGCACACAAAGAGTATAAAACTAGACACAATTGGGTGGGGAAGGTGATCCATTAGGAATTGTGTAAGAAATTGAATTTTGATCATATGAACAAATGGTATATGCACAAGGTGTCGGGGAAAACTTCTCTGGGATTTTGAGATATAAACCGATCCCCAAATTTTGGCTTCATGACCTGACCTTGTAATAATCTACAAAAAAAAAAAAAAAAAAAAGAGACAACTTGCCGAATTGTAGACGGAGTAGAATTGAAAGAAAGCGAAAAGAAGGATAGGTATCTGAACCTTGCTAGGGAAATAAAAAAACTGTGGAACATGAAAGTGAAGGTGAGCCCAATTGTAATTGGTGTTTTTGATACGGTCATCAAAGAATTAGTACAAGGACTTAAGGACTGGGAAATAAGAGATCGAGTGGAGACCATCAAAACTACTGCATAGCTGAGATCGGCTTGTCACACAGACGCCCGTGAAAAACCATTGGCTAACGCTGGCGTGAGAAACTCGAAAAGGGGTAAATAATAATAATAATAATAATAATTATAATAATAATAATTGATTTAAAAATAAATTTTGAAACAGTCTATTTCGTTTGTAGATATCCCATACAAGAGCTCGTTATTCAATTTCTCTTAGTGAACTCTTTGTAACATGTTTCTATAACCAAATACTGGGTAGAGCATGTTTTTCAAAATGTTCCAAATATTAACATAAAATAGGAGTAACATAAAGGATGGTGCTTCATGTACTAATCAAAAACTCATTTAATTCCATTAATTAAGCAACCATTACGGTTAAATTTGAATTTTTAACGAGAAAAATATTGACAATGTAATCGTATTTATAATAATAGCTCCCAGCAAGAAAGACAGATTTTATTGTGATTCTTTTTAATTAGTCATAATATGTGTCACTGATGTAAACATTTAATGGCTACCAACCAAGAAATCCATCTTACTCTTGTTACTTTTTAAAGAGTGTTTTGAAATGTTAATTAAAGATTCTTGAAATAGATCAATACTTGCTTTGAATTTAGTTTTTCTTTTTCAAACCTGTTGTGTTTGTTTTCTTCGTTTGTTTTCTTTCTGTTTCGTTCTCAGTTTCTTTTACGTTATCATCATTTGCTTCTTTTTGGACCAGGCTTTTCTATTTCGCTTTTTTTTTTCTTTCCTTTCTCTTATCCTATTTTGTCTCTTGCTATGTCTCGCACTTCCTTTTCTTTTGGTATTTCAAGTCAACTTAACCTTCCCTTACTTAAAGAATCGTAAAACAAAAATACAGTTCTATTTTCTGTTGTTTGTCTTTTAATTTTGAATATAAATGACTTGTTCATTTTCTCGTGAAAAAACAAACTCCAAAAACAACAAAAACACGGCACGGTTCACATCCACAGTGTTTCTTGTTCTTGTTTTTGTTTTTGTTGTTGATGTTGTTGTTCTTCTTCTTCTGTGTTCGTGACAAACACCAGGAAGCCATTGAATTCCCTTTTGCTTTAACCCTGTAGTGGGTCGATTCTCTAATGCATTGCGTTTCCCTCGTAGACGTTACCGCTATAATACAACCATTACATTAATGTACAGAGATATTAATTTTTTTTTCCACACTTTGGTTATTTAATAAAAATAGTAATCATAATAGCGTCTTCAATATTTGTTTCTAATTTATAAATGGCACATGTATGTATGTTAAAGGGGAACTACATGAGTTGTTGCTGTTGATTTTCTTAGAATCTTCATAATAGTTCTTCTTTACTTGCATTACTCGTAATGTTTATTTCTTCATTCTTTTTTGAAGACTCTTGCGTAGCCATCTCAAAAATGCTTGATTTCCTCAGGCGCCAAGCAATAAACTTAGTCCTGCTTAGCTGGTATGGCCAGGTGGAAAGCCATCTGGGACCAACTTAATATAAGCTATTCAAAGCAAATACCAAGTGAATCATCCAAAACAAAACATATTGCAATTACTTCTGAAATAAAATAAAACAAACTTATTTCTTAATTCTAATTCATTCTATTTCTCTGCACTGCCCTGTCGGCTGGGACTGTAGAATACACCGACTGAGCGTCTGTAGAGATGTAAGGAGGTAAGAATCCTCCTACCTAAATAGAGTCCTGTGTATGTCAGTAAACTGCATCTGATGGTGGGGCGATAGTCTTAGTTTGGGACATGTGGAGTAGCCCTTCATTGCCATTAACCTCAGGTCCACTTTGACCTGGATCGGTAATGCCTGTTAGGGTCTGATCTAAAGGTCAAATAGACAACCCAATCATTTGTTAAGGACTATTATTCTCATTAGCTATTTGGAACCGTACAGCTGTGAGAAAATTGATCGTAAAAGATAGGAATACATGATGAATAGAATTACTAAAATTAAATAGCAATACTTGAAACTATTTAACTGTCTGCAACCAAATGATCAATATCAAATAGAATTATTAGTGTTTGATAACAATACTTGAAAACTGTGTGCAGACAAATTAACAATATTAAATAGAATTATTAACGTTAATAGTAATATTTGAAACCATTTAACTGTGTGCAAACAAATGATTGATATTTGATAGCATTATTTGTGTTAAATAGTAATTCTTAAAACCATTTAATCAAATTGCAGCAATAATATAAGATTAAATTCACTTCAAAATTCGATGATATTAATTCGCAATAATGATTAAGATTTAAAACATATGTTTTGTAGGTAGCGAGTTCGAACTCCGATCGTACTATTACATCTACTTTCAGCCTAACACCCTTAAAGAACGTATGAATTTTCTTATCCTTCCAGCAATGGGTTGTAAAGATGGCTTTTAAAGTTTTAAAATCAATCGTCGCTTGAATATTTTTTAGTTTAGTTTGGTTTAGTATGGTTTTCTTTGTTTTATGGCATTTCTTTGTTTTGTGGATTATCTGATGCCAAAGCCACCGTTGTCGAAGAACAGTAGTTAGCTATTACGACACGAGAACTCTTCGCTGAATATTAGAAAAATATATTTACTTTCATTTTGATTGATGATTTTAATTGATTTTAACGGCATTACAACCCGCCTATGGTTGTTTTATACCGAGAGGTTTGGGAATCACGTTCATTGTTCTTTCATATTTACATTCTTAGTGTTTTTGTTTCTTAAGAGGTATTTCTTGATACAGTTTTGAATACGAATAATTTTTAATAAGATCTATTTGACCCATAGATGGTACTCGAACTGGGACTACCATGAATACTCCACAGTCACCAGAGATCAGCCCCTCACTATCAAATGTAATTCTTTGTCATACTCATGCAAAGGATATAGTTAGCGCATTGTAAGCCCTGCACACAGGGCAGTTTGAGATATTAATTTCACAGAACAAAAATAAGATAAAACGATGTTCTTTAAGTACAGTTTATAAAAGTAGATTTGTCCCTTTCTCTGCCTGTATTCAGTTATGGACAAATGTGTTTATGAGGAATGTCTTAATACATAATAAAAACATTTATTCATGGAACATGTTTATCACAATGTAAATAAAATAAATTTGAATGTATTACCAGCCCTACTATACTACATTACACGTAGTTGGTATTGAAATGAATGCACTGGTTGGATCGAGGCAGGCGTAAAGTTCCCTCCTCAAAGATCGTGGCTTCTAGCGACCGGTGCTACAGTTGCACCTCTGCAACAATTGCATCATCTGTGTGGTCCAAATTTTTGGATAAGTCTTGTTTGAATGATGTAAAACTTAACGAATGATAATTTGATAAAATCCTAACATACTTGTACAGGTTAAAACTTACATCAATGGGGCTGTAATACAGCATATATATTTATTGTCTCACAAGTCTCGTAATTTAGGTTGGTCGTTGGGGCTGAACTCATTTGGAGTATCTAAGCAGGAATAGCTTGAAAGAACCCATCTATCTCCAGGTATACAACCAGTTTGAATTCAGATTTTTCCTTCTCCTAGACCGTTTGTCTTACCAAAATTAAAGAGCCCAGTTTGCCCTAGTATTTTACCAATAGCTGGATATATATATATATATATATATATATATATATATAGTCACATTATATTTCATGGATAAGCAAATTATATACTTAATTATAATACTCAATAAAATACTAAATCATACCATTTTATGTGATATATATAAAATAAATGAAATGGTTTAATAATCTAAAAACATCAATTGCCTGATACGAAGAAAAAGAAGCAAAACAAAATAAAGATATTATGAATTCATGGCTGCCCTTCAGAAAATAGCTGTATCTATTGATCTAAAAATCAATACTTTATTGCTTTTTCTTTCAAAAGGTTGAGTTTGGTTGCAAATACTTCCGGTTTCTATTTGATCACCTGACGTTCTGAAGTGTTTAATAGAAGATGCGTCATCATTTGAAGAATTCCTGTCATTGAAACTAAATTTTAATAATAACCTTTTTGTCTCACTTAGTAACAATTCAGAAGAATCTTTAATCGAGTTAACTATCTACTAATAATAATGTCAATCAAGGAAAAAGAAAGAAAGAAAAAGAAACAGCAAGAAAAAAATCCTAGAACGGGGATGACTGCGTTCATAATATTTCAGCTTTTACAAATGATTTTATTTGGACAACGATCGCATATGTATTGTCATGAAGAAAGACGCTGTTTCATAATCAAATAATAAGATCAGTTGTCTTTAACGCCATATCAACTTGTCTTAGAGGTAAGAAAATTGAGTTTGTTCTACTCTCATATTTACATTTTTTGTTATTGTTTTTAAGAGTTTTTTGAATACAGTCCTATCGAATACAAATGATTTTAAACATCTATTTAACCGATAGATGGGACTCTAACTTCGGATCAGAGAGGATACAGGTGTAAGGCCAATGAAGGAGTACTCTACACTCTTCAAATCTCCAGTTCCTTACCATAAGATACAGTTTATTATCAGACCCATGAACCCCCTTTTTTGGAGAGTCTTACCCGACTGTTCAGGATACTGTCAGCGTATTCTAAGCTCCACCAACAAGTATTGTAACATTTTGTTGTACTACTAAGATACAGTTTATTATCAGACCCATGAACCCCCTTTTTTGGAGAGTCTTACCCGACTTTTCAGGATACTGTCAGCGTATTCTAAGCTCCACCAACAAGTATTGTAACATTTTGTTGTACTACTGACTCATTGGCTTAGTGGGTAGTGTTCGACAATCGCCTGGGAGCCCAGTGTTCAATTCCAGGTCGATTCATAACAAAGACCCAAAAAAGGTACTTGATACCTCCTTGCTAAACACTCAGCATTATAAGGTACGTATCAAGGGTAAAGTGGAGCAACCCAAGGAAAGGAGTGGCAGCCTTCCCTATATTTCGGTGTATGAGCTATTGAAAAGGAAGCCTTCTGGTCGCTCTTGACTCCGATCGCCAACTTACTTAACTTATATTTCATATATCGCTCTTTGATTAAGGTACGCACTCAAATATAACACATCTTAATTAATAAAAGTAGTTCGGATATACCCAATTGGCTTAGGTGTGTATCGTGTTGTTTATTGCATAGGATGGAAAAATAAAAAAAAGCCCGCAGTCTAGTTTGTAAATGTGCCGAATGAAATACAAGCCGAAGCCGAATGAATGATTGGTGACACTGTATGTGTATGTATTAACCTAAAACTCTCCACCATAAGAAGGATGTAATACTAAGTAAATTCTTATGTAGATTAAATTTAGAGTGGTTGTCAAACCAAGGCTAAAGAACCCATTCTGTCCTACTATTAAAGTTATTCAAAGGTCTGCAACATTGTTGTACATGCTTGTATGCAGCACGTATATCATGTGACTGAAGCACTTCAAGACATTTTATATACCCACTATAGTTGATTGTATCGTGGTAAGTGTTACACTGATGGTTGGGCATTGCTTTACTCAGTATGTAATTTGAAAGCCGAACAGATGGACGTACAACATAGTTTAATTCGGTAACTTATGCTTTACGAGTCAGAGCTTGCTTCTAACGCCGTAGATGCAACCAAAAACATTTGTAGTGCGAAAAGTGAAGGCACGGTTTATCCTAATACAGTAACCAGATGAATCAATAAATTTAGCTGGAGTTACCAGAACCTTTACGTTCAGGTTAGTTTAGGTGGGCCTAAAATCGAGGATTCTAAGGGCTTGCTCCAAGCTAGAGAGGCAAATCTAGTGAGTAGAACTCAGAGAGTATAAGAGGAAATCAGCAACTCACAGAATAGTGTGTTTCGTGACTTTTATGATCCCAGCAACCAGAGCTGCCGAATTGTGCCTACTGTTACCAAAATATTGCAAAACTTTTGCCTCAACCGAGATTTTTCCCCTAGCTGAGGGAGAACATTAAATTGAAATGTTTATATTAAAAAGGAATTTCCAAATTCAAAATCAGAATTAAATGAATAAAACACGTCAATTAGCCGAAAAGGTAGACCCCATCTCCTGCAAAATAACCCGGTGGCATAGGATTATGCATATATGTGAGCAGGCAAGTTTAGTTTGGAAAAGCAGACGACTGAGAAGGAAGTTGTTGCGGACACCGGAGACAATGGTGAACACGGAAGAACCCAGTTGTGAGCGAGTTTGTTTGGAGGACTGCTTGAAAAATTTGAGAGAAGTGATGAAAACTTAAACACAAAACTTATGTTAATATGTTTTGTCGGAAGTGATTTGGATTCTATCTTTCTAAAAACCCCGAAAAGAAATTATCAGGAAATATACAATAAGAGAGAATAACAGTATGAAATATTAGTTATAATATTTTCCTTTTATATACTATCTGTAAGATAATAAAACTATCCCAACAATAATTAGAAATTCATTTAGAATTATTAAAACAAAAAACTACTACAATATTTCTAGTATTTTGATTAAGGACAAGTCAATCTTCATTGGTTATTCAATGCCAGAGAATTCCTTATAGAAAAACAGTACTGGGTTATTGAACCCATATCTGCGAGGATAAGAAGCCTCATAACTTTCCCAAGGGTATTAGTCCGAAATCGAACTCTACAGCGAGACTGGAATTTGAACCGCGCTTACTACTATGCAATAATCCGGCATATTAGTTATTACGCCATGGAGACTTCTCCACACTCTTCGGAGGAGAAATGGCTGTCTTTGTTTATAATAATTCTGATTTTACAAATAAGTTAAAAACGGGATTGTATTTTGCAGACGAAAAGCATCTATGTATGTGTTGTCATGATAAGTGAAGTTTTTTCAAATGAAACACCGATTTGAATAGGGATACATATGAAACAATATAAAAAAAACTATCGCAACACTTTTGTTACAATTTTGTAATTCAATTTTATCTTGAGCGAAAATTTTCTAATTTAATTTTATCTTTTGTCAAAATTTCCTAATCATTAATAGGACATCTGAAATTTGATTATTTTTAGAAATTAATTTCCTAAAATAAAATTGAAAATTTAAAGCTTTTTTGCAAAATAATACATAAATACGATGAGTTTTATGCACAAAAACAGATCAGAATGTCTTAAAAGAAAAAAAAAATTTGTACCAAGATTTAAAACTGGTGTCCTGAGTCCAAACTCTTGAGATAAAGGTTACGAAGAAAATGTTTATAAGTTTAGAAAGTTGTCAGGATCTTGTAGAGAAATACCAAAAATATTTTTTATTTTGTTTTAGTAAAAATACTTAAAAAGTTTTGGAAAGAACCTTTTTGGCGAATAATTAATGTTCTTCAATTTCAAATATAGCATTCTAATTTTCTTACAAATTAAAAGTTTTTGTAGATAATTTTAATTAACTAAAGACTGATTTTGTTATTGAATATTCAAATAGTTTATCTTTAAGAAATGATTATTAGTATTATTGATTCGCTTCTCCAACCAGAGACAAGAACTCTAATACCTGTTTGCTGCTCTGGAAAGGTGTCAGCTGGATGGTTAAGCTAGGATAACGAACGTCTTCCACCAACCGTCCTCTATGTAACATTACCCTAGTATGAACTCGAACCTGAAGAAACTGTTTATACATGTCATATCTATGCCACAACCTGAAACCTTCAAGACCTGAACATTTAGTGAAGAAAAAACGTCTTATGTTCAGTCACAAATCCATAGACTCTAACTCGAACCACCTGAAAGTTATGCTCCAAATCAAATATCTTTGAAAAAAAATTTGGCTCATAATCTGGTTTAAAGGGAGTCCCACAGACATACATAGGAGGCGCTTGTGGGATAATGGTTATCGTTCTAAGAAACTAGACCTCACGAACCGAGTTCAAATTTCAGACGACGCTGTTTTCGTTTCACTTTGCGCCAACGCTCGTGGGAAATCCATCCGTTCTTCTAGCTATAGGTAACTAGTGGAAAAGACTGGGCTCTATAGTCTCGGTAGAGCAACCAGTCAAGAAGAAGGAAAACACTTAACTGAAATCAGCCATACTCCAGTGAAAATTGACCTTGTGTCAATTCCTGTTCATGGCGGAGGAGTTGGGAAAAGAAAAAGAAAAAGAAATCAAACGAAAAACCAATTCACCTGCTGCGAATACCACAAAGGCCACGGGGCAGGATGAACTTTTCATCAAAATCAACGAGGAAGTGCTTCTTCGGAGTTGCAATCTTCAGCATCTAGGCGCATTTGCGATCATTTTTGAAGACAAGATAGATCTGATCTTATCCCTGTAGGGTCTAGATGGAAGTGATTGCAAACGATCCCCAGTACTACTTGTACTTTTACTCTAACTCAGCTAAATCTGGCACATGTTCATCTTTCTGAGGCAGAAATTATTGTATTCAGTACGTATGATTGAAAATTTATGTATGTCTTCTGCCTTCATTTCAAATGGGCGTTGATTTTGATCAAGAAAAATTTTAAACAAACAGAAAATCAAATTGAAATTAATCAAAACTTCGAGATAAACTCGTTAACCACTGCACTGTACAGAAGGGTCTCGATAAAGACTATTCATAGGCTTCCATTCAAATGTGGAAAGATATATAAATAAGAAATATTCCATCCACTTAAAGTCAGACTCGATGACCATCAGAAAGCTATAAACGATGGTGAGGTGAAAAAATCTGGTATAGCTTATCATATATATAGGTTTAGGTACGCTGAACTTACTAGATAATTAACAAAGAACATTACCGGTGAGTATGGGAGATTGGCTTTTCGGGTTCTATACTCAAGAAAAAATCAAGTTTGCTTTGATTGATTGATTGATTCTAACGGTATTATCAATTAGTCTAGGGTTATTTTACTTTTAGAGATTAGAGAATCGCGTTCATTGAATGGTTTCGTTTGGTTTCTTTATTTAATGGCATATCAACCTTCGTGGGTTATTTAATGTCAAAGCCATACTTCTAGAAGAACAGCAGGGATGCTATTTAACCCATAGCTGGGATGATAGGGGCGTTCATACCCTTCCCAAGGGTATTTTCCGAGAGTGAAAGTAATAGAGCGACTGGAGTTGTTCATTGTATTTTTATATTTTCAGTTTTTGTGTATTTTTGTCAGTTTTTTTTTTTTGTATATGGTCCTAACAAATACGAACATTTTTTAAAACGATTTTATTCATCGATGGGACCTTAAAAGTAAAACCACCTTGGGTCAGAGTAGATCTGGAAGTAATGACTACGAAGAACCACTCCACATTTGCCAGATCTAGAGAGTTGAAGCCTCATCATCAGATGTTGTTAAGTGTCATATCTAGGATATCCCTTTTTTAATGGTGGGTTTGGTCTCATCTATCTGCAAAACATGCAGACAACGTATTCTTTGCTCTGCTGACAATGCTATCAAATTGACTATGAAAATTTATTTACGATTTAAAATTTTGTGTAGGCGATTACAGTTATTTTAGAAGTTTTATATTTTCATATTTTTGTTTACAGAATTTCAGAGATGTTGAATTTGGTAATAAATGATACTTTATAATATTTATTTTGATTGTATAATATTCTACTATACATTGTAGAATCCTAGGATTTTTGGGTTTAGAAGAAAATTAACTTTTTATAAAAAAAATTGGTAGGATTGTACTTACTTATGGATGACACTATATATGAAAAACATTATTTTGTTGTTGACAATTTCTCCTATTCAACAAGGTTATTGGACTATTTGTATCTATTGTAATTTCCATGAAAATAAATAGGAAGCATTACATTCGGAGCATCCTTTGAAAATTCCCAGTCTCTTCTGTGTATGTTTCATTTTCTATTTTGGCTTTCAGTGTATTTGTTCTGCTTCTATTTAATTTGCCCACTCAAGCCAGCTTCATTGCATACCGAATAGAAGCCTTATATTAATATTATGGTGGTCGATGTTTAATCTGCACGCACTGTCGAAACAACCGAAAAGTATTCAATTGCTATGTCTGTAACAGCCATGGTTCTAGCAAACGCTGATATATCTAGCCCCAGCGTCATCATATCATCAATCCCAACAACCACTACCATCATCATCAAAATTATAACTATTTCAGCTAAGATTATGTCCTTTATGACTTCTGGCACCATAAGGAATATAGAAATCGTAAGAATCAGTAACAGTAGCTACAATTATTATCATTGCTGTATTCCCAATCTCTGTTCATCTCATTAAATCGGAGAATACATCCCAATTCAAAGAATGAGGTGATCGTAGTAAGTATTAAAATTGTATTGTGATTCACTGAGCGGATGTCCTAGCAGCAAATTTGACACAGTTCGTTCAGTAAACATTAATGTTTCGCTATAACAATCATTATCATCACGCTTTTAGACTTTCTTGTACATTTTGATTCTGTTTGAGAATTAGTGATGCTGCAGAAAATCCTTTGTTAATTCTTCCTTTCAAAATGTCAAAGTGCCGTAAATTCGGGTTTCCCGTAACAGCCGAAAGCTCACTCACGTCGATGAATAAAACTCATTTAGCAATTATACGCTTTGATTTAAGAAATCTTTCATATTATGCAAACGGCCCAAACATGTGAAACAAATATCTTTAATATTCTAATCATAATCTCTCCGTTTGTTTGGTTGTTCATCCGGTCGTTAGGGCTTCGAATACGCTGATTGTATACGCTACAGATGGGTAAAGCCCCAACGAAGGGTATGACACTAAACTGCATTAGATGGTGAGGCTTCAGTTCTGAATTGGTTTGGTTTGGTTTGGTTTTATGGCATATCAACTATAGTAAGTCATTGAATGCCAAATCCTTTTTATACATATATTAAATATGATCTCTAAACACATTTAGAAATTTTTAAACCAGTCTGAACTCATTCTTTTTTTTGCACGAAGTTAAATGGTTTCACTTAATTTCAAACAATTAGTATAAGTACAGTTTTTTCTTTACACACAGTCATTTGTTTAAATACAGTTTTTCTTAACACACAATTAAAATGCTAGACCAATTCTATTTCAAACAAATCAGTTTAACACGGTTCTTTATTAATACACAGTTAAAATGTAAAAACAGTTCTATTTCAAACGATTCAATTTAGCACAAGTATAGTTTAAATGTCAACAGTTCTATTTCAAACAATTCAGTTTTGCATATCATCAAAGTCAAATGGTTTCAAGTATTCCTATGTATCACTAACAATTCAATAAAATATCAGTCATTTGTTTACACACAGTTAACTAAGAAAACAGTTCTATTTCAAACAATTGAGTTTAGCATAAGTACAGTTTAAATGTCAAATAGTTCTATTCAACCCATAGGTAGGACCCTATCAGGTGCGACCACTTGGGTCAGAGTGGACCTGGGATTTATTGCAATGAATGGGTATCGAACATTCCCTAAAGTTCAAGCATTACTGAAGCCTCACCATCAGATTATTGAGTGTCATAACAAGACACTCTTTCGGGTAGTCTTACTCCTCTGCAGAGATGCAGTCGGTATATTCTACGGACCCAGCCGATTAGGCCATCCAGTTCTGGAGATATGGGATAAGTAAAGTACCTTTGACCCATAGTACCTGTCAAGGTACTAACTATAGGAACAAATAAATCTGTTTGAAAATTATTTATATTCGATTATACCGCCTGTAATCAAAAACCTCTTAATTAACAACGGCACAAAAGATATAAATTTGAATGTACAATAAACGTGATTTTTTTAAACTTCTAAGCATAAAATAACCCAAACGGGTTAGTATGTCATAAAAATCAATCAGACTATCAATCAATCTGTTTGTTTATTTGTTTGTCCTTTAGTAATTTTCATGAATGGAAAAGTCTATATTACAAATATGAAAATCTATTTTTTGCTTCTGTTCAACTCAATAAGCAGAGTGAACATTTATCCGGTGGATGGCGTCACCCAAATCCTCATAAGTATCGACTAAGGATGCTGGGGTCCATATTCATCTGGCGTAGAAACGCTATAAACGATTCTCTCCCAGCTTTCTCTTTTTTCATTTTGAAAGTTGGTTGAAGTTTTCGTCCAAATTTGAACATAATTTCTTCTGCTTTGTTATCAAAAACAGAAACACTAACCCCATTACAATAATTATTGCAATGAGGTTAGTGTTTCTATTTTTGAAAATTTCTTCCTTCTTTTTATTTCTTTTGAACAGCTCTAAATTTGGGTTCACCTGAAATAAATAATGATTTTTGTGATTTAATTTATCTTTTGTTAAAGTTTAGTAACCGCAAATAGGAGATTTACAATTTCATTTGATTATTTTAAAAATCAATTATACGAAATCAAGTTGAAAACTTGTATGCTTTTTCTACAAAATATGTTTTTTGCTCAATAACTGCCCAAAATATTTTGTAAGTAATAACAGAATTACTCTATCCAGATTTAAAACTGCTGTATTGAGGTAGAAGTCTAAGGAAAAAGGCTAAGATGAATATGTTTATGGGTTTCGAAAGTTGACAGGATTTGGTACAGAAATATTTCAAATACTTATTTTACTTATTTTTTAAATCACTTAAAATGTGTACGTAGCCATAAAAAATCCCCCAAAGGAAGATTTTTCTACGAACAATAAAAATTCAAAATTGCTCTATTTTAGAGAATGAAGAAAATTTTAAACTGAATAATAATTTTGTGGGGTTTGCATACGCACTGAACATCATTTTTTAACTATTCAAATCCTCGAAATAAAATAAAATTGTAAAAGGAAATCGTAATTAGTATTCTTCATCGCTTCTTAAATAGAAGCATTAATATCATCATGGTTCGTTGTTAAAACAGAAACCTAACGAGCCGTTAGGTAAATATAAATTTTCTTAATAAGAGATAGCAAAAAGTAACCTATTATTGTCATCTACAAAATATTTACAATCTCTTGGGCGTTTTAACAGATCTCCATACACGACGTAAATATAATCAGTATGATTAAATATTAATTTTTCCAACTTTTGTCATTACTTTGTGAATATTTTTGTCAGAGCCTTAACTTGAGGTGTATGATGGCTATCACTTTCAAATGCACATCATGACATATGATCCATGCAGCCTCTTAAATGCTTGCGGTCCAAAGTTGATCAAACTGATCGTGAGGAAACAGATATATCATCATGGCGGCCATGTTCTCAGCAGAGAACATGGCCGCCAATATGCAATATAGTCCAAACATGACAGATGGCGGACATTATACAGATCAAGCTTATTGTAAATCTATATATTAATACTATCTACTAATCTTTATCCGCTCTCTCTGTCGGTGGGGCTTGTAACACACTGAATATATCTACTGCATAGAGTTCATCATCATCATCATCATGTCGCATCATCAGCACGGATATTCTCTGACCCTCTCTCACCACCCCTCCCAATAGTCCATCGCTTCCGGCAGATCCTCAGGGCTACATCCCGTATCTACACAGAGCTGGTCGCCCTGCCTTTGCTCGGCCATGTGTAGGGGTCCACAAGAGTACATCACTTATGAGCTCGCCCCTACTTCTCAAGTAGGGTCCCGCATGTCTAGTTTGTCTAATTTGTATAATTTTCGTGATGGGTGGTCGGTAACCGTATAGCTTCTACTTTGTGGGGTGTTGCCTCCAGAGAGAAGTAAGATTCTCCAAAAATGGTGTCCTGGGTTGATACTAAACTACATCTAATAGTAAGGCTTCAGTTTTGGAGATATTAGGAATATGGAGTATTCTTTCATTGTCATTACTCCCAAAAATTACTCTGACCTGGAGTGTTTGTAGTTGTTACAGTTCCATGTTCGAGTCATATAGATCAATGAATTAATCATTAACATTTGTTTGGACTCTGGAAAAAAACTTTTAAGAAAAAACTACGCATAAAAATGTAAATATAAACGTACTATGAAAGCGATACCCTAACGTCTAGGATTAGTTTGATCAACTTTAGACCTCAAGCAATTAAGAGGCTATATAGATCCTACGTCATGATGCGTATTTGAAAGTGATAGCCATCATACATCCCAAATTAAAGTTGCTCAGTAGGTTGGGGCTGTAGAATACACCGATTGCAATTCTGCAGATAGGTAAGCCCCCTCCCCATGAGTGTCCTGGATATAACACTAAACAATATCATATTTACCCAACCCCTCCGCTCGGGCAGGATATGACACAAGGTCAATTTTTAAGCGGAGTTTAACAGGATTGAATTCAGAGTTATCCTTCTCCTAGACTAGTTGCCTCAACAAGGCTGAGGAACCTAGTCTGCCCTACTATTTACCCATAGCTGGAGGGAGAATAATTGGATTCATACCTTTCCCAAGGGTATTAGCGCTATGTGAAATGCAATCAACCGCGTCCAGGATTTGAACTCGTATCGACGATAAGCATTACACCACGGGCACTAAACACTAAACAATATGATGGTAAGGTTCCAGTCATGCTGGAGCTTTGGAGTATGGAGTACCTCTTCATTACCATCGCTCCCAGGTTCACTCAGGCCCGGAGTAGAAGCACCTGATAAGGCTCTATCTAATACAACTAAACTGCATACTTATGCGAAACTGAATTGTTTGAAATGGAACTGTTTTTGTATGGTAAACTAAATCGTTTGAAATGGAACTGTTTTTGACATTGAAACTCTACCTACGCTAAACTGAATTGTTTAATATAGAATTGTTTTGACATTTAACTGTGTGTAAACAAAATCTATACTGATACTAAACTGAATTGTTTGAATTAGAACTGTTTGACTAAATTGAATAGCTTGAAATTGAAATGCTTTTTACAATAAAACTGTGTACTCAAACTAAACTGAATTGTTTGAAATAGAACTGATTATTTGTATAAAAATGGATTTGACATTAAATAACCTACAAAGGTTGATATGTTATAAATCCCAAACAAACAAACAACCAACCCTAGTTAAACCCCTGACCTAAATACTTGCAAAGTGATGACTGACATGCCATCAAAATCAATCAATTAATCAATTACCTTCGTCAACAGGATTTGGCGTATGTCATGCTAAGTTTGAAAAGATAGCCTAAGTCAACCCATGTGCATATGGTTTTTCTATCCAGGTCAGCAAGTGGCCAAGGTTAAGATATTAATTATTGCCCAGTAGCCCTCCCTGAGATGCCTTTACTGCATTACCTGAGAGAGTTATAATTATGTTCCTTTAATCATTATATAGTTAACATTTGGTAAGTTAATTTTGTGTTTCGTTAAAATTTTGTAATTCAATCTTTTTAGTCAATTTCGATTCACTAAAGACTGATTGTATAACTTCTGACAATTCAAGTAGTTTCTTCCTTTTTTAGACTTTCTCTTTCTTAGGGTGTGGGGCTTGTTGAAACCTCTAGAGCCAAGCGAAGACACAATTGTAACACTCTGTTGTGTCGGGAGAGAGAGAGAGAGAGAGAGAGAGAGAGAGAGAGAGAGAGAGAGAGAGAGTGTTTGTGTGTGTGTGTGTGTGTGTGTGTGTGTGTGTGTGTGTGTGTGTGAAAGCAAATCTCATAATATCTTTTCGTGACGTGTTTTGAAAATGAAATTGAGATCGGAGAATTACAAAAATCAAGGACGAACGTTCGCTGATTTATACTATATTACATCATATCATATTATATTTTATGATAATTATTCATCTTTGTTGTCAACATCGTAAACGTAGGGCAATTGTTGGGTTGTTCGCTTTTACTAATAAAATGCACACCTGATACCCGAGCAACATGTCGCTTATTACTTTTATAGTTTGATTAATTTTAACCGCATACCAATCCGTCTAAATCTATTTTGTAGCCAAAGGTTAGGGAATCACATTCATTGCTCTTTCATATTAACATTTTTCGCGCAGTTGGTTCTTAAGAGTGCTTTTTTTTACATACGGTTCGATAGAATACGAATAGTTTATTCACAGATCTATTTAACTCATAGATGTAACCTTAATAGCTTCGGATTGGAGTGGACTATTCGGATGTATCACATTTTGGTACGCCTCTCCAGTTGTTGGGTCGTGCTTCGGTCGTCCGTGTTTGTCCGACGCACGGTTCTGGTCGGGTGTGTCTCGGCAGTGGATTTCCCTCTGGCCTCAGGGAGCCTTCCCCCTCCCCTGGCTTTAGCCCTCTTCGGAACGGTTAGGTTAATTGCCTGGCGCCTGAGGCTCCCCTCTTGAAGTATTTTTGCGACTGCGTCTGGGCTAATGGCCCGGCGCCCGAACCCACCTTAAAAAGGCCTTGTGCCATATTCCTCCGGTTGGTGGGTCCGGGAGATAAATGCTTCGAATTGGGGTGGACTTGACAGTAATGGCAATGAAAAGATACTTTGTATCAACAAAACTGGAGCCTCGCCATCAGATGGAGTTTAACGTCATAACCAAGAAACCACCTTTTTTGGAGGGTGAATATCTTACTCCTCTGCTGGGGATACACTAAGCATATTCTATGACCTATCAACAGAATGATCTAGCAGTTTTTGGTTACGAAAGATCGCTTATTTTCATATTCAAGTTAAAAACCACACTGCAACTACTAGCAAAGAATAGGCGACTGAGATAAATTTTTTTTAAAAAGTAGCAAACTCCTGTTCAGGCTTCGGCTTATTTCTTTTACACTACTCAGAGACAGAAAATTTTACTGATTCGTTAATCTTTTAAGCATACGTTGTATGTTTTTTATGACTTAGATTAAATTCTGGTTTTTGTTTGTTTAAACTGAGGTGTGCGTGGATGATTTGCTATTTTTGTAGTTGATCAACATCATGAATATTAATGATAGAGAATTGGAAAAAGCACCTGTGCTGTCCCTTGAGTCTGTCTAATATATATGAGCTCCCGTGAATGAATCAGAGGTCGAACTAGTTTTTCTGTTATACACTGAATGCAGTAACTATTAAGCAAACAAACATATATCAGAGAAAAAATCTCAAATAATAGTTGCTTGTTATGAAATTAAAATCCTAGCTGTATGTAGATTCCAACATCAGTAGTGTCTTGTGGATTTACGAAATATTTATTTTATGTCAAAATATGTAAGATTTGGTCGTTAATTGTTTTTTTCTTGGCTCATTTACTTGTATAAGTGGTGGGATAAAAATGTATCAAGGTTGAATCTCAACATTTCTAAAAATGTCTAGATATCATCACTTTATTATATAGACCACTGTGTTTAGACAAATTCAATGCCAGTTCTTGATCTGTTTTGATCGGCAGTAATAGAATGTTTTGATCTACAGCTTTTGGTAAAACACAGATTTATGCAAGTGTATCATTCTCCATAATCACCAGATCTAAGTCATTAAAAATACGATGACGCAGCTTTATAGTATATCAGGGGTACTTCAAAAATTCGTTTGAATAAGTGTATTGACTTCCAAAGGGGGCAAATTTGAAGAAAAGTTAACATTTCCTTTATTTTTAAACATATCTGTTTAACGCATAGATAGAATCCTAACAGGTACTACTACTTCGGGTCGGAATAGACAATGACAATGAAGGAGTACTGCCCAGATCTTTAGAATCAGATGTTATTTAGTATCATAGCCAGGACTCCCTTTTATGGGTGTCTAAAGCCTTTTCAGGGGATAGTCTCAGCGCATCCTAAACCTGCTGTGGGTAAATATTCGGGTAGAATGACCTTCCCATCTTTAATAGGGTAACTTGTCTAGAGAATTCAAACGTTCTACCGACATTTCAGTGTGGCCGTGTAAATTGCCGCTGTAGTTTTAAAAAGTAGAGCAGACCCTTTAGTATTATTGTAAAAGTAGTATGGAAGAATTTAAAATCACCTCCATCTGATTTGACGAGCTGGCAGGTGATAAGAATTGCTCAAGAAACAAAAGGAAAGAAGAACAGTTGTTCATCAACTTCATCAATTCACGATACTCTCCTGGTAGAGGCAGTTAGAATAGATTTTGAGTCTTGGCTTTCCAATTGATCTGGACTGTGCCTATAGACCTCACTGAAAGCAATTAAAAAAAAACTCATTGCCTATCTATCTATCTATCTGCCTTAGGTTTATTAATATATGTGTGCATGTTTTTAGCTAACCCCTCCGTCACGTGCAAGATGTCAATCTTTAAACGAGTAAAGCTGGTTTGGATTAAGAATTTTCCTTCGTCTAGGCTGGTTGCGAAACGAAGGCCAAAAAACCCAGTTTACTCTGATATTTACCCATAGCTGGATTTGAATTTACTCATAGTATATATATATATATATATATATATATATATATAATTTGTAAGCAAATAGTTTGTCGGTAACTTTATTTTTAAGCGAGTCGTTAGAGCTCATGTGATTGTACCCTGTTCAATTATTTCGTGTTGAAAACTAATAAATCTGTTTAATTTTAATCATTGGTTTGAACACATTCTGCCCTACAATTTACCCAAAGCTGGCGGAAAAGAGATGGATTCATGCCTTTCCCAACGGTATTAAAGTGAAATAAAAGGTACAGGTTTTGAACTCGAGTCGCTATTTCCATTTCCTACGACGATAACCGTTTCGCTAAGCGTGCCATATATATGAGGAGATGCATATCTTTGTCTTTGTTTACGGTTTCAAATGTTAATTTTTCTGTTTACATGTTGTTTGTTGTTATTTACCAAGATTTGAATGTGACCCACAGGCCTCTAGTTGCTAACAGTTCTTGCAGTTATTAAGTCGTCCGTCACCCATCTCTACAGGCTCTTTGCTGCTTAACGTCGGTGATCTGACAGGTATCAATGCTTTCACCGTGACCTGGCTCTAAGTGGAAATAAATAAGGGTAGCTTATTTTTAGCACGAGGCCACAAGTACGCATTTACCAAGCCCCTCTTTAACAGGTAGGATGCGACACAAGGTCAATTTTTTAAGGGAGTAAAGCTGGTTTGAATTCAGATTTTCCCTTTTCCGATACTGATCCCTAACCAAGGCGAAAGAAGCCAGTCGGATTTTATTTAGCCGCGTGGTGAGTGGGTGGTTGTGGAACTTATGGATTCATACCTTTCTTAAAAGTATTAATGCGAAAAGAAAGGGGGAAAGCCTGATCCAGGATTTGGTAAGAATCGTGAATAGACTGCAAGTATCTGCTACTTAGTGTGGATCGAACTCAGTTGTAATTAGAATCGAACACGTGAGTGATTTGCAGGCCTAGCTTGTTGAACGTTATCCCATACAAAGTGTGTTCATACTTTGTTTCTATCACATCTTTTGGTTTTTTCTGTTGTACTGTGAAGCGACACCAGCGCTTTAGGAAATCTGCATGTGGAACTTTAATGCCAGGACTGCCTGATAATCTTTTAACCTCGGATAAAGAACGAATTGTTTTTCTAGTAACTGTAACCCAAAACAGTATTACTAAATATAAGGTGTATACTTATTTTTGTTCTACTACATATTCATTGGCCTAGTGGGTAGAGTGTTCGCTAATAGACAGGGAGACGGAGTTCAGTCCAAAATTGAGTCATACTAAAGACTCAAAAAATGGTACTTGATGCCGCCTTGCTTAACACTCAACATTATGAGGTACGGATCCAAGGTTAAGTGGAGCAATCCAGGGAAAAGAATAGCGCCCTTCCCTACACCTCAGTGCAGTAGCTATTGAAAAGGGAGACTTCGGGTCACCCTCGACTACAGTCGCCAACTTGTTTTATATATTAATATGTATATATTTATCTACTCAAACCGAATCACTACTGTATTGACAAGAATAAACAGCAAGAAGTATAGGCCTCTACGGGAACGCAAACAAAACAGAGACCATGTGTTTTAAAGCAGATAGAGCTATATCCACTCTAAGTAGCAAGCGTTCAAAATTAGTAGACAAGTTGAAATACCTCAGCAGCAATATCCCATCGATTGAAAGTGATATTAACATACACCTAGCAAAGGCGTGAACTGCTATCAATAGGCCATCGATCATATGGAAGTCTGATCTATCCGATAAAATAAGATGAGATTTCTTCCAAGCTGTGGTTGTGTCAATACTACCGTATGGATGCATCACATGGACGCTAACTAAATACATTGAGAAAAAGCTAGATGGGGACTACACAAGAATGTTACGAGCTATTTTAAACAAATCCTGGAAGCAACACCCAACAAAACAACAACTGTACAGCCACTTACCTCCCATCTCAAAAAAACTATTCAAGTAGACGAATAAGACATGCGGAACATTGCTGGAGATGCTTGGACGTTTTTCAATGGACCCTTACATATGGACGTACCAGTGAACGCCGACCAGCAAAAAATCATTTACCTCAGCAATGTGGGGACGCAGGACGTAAATTGAAAGAATGCGGGGAGTGATAGATGATATGAACGGATGGAGAAGGGAGAGGGAGAGAGAGGGAGATAAATCTGAGCTGTTAGTGTGACTTGATGATGATGACATATTAATATGATTGGGTACAGGTTTCAATGCTGAAGTTTTTGATAATAAATAATCCATTATAATAATCGTTTTTTATTGTAAAATATTTGTCTAGAAATGATAAAACATTGGTATCTTCGATTTAGGAGAAAACTGATGTTTCATGAAAATTATTTGCGCTTTAGGCGATATTGCATCTTAATTTTGTACAAATGCATCTTAAATGTAAGCTTTAATAATCAGTAATCTGACTTCCGATAAACTTTTCCTCATATTAAACATGAAGTAGTTAAATCACTAATTATCTCCCTAATCCTGTAGTTGATCATCAAGGAGTTTGTTTAAGACTTAGATAGGTGACCATTCATGCAATACTTGGTACTCTTAGCAACATCTAAGCAAAGCTTAGTAAATAATAACATGAAAAGGAAACTGTGCTGGAACTGTATATTGTTTTCAGCAATGATTTTAAAAGAGTGAAATTAAATTAGTTTCGTTTGGTTTGGTTTGATTTTATGGCTCATCAACTTTGTAGGTCATACATGCCAAATCCATTTTTATTCATATTAATAGTTTTATTTCAAACAATTCAGTTTAGCATACGTATACAGTTTAAATGTCAAAAACAGTTTTATTTCAAATATTTCAGTTTAGCTAAATACAAAGTTTCATTGTGAAAACAGTTCTATTTCAAACAATTCAATTTAGCATACAGAACAGTTCTATTTAAAAAAATTCAGTTTAGTATTAGTACACAGATTAGTTCTATTTGGTGCTACTACTCTGGGCTAGAGTAAACCTGGGAGTGATGGTAATGAAGGGGTACTCCGCATTCCCCAAAGCTCCATCATTACTGGAGGCTTACTATCAGATTGTTTAGTGTCATTATCAGGACACTCATTGGGGGGTCTTATCCCTCTGCAGAAAATCAGCCCCAACTCACTGGGTAAAAGATTAAACGAGAAAATCACTTTTAAACGAGCATTTCTTAAAGAAAATCACATAATCGTGGTGTTATGGCTAAAAAGTTATTCTTTCAAATCAATTACAACTGAGTTGTGATTTCAATTATCACCCAGCATCCCCATAAAAGGGGCGTTTCACATGTTTAGGTTATTTCGCCTAATCACATATCAACCATTGATGGTTATTTAATGCCAAATCATCTTATATATATATACAGTCATCCACAGACAGATCTGTTTCGTTCTATCAGAACTCATCAGTGTGGCTAGACATATTAGCTTCCCGTAGCTGGTATTAAAACCCATGAATATATATATATATATATATATATATATATATATATATATATATATATATATATATGGTTTATGAGCGAATAGTTTGTAGGTAACTTTTTTTTTAAAGCGAGTCGTTAGAGCTCATTGGTTTGCACAGTTAAGTGGTTGAAAGTGTTGCTAACTGTAATAATTCTATTTTATATTTATTATTTGTTCGCAGACAACCAGAAATATAAATCATTTGCTTCTACACTGTTAAATGGTTTTAAATATTGCTATTTAAATTCTTAATTCTGTTTATCAAGTATTCCTATCTAACATGAATAACTTAGAAACATCTGTATGGTTTCATTAATTAACAATAACAATTCAAATAATTCAACCGTTCTATTTGAGTCATAGGTGGGTCCTTAACAGTTATTACCACTCCTGATCAGAGAAGACCAGAGAGTAATTGAAATAAAGGGGTATTTCTCAATCTCAAAGACTGGACCCTTACCATCATATGCAGTTTGATGTCATACCCATGATACAAAATAGTTTCAAGTATTTCTCTCTAACAATAATAATTCTATTGATATTATGCGTTTGTTTGAACACTGTAAAATAGTTTCAAGTATAGTAAATTATTAAGTTGTTCCATTTGAATTATAGAAGAGACACCAACAGGTACTACCACTTTGGTTCAAAGTGGACCTGCTAATGATAAGATACTTCACATTCACCAAAGCCCCAGAACAGGAGTCTCACCATCTGATGGCTTAGTGTCATTCCCAGGATACTTGTTTTAGGGGCATCTTACTCTTTTGCAGTGGTGAAGTCGGTGTATTCTACGCCCCCTGTCGATAGTGTGCCTCACGATCAGATGGTTTAGTGTCATACCCAAGACCCTCGTTGTGTGTGTGTGCGGGCATCTTACTCTTTTGCAGAGGTGAAGTCGGCGTATTCTACGCCCCCAGCCAATAGAGTGGCGTACTGTACAGATTAGAATGTTAGACAAGCATTTAAAAATTAATTTAAAAATAAGTTTACTTTGAAACCAAAAATAATTTACCTTGAAACCAAAGATATCAGGGATTTTGCTATATCAAGTGGGACATTATACTGCCAAAACGAATATTATTTGGTATCGTTTATTATCACTCACTACACTATTGAAACCAAAATAAAATGACAAATGTAAGGCGTACATACTTTTGGTCTACTACATATTCATATGTTTGGCAACAGGTTAGTGATATCGATTCTCACCGGGTTACTATACATCTTTCTTGTACTGAACTAAGCTCGGCTTTGTGACTATAGTTCTTAAACTATATGCACGTAGAAGCGAGAAAAAGCTAAGTAAATTGCAGATACTTCTAAGATTTCCCAAACATAAGGCCACGATGCTGAGAAGTTTTGCAAGGACCTAATAATCTATTTCACTACTTTTTAATTTGATAGAGAAAGCAAGCAAGAAATTGTGTCAGCTGATGCAACTGAATATGTTAAAAATAAGAGAGAGAGAGAGAGAGAGAGAGAGAGAGAGAGAGAGAGAGAGAGGGGGTGAGGGAGAAATCTGATGGAATTTTTTCGTGATGTTTTGCTAGTGGTGAAGTAAAATTTGCTGTTTCAACTCCAAATCAAACTGAGAAACGAAAATGATGAAAGTCAGTGTGAGGATGATATGATGCACCAATGGGAATACATAAAAGAGAATTGAAAGAGAGAGAGAGAGAGAGAGAGAGAGAGAGAGAGAGAGAGAGAGAGAGAGAGAGATCAACAAATATAACAAAAAACACTCCCTCAAAAAACGTAAAGCTGGCCACCTGGAAAGAGGCGAGAAGCAAAAAGATTATAATCAGATTTTTTGCTTTTTTTTGTTTAAATTTATTTATTTATCTAAAGACACATGAAACATGTGCAGAATAGAGGGAAATGGTTGCATCAAGATTATTTCAAAGCAGCGAGACACACGTAGACGCACAAACTTTGTCACTCGTATAATTAGAACGTGTTGGTTGTGTCTTCTGTTTATTTCTCACGGTTTATCTAGAATTAATCAGTGGACACCTGTTTTCTCCTTTTCTCCTATTTTGGACCAAATCTTCCGTAGATATTCGAATCAATCAGCCCTGGTGATACCACTGACACATCCAAATTTCAACAGAAATAAAAACCAAACCATCTAGCTTACTGATTATGCCTATTAACACACACACACACACACAATTTCTTATTATTTTTATCTATTTGGACAACCCTATTGGTATACATACATACATACACACATTCACGCACACACACACATACTCATATATATATATGTGTGTGTGTGTGTGTGACTATTTTTTCTTCCAGGGTGAATGTCAAGTATTCCTCTATCCTAACCAATGGCATTATAGTAAAAGTGGCGTCCATAGTCGAGGGTGACCCGAAGGCTCTTTTTTCGGTAGTTACTACACCGATGTGTAGGGGAGGGCACAACTCCATTTCCTGAATTGCTCCACTTACCCTTGACCCCTACCTTATAGTGCTGAGTGCTAAGCAAGGCGATAACAAGTACCATTTTTTGAATCTTTGGTATGACTCGACTTGAGATGGAACCCCAGTCTCCCGAACCATTGGCGAACACTCGACACATTGAGTCAATACTATTTCATAATTACGATTGATTATCCACTTTCCTTACTTTTCAAACCGATGATTGTGCACATCAAATAAAACTTAAAGTAACGGATTTTTAGTGTCTATAAAATCGTATTTTCGTTTTAGCAGTGAGCTCTTTTGTTACAAACTGTTCTCATTTGTATTTATCATTTTTATGTGATATATATATATATATATATATATATATATATATATATGATACCGTCCATAAATAAGTACACTCCAACAATTTTTACAAATCTCTATTGCATTGATATTCTAAAACCAAAAATAAATATATATACCTTTTTTCAGGTTTGGTTTGGTTTCTGTCTTTAAAGGCATATCAAACTTTGTAGGTAATTTAATACCAAAGCCATTTTTGTAGAAGAACAGTAGTGGTACTATTTAACCCATAGCCGGGAGGATAAGGGGGTTCATACCTTTCCCTAGGGTATTTGCCCGAAAGTGAACGTAATAGCGCGACTGAAGTACGAACTCGCGTACTTCGATTCCACAGTCCATCGCTTTAACCATTACACCACGAGGACAACTCCACCTTTGTTCAGACTACTACATATTCATATTCATAATTCATTAAAATAAGTATCGTGCTCAGTCGGCTGGGGTTAGAGAATACGCCGATTGCATCTTTGCAGAGGGTTAAGACTCCCAAAACGAGTTTCCTGGATTTGACACTAAACAATCTGATGGTGAGGCTCCGATAATGCTGGGGCTTTGGGGAACGCAGAGTACCCCATCATTGCCATTGCTCCCAGGTTTGCTCTGGCCAGGTGTGGAAGCACCTGATAATGTCCTATCTATAGGTCAAATAGAACTAAACTCTGTACTTATGCAAAGCTGAATTGTTTGAAATAGAACTGTTTTATATGTATAAAAATGGATTTGGTATTAAATAACCTACAATGTTTGATATGCCATAAAACCAAACCAAACCAAACCAAAACAAGTATCGTTTACGTCAGTGAATTCTCGTTAATTATCTATATTTATCAATTTCTGTTCATTATCTCGCAGCATGAAAATACTGTGAGTGTTCAACAGGATGGTCGTATAAAATCCTTCCTCCTTAATATAAAATTATTTGTTTTCGTATGTTTACATATATCATGTAAAATTGTTTCCTCAAAATAACTGCAATTTGCATGAGAACTTTTGTCGTTTTTGATACACCTGATCATTTAAGACTATAGCATGCTTCTTAGATAAGGGCGCTTAGCGTAACGGTTATCACTGTTGGAAATGGAATCTGTGATCCGAGGTCTAATCCTGTAAGAGGCTGTTTGCATTTCACATCGCGCTAATTCCCTTTGGAAAGGCATGAATCCCTCTTTTCCTCCTCCAGCAACTAACTTTAGTAAGGTAACCAGTCTAGGAGAAAGAAAACTGAATTCAAATCAGCTGAACTCTCTTGTGTCCCAGCCTGTTCATAGAAGGGGTGGGTAAACACATACTGCATAGTTCTTATATCTTGGCCCACATCGCCGTTCTTGCTAAGAGTAATTTGAATATTCAAAATTGTATAAGATAATTGTTTCGTGTTTTTTTTTCGGTTTTTCGTGGCATCTTTATAAATAAACAATTATTATCTTTATAGATGTTATAATTAAACTTTAAACAAAACGAGATTTAAGAAAAAAATCCACTTTTGAGAATTAAAAAAAAACCCCGCGTCATTGGCTTTGTTCAATCCCAGGTAAAGTCATATCAAAGACTTTTAAAATGGTACACTCAGCAATATAAGATAAGTATCAAGATTAAAGGGGAGCAATCCAGGGAAAAGAGCAGCTCTCTCTCCTACATCTCGGTGTAGTAGCTATTGAAAAGAGAGCCTCCTAGTCACCCTCGACTACGGTCGCCAGGTTTATTTCTTTAAAATTTTCTCACCTTTTAAATGAAGGCGATTTGCATAACATTTACCGTTTAAAGAAATGAGCACGGCACCGTGAGTTAAAATTCTCGACAAGTTTGCCTTTTACTTTACCTTGATGACAAAGGTATCAATCCATCTATTCTTCCTCTCACATATGGGTAAATAGTCGGGCAGACTTGCTTTCTAACTTTGTTAAACAACCAAGAAAAATCTGAATTCGAACTAGTTGTGTCATACTAAAAAAATTACCTTGTGCCCTTGTTTGGAGCTGATGGGTCGGGTTAATACAAACTCTGCTTTCAAATTTAGAGGAAAAACAAAAATACAAAGATTTTTCTTTACTTTCGGTTTGGAATATATATATATATATATATATATATATATATATATATATATATATATAAAGAAAAAAATTCTGTTTGGAGGAGCATTTTTCTTATTTTGTTAAAAATGCAGGCATCTATAATTTCATTTAATGAATGAACTCTTTTTAATGAAACTTTTGTAATAACTGCCATTATTTTTGATTGTTTTACTGATTGAGTGATGATAATGACATGTCAAACCATCTAAGGTTATTTTATGCCAAAAGGTTCGGGAATCGTGTTCTTTGTACGTTCATATTTACATTTTTTGTGTTGTTGTTTCTTAAGAGTTTTGCTCGAGAAATGACAATAAAGGGATAATCCACACACCCAAGATTCTCCAAACTGGAGCCTCACTATGAGATGCAATTTAGTATCAGGAATACAGTCAGCGAATTCTCGGCACCACTGATGGAGCGAACATTATTTGGGGTAGAGTAGATTTTTCTCTTAGTTTGGAATATTTGCAATATAAAAAAAGGAGGATTTTCTCTTGGGAGAAACTTTTTTTATTTCGTTGAAAATGCATGCATTTGTAATTTCATTAGAAGATATTAAGAACCATTTGATACCTCGAAATTTCTTCTTTTAATCGAAATGTTGAAACTACTGCCATTATTTTGGAGTTAGGGAATTAAAATTCACTCGAGACGAGACAGTAGATTAAAAATCTTAAAACTGAAATAGTTTTTGTTTAAACCTAAGCTAATTGCAAAAAATAAAAATGAAAATAAAATAAAAAATGATAAATAAATAAATAAATGAACGAATGAATGAATGAATAAATAAATAAATATATAAAAGAAGAAACAGAAAAAGAAAATAAAAAGTAAACAGAATCTAACTCAAATATAACCCGAAGAAAAAAAGAAAACGAAACAAAACAAAAACAACTTAATCCCAACTAAAACAAAAACCAAACAAAAAATAAATTTAAAACCAATTTCTTAATTGTATATTCTTTTTTTAAGTGCTTTTAAAAAAATAATTAAAGAATAAAGAGTTTACTGATACCTCAGGTTGAATTTAACATAGAAAAATCTTTCGTTGATTGGATTAAATGAAAGAAAGAATTGATTTTCGATTTAAACAAAATTCTTATATCCAATCATGCATGGATTTGTATTAACCCAACCCCTCCGTCATCAGCAGAATGTGACACAAGGTTAATTTTAAGCGAAGTAAAGCTGATTTGAACTCAGAATTTTCCTCCAAAGTAAGAATCCTCCAAAGGGAGTTGTCCAATGAATTAAATCAAACTCCATCTGAGATCTTGAGATCTGGGGCGGGGTTAGAATACCTCCCTATTACCATAACTTTCAGATCCACTCTGACTAGAAGTAGTAGAACATTTATGAGTCAAATAAACCAGTTTAAAAATGATTCGTATTCGACAGGACCGTGTGCAATAAACGAATCAATAGATAGATAAATAAACTCTTAAAAACAACTGCACAAAACACTATAAATATAAACGTACAATGAAAGCGATACACTAACCTCTTGAAATAAAATAAACCTAGACAGGTTGACATACCGTTAAAATAAATCAATTTCAATCTTTCCTTGAAGGAGTATAGATTGGTTTAGCCTTTTCCCATTAGCTTGAAGAGAAACGCGAACAATCTTGTTCAGAATTTGAACTCGAGTTATCGCTGCAATTATCTACAACGATGCCGTTATTTCCACGTTATGTGGCTTCTCAAGGCATTAGTTGGTTTGTAATTAAGTTTATGACAAAAATATTCAGTTTCATTACTTTACATGGTTGGGTACAATTACAATATAAATATCTTAATAATGAATGTGTTTTTATTTTGATTAAATTCACTCTCTGAAATTTTTTTACCAATCATTAGATTTTGTTCTTATCAAAAAGAAAAATATCAGAACACCTGTTTTTGTTTCAGCCACTTACATAAACTACAACCGTTCTCATTCATATTTCTATCTAATATAGATATTCTTTGTCAATGCAGAAAATCAAGTGAGTTTGTTAGCCTTATTGGCGAGGCTTAGAATACACTGTCTGTATACCTAACAAAGGGATAAGACCCACCCCACAAAATGATTTCTGATTTCAGATTTAAATGAACAGCCACAGCAGCAATTGGAATACACCCTGCTAAAGCCTGATTGCCACAGCTGGTAAATTTCAAAAATGCAATCTGGACATAAGGACACTTTAGAAGAACGATATGCAATAAAATTCTGTTTTAAACTTGGAAAAAGTTCCACAGAAACGTATGGAATGCTTCAGACTGCTTTTCGACCATCTTGCATGAATGGAGCATAGGTTTTTGAGTGGTATAAGAGATTCAAGGACGGCAGGGAGTCTGTGAGGGATGTTGAGAGGTATGGGAGGAGTGAGGAAGTCAGAATACCAAAGTTGATTGGCCAAAGAGTTAGGGTTAGGGTTAGGGTTACTCTGTTGAAGTTTTAAGGGAGTTCAGGAAGAGATTCGGTCGGGTCAGTGGCATTTCCAGCAGGACAATGAACCAGTCCACAACTCCATCATTGTCACAGACTATTTGACCAAGATGGGCACCAAGACAGCTGCTCACCCTCCCTATGCTCCAGACCTTGCTCCCTGTGACTTTTGGTAATTCCCTTAGCTCAGAGGCTGTCGTTATGAGACAACCGAGGAGATGAAAGAGGCTGTGACGAAGGTCATTGACACGCTCACACAAGAGGACTTCCATGGGGCCTTCCAGAAGTTGTTGGAAAGGTAGTAAAAATGCATTGCAGCCGGAGGAGGTTACTTCGAAGGGGACTAGAGTTTCATGTGTGTACTATCAATAAAAGTGCCCATACGAAAAAAGTCTGGAAACCTATTTAATGATCCTCGTATGATATCATGAATGTTTGAACGTATTCTTGGTATAAATTAACACTGGATGCGTTGACCTGCCGTTAAAATCAATCAAGTTTGTTTGTGCGCATATAATCCTTATGCTGCAACTGTTACTATTACAGTCTTTAGTTTGAGCATTTCTGCCACTAATGTATAAAAAGATACCCCTACTCTCACTCACATACCTACACACACAAACACACGCATATATATACATATATATACTTGTTCATAAAATGTACTATTATAAGTTCTTCTTTAATTCAATAATTACATATATGGTGTGTGTGTGTGTGTGTGTGCAAAAATCTTTTTATTTCTCTAAAATGTACAAGTTTTTCTTTTTTACCAGGGATTTCCTTTAATGAGTAATTAATTAACCCGGCAGCAACTACCGAGAAAGAAAGAAAGAAAGAAAGAAAGAAAGGCTGATATAAATAAAGAACAGATAAACAAAAAGTGGTAACACACAAATGATTCACTTTGCGAAAAGTCTAATTAAGTCAATACATGTGCTAAACACGGTGAGGAAAATCTGTTAAAAGAACACCGAAGAGAGAGAGAGAGAGAGAGAGAGAGAGAGAGAGAGAGAGAGAGAGAGAGAGAGAGAGAATGCTTTAAGGATATGAGATGGAGGAACAGGGGAAAATAATGATCAAAAAAGTTCGAGTAAACATCACTCATCATCCATATGATCCTATCCAAGTAAAAATCTTCAAATCGAAGACAATTTAGTCTAACTTAATGATGTCTGTTATTTTTAGAGCTTTGGTCTAAATTTAACAGTCAACTGAAGTCTTTACTTGGAGAGTAGACATACAAGATCTGCTCCAAAATGCATTCTATTTATTTTCACAGAAACTAAAATGAATACAAGTGTTTGACTGAGTCACTTTTCAGCTAGAAAACACTATTTTCTACCACATAGTACAATTGATTATTCATTTTCACCACTTGCAACGAACAAGATCCTTGTATGCCACCACACTTGTAAAAAATCTGCTCCAGCAGAGATGATGCACTTTTTCACAATAGTGATAATGGCATATTCATTGTATTGACGTCTATTTTTCTAATGTTAGCTGGAAGTGGGTGGCTGATTATTATTATTATTATTATTGTTTATATTATTATTATTATCTTACTTCTTGTGAGTTTTCACTCCTGCATTAGCTGATGGTCTTTCACTGGTGTCTGAGTGAAAGTAAGTCTCCTCAAGTCTCCTCCGATTTCCTACTCTTCCAACCCCCTTTCCAAGCCTTTAGAGACCGTTCCAAGAATGCCAATCACAATTGGTATCACTGGCACGGTCAAGTTCTCTGGCAAGGTCCAGATACTTGTCTCTTATTTTTTTTTGTTTTCTTTTATATTCATTCTATAGTCAGCAAAGACGACAATGTTCATTAGACAGCAAGTTCTTTTTTATATTTATCACTAGGTCTGGTCTTCTGACCGGGATTAGGTGATCTGTATGTATCTCAAAATTCCAGAGAATTTTATGAGTCTCATTCTCTAGGATGGCTTTTGGTTGTGCATATAACGTTTGGTATGTTATGGTCAAATTTCTCTTGAACGTTTCCCAGTGGATCACCTTTCCTATCCAGTCGTGTCTAGTCTTATACTCCCTTGCTACGTTCGCTTTTATATGAGACTAATGTTTTCTTTTCTATTACCACATAATCTACACTTGCTATTCGGTTGCGTATTGTCGATTTTAGTTTTAATATAACTGGTCCTGGCGTGGTTTTGCGTTGCTATTTGAAGAGATTTATTTTCTCTCTTTAAGTTTCTCTTTAGCACCCACGTCCTGATTTTCTCATGTGAGATTTCGCCAGTTTGCTGATTGAAATAACCAAAAAATTGTTTTTTTACCATTTACGTTTCCTAGATATTGTTGCTCAATTTGTCCCGTGCTGTCTGTGATGTAATTAGTTAATGTAATTAATCCTTTGTTCTTTTTAATTTAGTCTTCGTATAGATGCATCCGCACAGTCTTCAATGATAGCGAGTCGTCTTGCTCCTTTTCTTGATACATGTAGTCTGTCTATATCATCCCTGGGACGTAAGGCCTTGTACATCGTTATCAAATTTCTTATCCTTTGGACCATTTGTCTGAAATCTTCCCTTGTCCATTTTAAGAATAGTCCGGAGTATATTACTAGTAGGACTGCCCATGTGTTTATTCCTTTGATGAGATTTCTTCTGCAGAGCTTGGTTTCGAGAAGTTTTCAAATCCGTCTGAAGTTTTCTGTTCTTATTTTTTCTTTCATCGTTTGTTTGATGGCACCCGCTTCCAATAATACCTGAATATTTGTAATTTTCCTTTTTACCGGGCGGTCTGATTTTTTATTGGTAGTTCTATTCCTTCAGTTGTTTGTCTTTTTTCAGTTTTTTTTTATGAGCATGGTACGTATTTCTATGCCAAATTCCATCCCTATTTGTATCAGTCTCCAATTAGTTTTAACTTTTTGCGAACAGGTTGATATAAAGAAAAACTGATAACAAGGTAATCCAAGTAGACGGAGAGATTTATTGAGAAGCAAAGTCGAAACTATAGCATTTCGGTTCTAATGAGCCATCATCAGGACTATGAAGGATGATATTAGTGATGTTAAATTAACGATGGGTGTTTCATCATTATTATCATCATCATCATCATCATGTCGTGCCACCGGCACGGATATACCTGAACCTCTCTTGCCACTCCTCGCTATCGTTCATCGCTTCTGGTAGGTCTTCAGGGCTACATCCCGTATCCTTACAGAGCTGCTGTATGTATGTTCGAGCTGGTCGTCCATTTTGCTCGGCTATATGAAGGGGTCCATTGGAGAACATCACTTATGAGCTCGTTCCCTGCTTCTCCAGCAGTGTCCTGCATGTCTGGTTCGTCTAACTTGGATAGTTTTCGTGATGGGAGGTAGATGGCCGTATAGTTGGTGCTTTGTAGGGTGTTGCCTCCAGGACTTGTTCAGTATTGCTCGCAACATTCTTGTGTAATTGCTGTCTAGCTTCTTCTCCAGCTGTTTTGTTAGCGTCCAAGTAGTGCATCCATATAGCAGTATCGATACGACCGCTGCTTGGAAGAAACTGCGTTTCATTTTATCGGTCAGGTCTGACTTCCATATGACCGATAGCCTATCGATATCTGTCCATGCCTTCGTTAGTTGCGTATCGATGTCTTTTTCGGTTGATGAGACACTGCTTCCTTGGTAGGTGAATTTGTCAACAAGCTTCAGAGAGCTTCCACCTAGTGTGGAAATGTCGCCTGTTTGATTTGTTTCTCTATTCTCCCACATATTTATCTCTAATATCTCTGTTGTTAAGAAGGACCCAGTCATGTTTGGTAGTCGCTGATCGTGTGACTTTTTTTCGTAGGGTTAGTCGTATTTTTGTCGTGGCTATTCTGTGATCGGAGGACACACCCTCGATTGAGGAGTATGCCTCGCAATTCATTGCGCTATTTTTCCATTTCTTGTTTATAAAGACGTAGTCTATATGTGCTTTATTATTATTCGCGTATGTGTAGGTCCATAATATTCCCTCCCTCTTTTGAAAGTTTGTATTATGGCATGTTAAAATATTTTCTATCATGAAATCTGTTAGATGTTGTACATTCCAATTTGGCTGTATTTGTTGTTTCCGACAATGACAAGCACGTTGTGTTTCGGAATGCTACGTGCTAGAGAGGATAGCTCATCGTAGAAGGCGACGAGTTCAGTTTCTTCACTAACATTGGTAGGGCTGTAGCAGGAGATGATTGTTGCTCTGGGATTGCCATTAAAAGTAGCTACCATCATCTTAGGTTGTATTCTCTGAATGCTATTAAGTGATTTTAACGCTCTTGGTCCCATAAGTATGCCTACACCTCCAACCGTGGCATTGACAGAGTTTTTCCATGCTGATATAGTGGGTAGCGTCCAGTATTGTGATATTTGATGTGTTCGGTGTGCGTGTATCTGTGTTCTTGTATGCATATTATGTCTATTATATGTTCTACGGCCGATGCAGTCAGCTCTGGTAGTTGACCTAAATAGAATATTTAAGGTTCTAACGTTAAATGTCACTATCTGTATTGTTTGTTTGCATTTTAGTAGTTTTCGTTGTTTGAGCTCTGTAGCTGATTTTTTGAACACTGAGGCCAGGTCTCCAACCTCAGCAGGACGCACCTCTTTTTTTACCCGCGCGAAGAGCGATGTGGTTTATGTATTTGATTTGAGTGTAGGTCATGGTTATCTTTCGACGGCTGTTTTTATTCTCATCCATAGAAGCCACTTATAGATGAGCAGCTGTAGTTCCTCGATCGAACTGACTATTCTGACAGTTAAGCTGCGGGATTCATACGTCCAAGACCAGGTTAGGCATTGCGTTTGGCCGTCAGAGGGTTTATTCGCATACCTTTATGTCCATCATGCTGCTTCCCATGGTTACGTTAAAAAAAAAAGAAAAGAAAAAAAAGGGTCTTTCTTTTCCAGTAAGTTTTGACTTAGTTAAAGTCCAGGAGTAATATATATTTATGAAATTTTTTGTATATTTTCACCTGTCTTCTGAAATTTGCCCTAACATGTGTCTTAGTTCTACTTTTTTTCTAAAATAGAATTCCATGGTCCAGCAGTGATTTCCAGTGAGCACATGTATATATATATATATATATATATTTTATTGCTAGTGTTGTCTTCTACTGTTTAGTCATTTATGGATTTAAATAGAATTTGGGCGGGCCTATTACTTGGGAGGGGAGGGGGACAATAGTCATTTCGTTATTTTTTAAAATTTATTTTTGTTGTTGTTTTTTTTAAAACTACTATGGGGGGATGTCTCTGGGGATTCTAAGCTTTTAGAAAAGACTGTTTTATGTACCAAACGTGTTAGCACCTTTAACCGGGGTCAAATATTAAATTTGGATTTACGGTAAAATTGCCTTTACATGTAAAACACACTGTACAAGCGTCGTTTTACAAAGAAAAAAGCATACAATTTTGTAAAATTTTTTTGAATTTTAAATTAAGACTTAAAGACAATGTACTGACCAGTTTTTGACTCTTGTCTTCTAGGTGCCACGTGGTTAGTTCTTCATAGCTGGCGTTGTCCTCTACTGTTGAGTCATTTATGGATTTAAATGGATTTAAATAGAATTTGGGTAGGCCTACTTCTTGGGAGGGTAGTGGGGACAATAGTCATTTGGTTATTTTTTTTAAATAGCCTAAGTAAAGAAAGTTCCCCCTGCCCAAAAAAATGGATTTTTAAAAATGCAAAATACAAAAACCTAGGGGAAATTTGTATAGCAAGAAAAAGATGGCCGTTTAAACAGGTTGATTTCATCTATGTATATAAGGTCATTACTCTTTTCTTGTGATTTAGCAAATTTGTAACCCCTTGCGCACTTCCTATGTATGTAATTGAGTGACATTTTAGCAATTACAAATAGTAATAGCGACAGTACATCTCCCTGGAATATGCCTATCTGGATTTTCACCTCTGCTAAAGTTTTTCCTCCTGCCGTCGATTTCACTTTCCAGTATTCTATAACTTCTGTGATGAATCTAATGACTTTGTCGGATATTATGTACATTTTCAGACAGCTTTGCGGGACTATATTGTCTGTTACCTTTGTAGTCAATCCACACAATAGCTACATTTTTCTGTCTTGCTTTCCTTAACTTGAGGAAGTCCTGATTAATGTACAGTAAATCACCTGTTCTTCTTGGTCCTCAGTGGCGTCTTTTCTGTTCTTCGGGAAACAGTCTGCGGCATATTAGCGAATAATTGATCTCCTCCCAAATCTGTACTGTTAAGATTTTCTCCATCAGAGGTTGACACGGTATCAGTCTGGGGAAGGTTCCGTTTTGGGGATCCTTCTAGATCAGGGTTCAATTCGCCCTTGTCATTCAGTTTGGTATATTTGATTCTTCAAGGTATTTACTTTGTTAAAGAGCCAGTCTGTCGTGGATGGACGTGAATTTTTAAAATCAGAATCCATGGCCTGAAGTATTTTGAGTGTTGTTCTGGACAATACCAGGTGTATGTTTGCTTCAAGGCTTTTGCCGTGTCCTTGTAATTCTTTTTTCATGATAGTTATCAATTCAGCATTTTTGTTATGGTTTTTCTGTTCCCATTTGCACCTGGCTGTTGGTTTGTCACCGTGGATTCTCCACTTTCTTGTAGAATTTTCTTTCGTTATTTTGGAAGATTCTGTTTTGTTCGTATTTCAAGACCCTATCTCGGTATCTATTAAGTTTTCCGTCTCTCGTCAATATTTTTTTATTTATTTCTTAGTTTTATTCTTCGACTTGTCTTTTGTTGTGTTTGTTTTTTTCATCCCAGCATTTTCTCGCATATTTTTCCTTCCTTAGTACTCTTGTTTGTTGTTGCAGTTTCTTTATCTGTCCTTCTAGCCTAATTTTCCATCCAGGTTTTGTATTTTTGTTCGGGTTCCTTAGGGGAGTACAGATTTTATCACAGACTAATTTTTTTCCTGCATAAATTAGATATTTAAGTTCCGTGATGTTGCCCGTTGGGATATTTGGTAATAATTTGTTTACCTTTTCGGTTTCTACCTTGACATTTTTCCAGTTTTAGTACCTGAGGGATAGTAATATAGTCTTCTTTTCAGTCATGATTTGCTTTATTAACTCTACATTTATTTTGTTTTCTTTCATTTACATCAATTTGGTGGGGTTGGTGCGTGTGGTGTTTTGATTTTCAATATTTTGCCTTTCAATTCGATTAGGTAGCTCTTGTTTTTCTGTATTTAATATTTCGATTCAGGAGGTGGGGATCTTTTCGATATTCTTATTATTTACTTGTTGATATATTTCTAGTATCTCAAGGTCAGAAAACCAATCTTTCTTAAATATCATTCTAGCTTGGTCAGCAAGTGACAAATAAGCGAAATTGGGCGCGAGAAGACCTGGATTTTGCCGTTCCGGCGAAACACAGAGTTAAAATAGAATTAAAAAAAAAGATAAGAAAAACAAATACTTGGATCTTGCCCTAGAAGTGAAACAAACTGCGAAACATGAGGGTGACGTTGTTTTTCTTCCCATTTCTGTTTCCTAGTTTTTGTTGCTTTTCTTATTGTTCTTATGCTGCCTCTGCTGTTACTGGTTACTGTACTTAGTCTTTCTTTGCCCTTTTAAATGTAGTCTTCGAATCCTCGTATTGCTGCATTTAAGCAACCCTCAATGTTAGTGAGACCTCTTCCTCCTTTTTTCCTTGACACATATAGTCTGCAAATTTTATATCTGAGATGTAAGGCCTTATACACAATCATCGATTTTTTGATCCTTTGATCCATATATCTCAGTTTCTTCCTGATCTTTTTTAAAGAATAGTGCTAATGGCACGGAGTTCTGGACTTTTCTCTTTAGCCATCCGTCCATATCGACCAGTGCCCCTTGTCGGCCCTGTTGACTGCATTCGGGGACTGTCCAGAGCTGATGTGTATGTCTTTTCTTGTCGGCTAACAGTCATGTGTTGGAGGCCTTGGGAGAACGTCGCTTATGAGTTCGTCTTTACCTAACTTGCAGTGCCTTGCATGTCTTGTTTATCTTGGACAGTTTGTGAGATGCGAGGCAAGTACAGCTGCTCTTTTGTGGAGTGGTATTCTAGTATCTATTTAAAAAATCACGTAGCATTCTTGTGTAGTTCTCATCTTGCTTTTTTTCCATGATAATCGTAAGTGTTCAAATGGTGCATCCATACATTAGAAAGGACACGCCTAGAGTTTGGAAGAAATCCCTTTTTTTCTCTGAGAGATCAGATTTCCATAAGATCGACAACCAGTTAATAGTAGTTCACGTCTTTCTAATAGGTATGGTAACATCACTTTCATGAGATGAGATATTTCTGCAAAAGAATGTGAATGGGTCTATTAATCACAGAAGCTTGGCTCTTAAAATCGGAGAGTACATGAAATCTATTTTTATCCAATGTCTCTGGCTGCCGATTCCAGGTTGTGAAGCAGGGATTCAATTTGGGCAGGTGTATTTACATATGTAAGATATCATTTTATGACTGTTTCATCGTTTGTTACTAGTATGCATTTTGCTGCTGTTTGACAGGAGTTACAAGTTTTACTGCTAAGGACGGTTACATATGATTTTTTTCTTTTAAATATCAGCCCCATTGAGGGCACAGAACATCTCTAATACATCTCAAATGGTACTGCAGTTTCGTCGATAGTAGATCTTTATTGAGTAGAGTTGCGAGCTCCATGTCCCCTGATTGTGAATTTGCCTTCTCGACAGGTTACCTTACAAAGGTTAACGAGCCTAGTCTATTCTATTATTTACATATTGTTGCAGGAAGAGTAGAGAGTAATTTATGGGTTCTCCACGTGCATTAGTGCGAACGTTAAATGCCAACAATCTCATGCAAGATTTGAACTTGATTGGTTGGTTGATTGATTGATTTTAAGGACGTATCAACCCATCTAGGACTATTTTATGCCTAGAGGCTAGGAAATCGCATTCATGGTACATTCATATTTAGATTTTTTGAACAGGTGTTTCTTACGAGATATTTTTGCACCAGAATCATTTGATCCATTGATGGAATCCTAACAAGTACTAGCGATACGGATCAGATTGAACCTGGGAAGGAATACTTCACATTCCCTCGATCGTCAAATTTAGAACCTTACTATCTGATACAATTTATTATCATACCCTAGACAAGCATTTATGGGGTGAGGTCTTGACTGACTACAAGGGATACAGTAAGCATATTTTAAACCCCGTCAACTGGGATGCTTGGGGAAGGATGAAGAGAGTGATTAATGTCTTTTTAAAGTATGTCAACGCGAGAAGGCAACAGCATCATCCAGTTTTTGAACTCGGCTCGTCGAGACCATTTCTTAAGACGATAACCATTACGTCACGCACCTGTGACCTTAAGGATGTTTACATGAATAAAATGTAAGAATTGAGTTAGAGTTCAAACCCTTCTCTTTTCCCTGTTATCTTAGGGAAGTAAGCATTTTAAATACAAGCTGAAATGTTTAGTTTAACGCTAAATATTAACGCCGTGGGATATTGATAAATGGAAACTAAAGTTGGCACATTCAAGCGTGCAATGTCACACGAACCACTCGGTTTGAGAACGTGACCCGAGGCTGATCCTTGGCCACCTTGAGCCTTTGCTTCATATGTTGGTAAATAGCCAGTCACGACTTGGAATTCGATCACCATTTTGGTTGGATCAAAGAAATTATATACAGGAACAGAATCAGCAGGGCCTTCCAGTTATTTGGTTCCTTGGAACAAGTCGCTTAATACAGGCAGTGTCCAATTATAATGTCCTGCGATATATTTTATTTTTCTGGATTTCTTTGGGGTTAAAAAATCCCTGTCGGCAGGGCTTAGAAAGTGTTGTCTTTATCCACCCCCAAACAAAAAAGGGAGTGTCCTGGTATGACACTAAACTGCATCTGATAAGGAGGCTCCAATTCTGAATCTCGGAGGAATGTGGAGTATTCCTTCACTGCCATAAATCGCCGGTCCACTCTGACCTGGATCGGTAGAACCTGTTAGGTTCTCCCAAAAGGCTGTATAGATCAGCATATGAATTTTTTAGCATTAAATAGTAATACTTGAAAGCATATAATTATACAAAGAAATGATTATCATTATGTAGAAATAGTTACTTAAACCATATAATGAATTATTAGTATTTGATAAAAACACTGAAACCATTTAACCGTGTATAAATTATTTGTTTTAGATTGGTCTACTTGGTATCATAAAAATGTGCTCAAACTTTTTGTATTAGATAGGAATACTTGATATCACTTAATTTTGGGTTAGAAAATGATTATAAACAAATTAGTGCAGTTGTAAAATACAAAATGCATTGGAACACTGAAAATACAATTATGATTATTATCAAACGTTCACAAATGAATCAAACATCGATATTAAATAACCCGTATGTAGTATAAACCAAACCAAAGCAAAAAGCATGTTAATCACCTTTGTAGAATCTTGATTCGTTACTTAAATTGCTGTAGTATGCATATCCTTGCTTTCTGATTTTTATTGACTTTTATATAGGTAGACCACTTTTTAATATGCCGGAATAATTAACTAAAAGTATTTTGACAAATTTTGCCATTCAAACTGAAATTAAACGAACATCTATCTATCTATCTATCTATCTATCTATCTATCTAGTTAAATGCTATATGATAAATTTTATCTTTGACCTTTCGGAATGACGATTTAAACTGTAGTGCATTTCAATTTTATGAGAACTGAACTGTCTTTATACTGAGTAAAAAAAATAGAGAATAATCACGACTTGCATTTATTTTCTATTTCGATCTGATAAATGTCTTCCATATACTTATACTATGTGTATTATAATTCTGCTTATTCATTCATTCAAACACACGTTGCTCTTATCTACAATTCCTCCCCGCAGCCAAATGGGATATTCTTCTACATCTCCTCTTGATTTTTATTTTGTTCCATGGAATTTCCACGGGTCATTTTAGTGAAGCATTATGGTTATGTAGAGGTTCACTGCTGACATATTTGAAATTACCTGGAGAATTTAACCATGACTTATCAGCAGCTTCAATTAATCATTCATGTGATTACCTACACTTGAATTTATGTCGTCGATTCACCGATTATATCAAGATAAAAACTTTAAAGTATATAAAAAAGTATAATGGAAAATAACTGGTGTAAATGAAACATTGCGAAAATATTTTTAAAAAATGTTTATATTGAATGATTGCTCCAGCTGTTATACTAACAACATCGATAGAAATAAGTAACACTTATTACTTATTATTAGAGACTGCATGAAAGTAGGATCGTGCCAAATTTTACTTGGCTGGCGTAAAACAAAATCAATAAAGAAGAAATAATGGAAAAAACGGAAAGACGCTGAAGATGAAAAAACTTTGTGAATTGGAGGGTAAGTAAAAAAAATGGGTGAGTATGGCTTGCGAGATAATGAATAAGTGAAATGAATTGTTTGATAGAAAGCCAAATCGTAAATGCATTGTGATTAGAGCTTCATATATATATATATATATATATATATATATATATATTCAACTAAGAATAATCAGTATTACTTAAGGGAAAATAAGTTGAAATATGACAACAAAGTTTAAATATATACCTCGGTATATGTATATATATATATATATATACTCTATTAGATAGATAGAGTATATCTATAGCTATATATAGATGGATATACACTATTTATCTTGGTTTTCCCGTAGCAACCTTTTTCAGAGTGATTGATCAAACGCATGAATAAACGGAAAGGCAAGTCACTATTTTCTTCATTTTGTGTATTTTCATTGACAGAAAAGACAAAAAGAAGGATGAAATAAAAACATACAGACAGACATATATATATATATATATATATATAGAGAGAGAGAGACAGAGACAGAGAGACAGAGAGAGAGGGAGAGAGAGACAGAGAGACAGAGAAAGAGGTTGGAAAGATGAATTGATGTGTAGTAGGAGATATTTGATTCAGATTCTAGGAAAAGCAGTGTAGAGGAATAAAAGCTAGCTCAGAGGTAGCAAATAAGAAAGGAAATGAAAGAAATCGAATGAAAAAAAGACAAACAACGACAAGAAGCAATTTTATCTTCATTGTTTGGTGTTAGTTCTTGGGGAATTATTCGAAACACGTCGTTTTATTTGTCAGAAAACCACTCAAGATCCACTTTGAAAAGTTTGCAGTAATTATTTTCCAGTCCATTAGAAACATACGCAGGAAAAAAAAATCGTAGTCTCTTTAAACTAAATGTTTGAAAATGCTTCATCGACTTTTTTTTTTGTTTGTTTTTCAAATGATCAAGATGTTAATTCATATTATTTGGAAATTGCTACCAAATCTGATGTTTTTCTCTTCTTTAGTAGTCACTACTTTTGCAGATACCAATTTAAGTTCCAACCTTAGAGTTGTGGATAGCTAGCTTGTTATAAGATCTATAAAATAATGAGACTGCATAATAAATTATCATTAACTTAATTACAAGCTTTATCTTCTTCAAAATAGTTCTCTTTTGAAGTCAAACACAGATGAAGAAATTTGTGGCGCATTTGTGAATGAAAATTAATTGATAGATAGGATAGATAGATAGATAGATACGTGGTGCATTCAATAAGTTTCCAGACTTTATTTTTGTTCAGGTATCTAAAATTGTCGTAGACTCTGGAAAATTCAGTATCTTATTGCTATACGTCTTATGAGATGACTGACCAATTTTTATGATTACAGGTTCAAATGAACATCTACAGCAGCAATTGGAATACACCCTACTAAAGCCTGATTGTCACAGCTGGTGGATTTCAAAAATGCAATCTGACACTTTAGAAGAACGATATGCAATAAAATTCTGTTTTAAACTTGGAAAAAATGCCACAGAAACGTGTGGAATGCTTCAGACTGCTTTTCGACCATTTTGCATGAATCGAGCATAGGTTTTTGAGTGGCATAAGAGATTAAAGGAAGGCAGGGAGTCTGTGAGGGATGATGAGAGGTGTGGAAGGAGTAAGGAAGTCAGAACACTAGAGTTGATTAGTTTTAAGCGAGTTCAAGAAGAGATTCGGTCGGAAAAGGCCAACACTCTTTAAATCGGGTCAGTGGCATTTCTACCAGGACAATGCACCAGTCCACAACTCCATCCTTGTCACAGACTATTTGACCAAGGTGGGCATCAAGGCAGTTTCTCACCCTCTCTATAGTCCAGACCTTGCTCCCTGTGACTTTTGGTTATTCCCTAAGCTCAGAGGCTGTCGTTATGAGACAATTGAGGAGATAAAAGAGGCTGTGACAAAGGTCATTGACACGCTCACACAAGAGGACTTCAATGGTGCCTTCCAGAAGTTGTTGGAACGGTACAACAAGTGCTTTGAAGCCGGAGGAGGTTACTTCGCAGGGGACTAGAATTTCATGTGTGTACTATCAATAAAAGTGCCTACACGAAAAAGTCTGGAAACTTATTTAATGATCCTCGTAGATAGATATGTTTTGACTCAGACAGATAGATAGAGAAATTTAGATAGATAGATCTTCATAAATACGTTTTATGTTTTCAGCTTGTATGTTTGTGCGTATCTTTACGTGTAGAATAGATAGATAGATAGATAGATATGTTCAGAGTGAGACAGAGAGATAGAGATTGAGATAGATAGATATATCTGTTATTATGTGTTATTTGTCAGCGTGCGAGTGTATGCGTGGCTTTGTGGATAGATAGATAGATATGTTACGATTAAAATAGATAGATAGATATCAGTTTCAGTTTCTTTATTTAATGGCATATCCACCTTCCTGGATTATTCCATGCCAAAGCCATTCTTGTAGCACAGCAGCGATACTATTTAACTCAAAGCTGGGGAATAATGGGGTTCATACCTTTCCCAAGGGTACTAGTCCGAATTGAACGTAATAGCACGACTGGAGTTCAAACTCGTTTGATTTGAAGCCACAGTCCAGCACTTTAGCCATTACGCCACGGGGACTCCCCAGATCGATAAGGTCTCGCTGGGATAAGTAGATAGATAGACAAATCTGTATTTGGTATGTTTTCAGTATGCATATGTGTGTATGTGTATGTGTTAGATAGAGAGTATATGAGAGAGAGAGAGAGAGAGAGAGAGAGAGAGAGAGAGAGAGAGGGGGAGAGAGTGCTAAGTGATTGCTAATCGTCGGATGAAGAGGTAAAAACACAAAAATAGGACCTTGTTGCTTTACTCTCTCCGTTCAGTCATTGATACCGTCGAAGTAGGAAGAAATGGATAACTGTGGAGTACGCTCCGTCATTCTCGTTGAAACCTACACTACTCGTATCTTTTATTCATTCCTCATTCTTGGTTGACGAAAACGTTTGTCTCCTCAAACCCGAGCCACGAAAAGAGAAAAAGTGGCAAAATCATGAAATCCGTCATTTTATATTGGAGTTCACAGAACATGCCTGCCCACTTTCGCTTTGGGTCAGTGACATCGTCTGGGCAGCCCCTGTCGCAGTGACCTTGACAAAAATGGGTCCGAATTGATAGATCTAGCGTGTCTTGTTACACCCAATTCTTTGGAGGGGTTTTTGAATTATTTCAGTTCATCTTTCTACTGGTTGCTGGCCCTTATGATAACTTATCTGGTAATATTCTATTACTATGTTACACGATTCGATTAATGGAAACAGTTCTGGAATTGTAACTGATACTGATTTTAGTTAATTCTTTATGACCCGAAATATGTTCTCAACAATTTTCAAATTACATCCATGAAACCGCATTTTACCAACTTCACTACTTTCTTGATCAACCATACGCGTCGGAATTAGCTATTGTTGTGAGTTCGATCCTTACCAGATTCTCTACTTTTGTGTGTCGATGTTTAAGCTAAACTTTGGAAATATACTTCTATTACTGAACATTTATGCATAGTCTTAAAACACCGAGTTTTGTGAAACTTGTGTTATGCTCGAAAATTCAGTCACAATACGAAACTGCCATACCCCTCACAAAAAAGACTCCCACCCTAAAAATAGGAGCAATAAATTCATATCTATTTTTCCATCATTTCTGGAATAGGATCAGTCCAGGACAAAACGGCTATCTACTTGTACATAAAATACAATGTGATATCATATATATATATATATATATATATATAGCTATTCTCGCAAAAATGGAGAGACCTGGTATGACACTAAACGGAATATGATAGTGAGGTTCCAGTTTTAGAGAGTGTGGAGTACCCCGGGTCCACTTTGTCCTAGAATGGTTGTACTTCTTTGAGTCTCATCTATGTGCCAAACAGAATTGTTTTCAAGATATCCATATTCAATAAAACTATGAGATTAGACCATGTAAAAAAACCTCTTACGAAACTACACAAAAAAAATGGACATAAAATAACTCTTGATGAGTTGACATGCCGTTAAAATGAATGAATGAATGAATGAAATTAATTTTATCACAAGTCTATGTATTTAAAAGATATACAAATTTTCCCCGAACAAGTTATTTGTTTTTTACTTGATTGTATTCAACTTCCTGGCGAGAAATATCATAAAAACGGATTTTAACTCATTACCTTGAATGGTTTTATTTTCTATTCATACCAGAAAATGATGTTTTAGATGAATTTTACAGACATTGTTCATGATAATGTTACACGAAGAAAAGAATTTCAGGCCCATAAAAATCAACCCGAAAAATAATAGAACTTAATCTCACTCAAATGAATAGATTTCTAGCTGGAATAACAAAATCGTTTTTAAAAATCTCAAATAGATTTAACTCCCTTTTTTTCAAAGAATAGATTTTTGTTCCAGCCTAACAAAATTTTGACAGTAAATAATTATTTTCAGTTAATTATAATTATATTAATTATATGAGGAAAGTTTAATTGTACGATATCGGACCCAAAATATTTGAGCTCCATTTAAGCTTTGGTGCCTGCTTGTGCCCCCAATCTCTCTTTCTCTGTCACTGACCAGGTATTGAGCAGTAAGCATCAAATTTCTAGTGGCGTGTAATTAACCTAGATCAAAGACATTTGTTAAAAAAAACAACAACATATAAAGAGAATAGTTCTGTTTTTCCTTTTTTGTAGAATGATCAGCTGTCAAGTATCACCTGAGAAAACTCACTGAATCACAGCGATTTCATAAATTGTACTCGGGAAAAATTGTAGTTGGATATTAAAATTCTTCTTATAGTCTAAATTATACCTCTAGTAAACTATATTAAATATGAGCCTGAGTAACATTGATGATCTAGAGTCACCATGCAAGTTTGAGTAAAAACTATAATTCCTCAATATGCTGTACGTTCAGTTACAGTTACAATATGCTGTACGTTCAGTGATTTTTTGAATGAGAAAGTGCGGAAATACGCAGACCATTGTCCAAAATTTTCAACCAGTTGTCAATATTCTATATTTATTTGGTTTCAGTTAAATTCACTACTTATTAGAATTGTTTTTGAATGATGACATCTACAGAAATAATTTAATAAAGTCAGTAGAAGTGATCATAATTCAATGCCATAAACTGTCAAAAAAAGTACACTCGCAGGTTATTAGAGGTTAAAGATTTTTTTTTCAAACTGAAACCGTTTTCTGAGTTTTTCTATTTATAAGCAAGTGAGGAAACTCATAAGATGATGGAGAGGATAAAGGTGTAGCAGGAAGAAGGAGAGGGTTTAAAGTCAAATGTTTCATAAAAAAAAAATTTAAACGGTTTCAGTTTGAAAAAGTTCTTAGAAATAAAAAGAACGAAATATCACGCATCAAAATCGGATTTAAGTGTTTGATTTATTCAACTTTCCACATATTTCTCATATATATATATATATATATATATATATATATATATATATATATATATATCATGTCGTGCCGCTTTCACAGATTTCGTGAATTTCTCTCGCCATTCGTCTCTATTATCCATCGCTTCCGGCAGGTTTTCTAGTCTACATCTTGTGTTCGCACAGAACTGTGGTAGATAAGTTCTACCTGGTCATCAAACACTTGCTGTTCCGTGTGAAGGACTCCATAGGAGAATATCACTTATGAGTTCGTTCTTTTTCTCCAGCAGTGTTCCGTATGTCTTGTTCGGCTAATTTGGATGGTTTTTGAGATGGGACGTAGATGGCCGTATAGCTGGTGTTTTATGGGATGTTTCTTCAAGGATTTGTTCAATATAGGTCGTAGCATTCTCGTGCAATTGCCGTCAAGCTTTTTTTTATACGCTTTGTCAGCGTCCATATGCTGCATCCTTACAATATTATGGACACAACCGGCTTCGAAAAATTACGTTTTATTTTATCGGATAGAATAGCTGACCATGCCTTCGCTAGTTGCATATTGATTTCGTTTTCCGTAGATGAGACATTGCTTCCAATGTCGGTAAAATTGTCCGCTAGTTTTAGAGAACCATCATTTAGTGTGGCGATGTCACTTCTTTGATTAAAGCGCATGAACTCCGTTTTGTCTGTGTTCTCATGGGGGTATATGCCACCTTCCAGAATATGCTGTTGGGATTCGGCCTTGACGGGAGTAGTTGCCAGAAGTGCTATGTCATTAGTATAGTCTGCGTCCGTAATAGTTCGTGAGGGGTATTGTCTGCTTCTTGCCTTTTCGAGTGTTATGCCAATTTCTTTCATTGAATCTGTCGACGTTCGAAGTACGTAGTCTTGGCTGATTATGAACAGGTATGGGACTGATGTGTCCACTTTGCAGAACATTTGCGTCAATCTTAACGAAATTAGTGTCTCTATCCGGTGAGCGAACTTTTACTTTCGTGTTTTTATAGAGTATCATTATGGTCGCGACGGTTTCTTTGTGGAGGCAATAAGGCTAGAAGTAGTAGCTTTATCTTCCCTCTGTGTATGGAGGAAAATGACTTGGAGAAATCTACAAATGATAGTGTCGTCTCGACACCTTGAATTTGCCGGAGAGTCAGAATTTGTGATGTTGTGGATCGATATTTCCGAAAACCATTTTGATTCTTCCAATTTCATGTTCGATTTTCATGTTTTGATTTTCTCAATTTCATGTTCGATGTGGTTGAGTAGCAGAACATTGTAAATTTTAGTCGCTATGGAAATAAGGGTTATACCTGGGTAGTTTTTAACAATTCCGAGGTCACCTTTCTTGGGGAAAGGAAAGATGTAGCCCTTTGTCCATCTGTCTATTGTATTCTGGTTATATACAGCGTTGCAGTATCGGAGCAGTATGTCGTCGAATTTCCTTGTTTTCTATACTTCTGGTGGTATTTCAAGACCAGCAGCTACCTGTTTTTAATTTTTGTTAATACTACGAGTTCTTCTTACGTAAACTGTTCTAGTTTGATATCTAGTTAATTACTAATCCTTTTCTTGGTAAGTTCATCCGTAACTGTTGGGAATTTTCAAAGTAGATTCTTGAAATGTTCTTTCCACAAGTGCATTCGTTCTTCTTGGCTGGCAGCTTTTAGGTTTAGCTCTGAAGGTACTCTTCCTTTTACTCACATCATTTACTATCTGCCACGCTATCCGAGATTGTCTATCTTTAACCGAGTTTCTAATCTTATTGATCTGGTCTTAAATGTATTCTGTTTGTTCTTCTAGGTATTTGCTAGTTTATTCACTTTGTGCCTTCTTAAGTTTCTGAACGTTGTCATTAGTTAGGTTCCTTTTTTTGAATAGGGATGCGGTTTTCACGTTGTTACGCTTTTTCTTAACTACTAATGTCTCCCATGGAACTCTATGTTTTGCTCTTAGTTTGGTTGGTATGCTTTTTGCAGCCGCTTCCATGTGGGCATTGACGAAGTTCTCGTATTCGTCATTCGGAGTAAGTGTTTCTGATATCTCCTGAAGTGCGTCAAATTTGTTTCTTAGTGTTATCGTATATTTATCATTAATATTTCTATTGTTAAGTTGGGACCAGTCATAGTGCGCAGTTTTGGTTGTTTGAGTCGCATTCCAGCGTAGACACAGACGTACCTTTGCTGTGACAATTCCGTGATCGAAAGACACCTTCAAAAGAGGAGTATGCCTCATAATTCAGAGCGATATTAATCCATTTCTTATTGATAAGAATGTTGTCTGTGTTTTAGCATTATTTGCGCAAGTGTAGGTCCATAGTTTTCCTTTCCTTTTCTGACATTTTGTATGAAGGCATGTTCGTCCATTTTCTAGAGTGAAATTCGTTTGATGTTTCCCGTTTCTGTTTGATCAGTTGTGTAAGCTGAATTTGTTGTTTACGTTTTTACCTATTTGGGCATTCACATTTCCACTGATGATTCGGACGTTGTGTTTAGGGACACCATGAATAAAGGAGAATAGCTCGTTATAGAAGGTGTCGAGATTCGTTTCAATACTAGCATTGGTAAGGCTGTAGCAGGAGATGATCGTTGTGCTAGAGTTGCCGTTAAATGTAGCTACCATAATTCTGGGTTGTATTTTCTCGATGCTGTCAAGTGATTTTAGGGCGTGAGGATTTGAAAAGCATTCCTACATCCCATACAATGGTGTTGACAGAGGTTTTTCGTGCAGATGCTGAGATAAACATCAATCCATTGCCAGGATCATAGTATTTTATTTCTACCTCAGTATGATGGTATCTGTGCTCTTGTAAGCATACTATGTCTATGTTATGCTCTATCGCAGACGCTGTCAGCTCCGGTAGTTTGCCGACATTTTCTTAAAGATATATGTATTGAGCTTTTACATTCAAATATTTTTTGTGTGTATTTGTGTTCTGTAGCTAATTCTTCGAACACTGGGGGCCAGAACTTCAACCTCAGCAGAACGTACCTTTTTTTTTAACCCGCGCCAAGTGCGACGCGACTGGGACACATGGTTTAAGTGAGAACCATGGTAATCTTTCGGTGGCTGTATCTTAACCTCATCAATAGACACCCACCCAAGATGAATAGCTGTAGTTTCCTGACCGAACTATTTGATCCTGGACGTTAACCTACGGGATTCGTCTGTCCAGCATCTGGTGGAGCACGCCGTTGACCCGACCCTAGGTTCATCCGCCTTCACATCCACCATGCTGTTTCCCCATGGCCTCCTTGCTTTAACTTGTAGGTCAAGTAAAATTATTTTCCTTTCCCCTCTTTTTTCTTTCCTTTGCCCTCCCCATCGTACATTCCTGAAGTCTTAACTTAGTATAAGTCCATAGTTAAGCTATTTTGAAAATTCAGATAATTGTAAATCTCCGAGCTAGCATTTCAGGGTCATTATATGGGCTTGCGCTAATTAAAGCAGACGGCTAGTGGGAACTCGCTATTGTTAAGATTAACCCCGTTAAAGATTATATCCTTCTAGTTTTCATTTTATATCTGGTTTCAGTCACTTTGTAATCTATCCTTATTTACGGATTCTACCAATCTTTAAGATATCCTATTTTTACAAAGACTCGCTGTACAGAGTTTGAAAGAGAAGTAAAAAAATCATTTTTACTAGTGCCTGAAAAATTAAAATTCTTGGTTTCTTGGTTTCTTGGATTTTATGGCATATCAATATTTGTAGGTAATTTAACGCCAAATCCATTTTTATGTAAATAATCTGTTCTTTTTAAAACAATTCAGTTTAGCATAAGTACAGTTTAATGGTCAAAAACATTTCTATTTCAAACTATTCAAGCAGTTATATGCAACAATTCAGTTAGGTGTAAATACAGTTCTAATGTCGAAAAACAGTTCTATTTCAAATAATTCAGTTGAGCATAAGCACACAGTTTAAATGTAAGTTCGGTTTAATTGTCAAAAACATTTCTATTTCAAGCTATTCAGTTTATTCAAACAATCCAGTTTAGCATTAGTATGCTTTTAGTTCTATTTAACCCATAGATAGGGCCCTTATCAAGTGCTACCACTCCGGGCCAGAGTGGACCTTGGAGCGATGGCAATGAAGGGGTACTCCGTATTCCTCAAAGCTCCAGTGTTGTTGGAACCTCACCATCAGATTGTTTAGTGTTATATTCAGGACACTCGTTAGGGGGTGGGGTCTTACCCCTCTGCAGAGGTACAGTCAGTGTATTCTACAGCCCCAGCAGACTGGGCAAAAACTAAAATTCAAATTAACAGATTCATCTTCACATTTAAATCTTTCATAATATTCAGCAAAGATTTTACTTTCATAGACAAAATGAAATCTAAAACATGCATTTAGAATAGTTTTGTTGAAAGACTAAAAAAATCCACTCGTCGAGTAACTTTTTTTTCCATTCAAAACACGAGTCAAAAATTTTTCTTTTTTTCTTTTTCGTTTTCGGGACTGCCAGTCGCCTATTCAATGCCTGGGGAATGACGATAGGAGTTTATCTTATTTTTTAAGCAGTAGTTTAACTACCTTTATAATTGATAAATACACCGAATCTAAGTGAATATCTTAGAAAATTAGTTCAAAATTATAATTGGCCTAACATGAGGCGTTAATGAAACTTATCAAAGCAATATATAATTTAATAGTGTAGTTCAGATGCTAGAAGAATTTATATATATATATATATATATGTGTGTGTGTGTGTGTGTGTGTGTAATAAAACGTTAAATACAAATGACAAATGTTTGCCAAAAAAAGCGCCCGACTTTACTCATGCAAAACAGGTATAAAACACAGGAAAATATCCAATTATAAACACGAGGAACCCGTTACTTTAATTAACATATTGTGCGCACAATCTTCAGAAGGAAAAGTGGGTAAAGTGGAAAATTACTTAATTATATCGTAGTTTATATCTATGCACTAAGATGGAAGTACCTGTGACACCCACACACGTGAGAAATCACACACATTCACATACCCACATATATAATCATGAAATCGTATCAATAGCACAGAACCCTTAGCTCTTCCTCTTTCTCTCTCTAGCCATCTCTTCTTATCATCAATCATCCCTGATAGGTCCTCTCGACTGCATTCAGTGTCTGTGCAGAGCTTATGTATATAAATCTTTGCTGATTTGCTGATCTTATGGGTTCATGTTCAGGAATCCACTGGAAAACCTCTCTTGTGAATTCGTCCTTACATCACCGGCAGTCCCCAGCATGTCTTGTTTGTTTTACTTCAATAGTTTGGGAGATGGGAGGCTAGTGGCCTTACAGCAGCTGTTTTAACAGTTGATGCTTTCAGAATTTATTCAAAATACATAAATATAGCAATAGAGCTGTTCAAATAGAGGAGAATAAATATACAATTAGTAAAGTGTTGAATGACACATGTGAAAATTTTTAGTATATTTGCACTTTGATAGCAATTCGTTTCTTTTGTTCAGCAATTTGTTTTCATCATATTCAAGGGTGCAGACTTTATCTTCTAGTTATTGTTATTTCGTTTCTAAGCTTTTGCTTTTGCCATGATATCTGATTTTATTATATTATTATATAAGCGACGTACTTATAGTGTTCACTATTTTATATTTTTCTGAGTTCTGGCAGACATCATTTCACGTGAGAATAATATTGAAATAGAAAATGGATAGGAAAAAAAATATAACAAAAAGTAGAACAATTATTTCCCACCACACTTCCATACTTCTGGACGATTTTTTATTTTTTCCTTTAGATATTCCATTTCTGTTGGTCAAGTCTTCGATGAAATTTGATATGCTTGATGGTGGTTGTAGCCTCCCCCACTGTCTACTTAGTCATTGCCCAGATATCCCCAAAATGAATCACAGTCACAGCAAATAACCCCTGCCACCGCAACTCTGATATATATCTCTACTCCTCTCTTACTTTCTTTTCTTTCTAACCTACCTTTGACCCCGTCCTATTTTCCTCCTAACTGGTGCATTGGTCTAGTGGGTATAGTGTTTGCCAAGGGTCCGGGAAACCTGGGTTCAATCCCAGGTCACGTCATACCAAAGACTTTAAAATGGTACTTGATACCTCCTTGCCTAACACTCACTAATATAAGGTACGTATCTTGGGTAAAGCGGAGTAATCCAGGGAAAAGAGTCGCGCCCTCCTCTACATCTCAGTGAGATAGCAATTGAAAAGGGAGTCTTCTGGTTGCCCTCGTCTGCGGTCACCAACTTTACTTTTTACTTATTTTCCTCTTATGCTAAACTTTTGAAAAACTCGTCATTCTGATGAATTCTTTCCGAAACAAAGACGAAATACCATTTTTGAATCTGTTATCAGTGTTTTGGTTTATCCACTTTCTATTTATTTTTCTCATATATATATATATATATATATATATATATATATATATATATATATTATGCTACCTTAACAACAGAATTCTTCATTTTTCTGTTGCGAAATCAGGTTTGTTTGTTTGGGTTTTATGGCATATCAAACTTTGTAGGTTGCCAAATCCATTTTTATTCAAATAAACAGTTCTATTTAAAACAATTGATTTTAGTATAAATAAACAGTTTAATTGTGAAAAAAATCTATTTCAAGCTATTCAATTAAGCCAAACTGTTCTATTTCATAAAATTTACTTTAGTGTACGCATAATTTTTTGTTTATTCAAAGTGGTCCAAACAGTTCTATTTCAAACAATTCAGTTTATCACTGTTTTATTCTATTTGACCCATAAATAAGACCCTATCAGGTGCTACCCCTCCGGGCCAGAGCGAACCTGGGAGCAATGGTAATGAAGAGGTACTCCGCATTTTCCGAAGCTCCTGCATTACTGGAACCCCACCATCATATCCAGGACACTCGTTGGGAGGGTTCTTTTATTCGTCTGCAGAGATGCAGTCGGTGTATTCTACAGCTCCAGCCGACTGGGCAAGAAACCAGGTTTCGTGACCGATATATATATATATATATATATATATATATATATATATATATATATATATATATATACTTAGTAAAACTCAACAGATCTAGTCTGTTGAATTTTACCAAATATTATTGATATATTTGTTCTGCATGTGAGTTTTTTAAAATGTATTTTTATATATTCATATATTATATTATGAGAGTCATGCATTGAGCGCTCTATTTGAAAATGATAATGCTATATATTCTTTATGGATTATTCCATTTAAATCTATTCATAGACTTAATATACATCACATTATATATATATATATATATATAATACAACGAAGCAGAAGAGAAAATAGATCTCTTTTCTATTATCTTTTACTCTTTTATATTTTCTTTTCTCATTGTACTTCTATATTCAGCCTTCTCTGCATTAATCTTTTTTTATTATTTTCTATTTACTCCCAATTCGTTTTCTGTTCCCGTTTTTCTCTTATTCATTTTTACTCAAAGTATCTGTAAGGATATTAGTCGACCAATGTTCCTGTGTTCTTTACTAGCCAACGTGACTGATGCGAACACTATGCACAGATAGTGCCGATCCACATGAAAATAATCTCGTCAAAATAACTGGATCTTTATTAGTATAAATAAGATATTTCCAATGTATTTAATGTTCTGTTACAGTAGTTTTGTAAAGTTTTATGCTAAAGGGAATCATTTGTGCAGAAATAATACGATTTCCAAATCAAAATTGATGTTTTAGCATGCCTTGCCTAAGGATGGAATAAAAACCGCTCTTTTAGCAATCCCTTTTTGATGTGAAACTAAAGCTCTTCATAGTTGACTTCATATTAAATACAGAGAGGACAACGTATATGCTCCGTAGTTTAGAAAGGTCAGAACCAAACCAAAGGGAGTTTCTTTCGGTTCATAGATATCGACTTTGTGATTTTCCTCATCCTAAATAAATCCTAAACAACTGATCTCCTAACTTAGTTGCATTAGCCAATGTGAACCATCCTCAATAACAACGCCTACATACGGAAATGAAAAGCGAGGTTAATCATATTAAAGATCAACACAAGGAGCTACTTTAAGTATCATTCTAATTAACTGATTGCTGTCGTCACAATATCGTTTAGGTGCTCTATCACATATGTGCTATCTGATTTTATTTGAAAAGCAACTAATATAACTGAATATAACTAAACTGAAATGCCAAACATCTAGAAACATTTACCTAATAGTGTGTAGATCCTCTCTTCGCCTGGATAACGGTGGCTACATGACATGACACAAGGCCTGCGAGACGATAAGATTGTTTTATAGGCGAATCTATTCAAACTCATTCAAGGTCTAACAATGTTTGAATTGTATTGATTGATTTTAACGGCATGTCAATTTGTCTATAATTATTTTATGCCTTGAAAATCACCTTCATTGAACGTTCATATTTACATTATTTTTTGAGTAGTTGTTTCTTAAGAGTTTTTTTTTTGCACGCAGTCTCATCAAATATGAATGATTCTTTAAACAGATATATTTGATCCATGACTAAAATTAAAAAACTTACACAAAATAACTACACAATAAATGTGAATATGAACATGCAATTTAGGCAATTCCCTAACTTCTCGGCATAAAATAACCGAAGACAAGTTGAAACACTGTTGAAATATTAATCAATTAACCAATCAATCAACCAATAGATCAATTAATCAGTTCAGTGGGCTAATTCCATCATTTTTGTCAAGGGTAGAATTATTAGTAACCACTTTTTTTTATACAGCTCAGTTCTGTTGTTATAAAGTCTTTTATATCCAAGGATAGAAATTGTAGAAGCAGGTTATTCTCGAACAGTCGGTTCACTGACTTGCAGAAACTACTCATACAATTAAGCATGACAAATTATTCATTGTTCGGTGCGATAACCGTCTATTGTTGCCTGACCAACACACATAAAAGCTACCTTCTCGCAGCTAAGCCATTAAAGACTCGCAATATTCAAAAGCGTGGACATTGGATAACTTGTAGGTTACGAGGAGGACATTTAATTTTATCAGGTGTTTCCAGAGCAACTTTGATGTGGTCACTGTTGCTTTCAAGGCAACAATGACCACTGGATACGTGTGCTATGATGTGATCATTACATTTCTTCCTTATTTGCAAATTATTGGGGATAGGTTGGTCATGTGCACTTTGCTTGACCTGAAAGTCAGGAACAGATGGTTGATGTGCTGCCTGTCTTGATACCCGGAGGAAAAGAATCGAGTGATAAGCACAGTGGCGCTAATTACACACGTTAGATACTGCTCTTAGAGATGTTGTAATGAACATATTACCTTTAAAGAAATATTACAGAATATTGATGAGAGCGTTCTTCTTCTTCTTTTTCTTCTTGTTATTCGTGATGATGACGATGATGAAGTTACTCAGTAAAATATGCAGCATATTATTTAAAAAGTAGACTGGCACCGCCAAATAACTCAAGTTACTCCAAGAGATGCTCTGAACGAACTAGCAGAGTAACGTAACGATCTACTAATTCATGAGATTGATTTGATGATAATGATGTTGATGAGGCAGTAAATAGTGAGATTCTGTTAGATTCCTCTTAGCAACAACAAGTAATCGTAATGTCAAAGAAAGAATATTATCTTGAATTTTATTATCATTCCGCTGTTAGCAGTTTTAATCTCAACTACTGGTGTTGTTCGTAAATCATCATAGCAGTGACTTTAAACTTTAAGTTTTCCCTAAAATTATGTGCAATTTCAAAGACTGCAGACTTTTCACGAGAATCAATGTTATATGGGATTCCTGGCAGTCCTAAGAATATATTGATTCTATTGAATATGGTGCCTATTGCCTTAATGGCTGTAGAAATAACTTGTTCCGAGCTCCGATATTCGTGATTGTTAAAGTTTATTATTATCATTTCAAACTTTGTGAGTTTTTCACACCTGTTTTAACTAGTGATTTTTCCCTGGGTCTGAGTGACAGCGAGTCTACTCAGATCTCCAGGACTTTTCAAAGTATTCTAGCTGGTCTTTACAATGCTGTAGTCAGTATGGTCTGGATTATTCCTTTTATTTCTAATTCCTTCTGTTTCCTTTTCAAGCCCCTAGAGACCATTACAAGCTCTCTATCTTCAAACGGTGTAACCGCTATCTTCTTGTTCCCAAACTTATTCAGTTCTCAGGCAAGATCTAAGTATTTTTCCAATTTTTTTCTTTAGTTTTCAATCGGTGGTCTGCAGAAACAGTAAAATCAACTAGATGAAAAAATTGATTTTTCTTGTTAATTAAAACTAGATCTGGTTTTCTAGCTAGGATTGAGTGATCGTTTTTATCTCAAAGTCCCAAAGAATTCTATGCGTCTCCTTTCTTAAGGCAGATTCTGATGTGTTAGTATGAACAAATTTTAATCTCTTAAACAATTCTAAGTGAATCATACTTTCTACCCAGTCTTGTGCCTCGCCTTGTATTCCTTTTGTGTCAGTTTGCTACGTTCGCTTTATTATCAATAACTGGAAATCTCAGTATGATTGTGTAATAATGTAACTGTAATCCAGCTAAAACGGCACATGTTATTCACCAACGCATTTTTAATTTTTGCTTTGATATAATAAGTACTTATGTATTATTTTGTGCTTCTATTGTTTGTGATTCAGTTTCTCTCTTTGAGTTCCCCATTTGTTACCATATCTAGATATCTATCTCATGAACAATGTTCTTAGATATATGGCTTCAAATATCCCTGATAATAATAGTTTTTAAACAGATCGATTTGGCCTTATACTACTACTACAGGTCAGATCAGACCTGGTAGTAATGATAATAAAAGGGTGACTTTGCATTCCATTGAGCTTCAGAACGGGAGCCTCACCATTAGGACACTAATCGGGTAGGGTTAGGATGAAAATAATGTTTACAGGAACTGAGGTTAGAGGATAATGCAAATGATGTGGAAGAGCAGCTGAAATTGTTCATGTAAAAATGACAGTGAAACAAAAGAGGCAATAGTTATTGGTATATATATATATATATATATATATATATATATATATATATATATTCTTTAAGAAAAACAAAAACCAGTCACATTAGGATTATAAATTTATTTCCATCCTGTTATGGGTTTTGATATAAATCAAAAGCACCAAAAAATAACAGAACCTCTTCAGATCCATTTTTGATATTTTTGGTGTTTTTGATTTATATCAAAACCTATAACAGGATGGAAATAAATTCATAATCCTAATGTGACTGGTTTTTGTTTTTCTTAAAGAAACTATTGCTCTGTAATGTCAATTACATTAAGCTCTTTACCAGGAAAATTTAAATGTTCACTGTTGAATGGTATTTTTGTCCTGATGGAATTACTCCCAACACCAGTTTAACTGGACCGAATACTATATATATATATATATATATACGTGCTTGTGACTACCCAATGTTTTTCAATAATTGGGAAAATTATACAACTATTTTAAAACGATATGAAATTTTTAAAATATTTAAAAAAATGAATAGATTAAATTAAAAAATAATGAATTTATGAAATCACAATTATTTTTCATACACATACGGCTTTAAATTGACAAAATTGGACTTAATATCAATGATAATTTAACAATATTACAATTATAGAATTTTTCATTACTTATGACTCAAGTTCAAATCCTGGGTGAGGTTGTTTGCGTTCTATTTCTCGCTAATGCCATTGAGAAAGACATTCATCTGTCCCCTCTTCTATGAGTAAATAGTAGGGCAGACTGTCTTCTTTAGTTTCGGCAAGGCAATCAGTATGAGGAAAGGAAAACGGGATTCGAACCAGCTATATTCTTCTTGCCCAATCGGCTGGGGCTGTAGCATACACCTACTGCACCTCTGCAGAGGGATAAGACACCCCCAACGAGTGTCCTGTTTATGACTCTAAAGAATCTGATGGTGAGGTTCCAGTAATGCTGGAGCTTTGGGGATTGCGGAGAACACTTTTATTGCCATTGCTCCCAGGTCAACTTTGTCCCGGAGTGGTAGTACCTGATAAGGGGCTTATCTATGGGTTAAATAGAAGTAAACCGTGGTTTCTTGACTTCACTGTTTTTTTTAAAAAGGTATTGTTTAAAATAGAACTGTTTTTGACATTAAAACTGCGTACTTATGCTAAACTGAACTGTTCGAAATAGAACTGTTTTGACATCTAAACTGTGTACTTATGCTAAACTGAATTAAAACTGTTTTGACATTAACTCTGTGTATTGCCTAGTCGGCTGGGGCTGTAGAATACACCGACTGCACCTCTGCAGAGGGGTAACCTCCCCTAATAAGTGTTCTTGATATGACACTAAACAATCTGATGGTGAGGTTCCAGTGATGCTTGAGCTTTGGGGAATGCGGAATATCCCTTTATTACCATCCCTCCCAGGTCCACTCTATTGGTTAAATAGAACTAACTGCATACTTATGCTAAACTGAATTGTTTGAATTCGAACTGTTTGACTAAACTGAATGGCTTAAATATAAATCATTTAGACAAGCTGTACTTATATTTAAACTGCGTGCTTAAGCTAAACTAAATTGTTTGAAATGGAACTGTTTTTGACATTGAAACTCTACTCACACTGAACTAAATTGCTTAATATAGAATTGTTCAGACATTTAACTGTGTGTAAACAAAATATGCATTTATACTAAACTGAATAAGTTGAATTAGAATTTGAAACGTATTTGACAATTAAACTGTATACTCATGCTAAAGTGAACTGTTTAAAATAGAACTGATGATTTGCATAAAAATGGATTTGGCGTTAAATAACCTTCAAAGGTTATATAAAATAAAACCAAACTAACCAACCAGCTGTATTCTACTTAAAAAACTGACCTTGTGTCACATCCTATCCGTAGCGGAAAGGTTGGGTAAATATATAGTATATTACAAAAAGCTTCCAATACGCACGCGCACGTGTGTGTGTGCTTGCATGTATTGGTTTTGAAAAATTAACGTGCAAACAAATGCGAACAAGTAATAAATCCTCTTGTTACCATCACGACGAAATTTGTCATTTCTCTGAAGTAAGACAATGTTGCATGACTGAGTCAAATTATGGTTATATATATATATATATATATATATATATATATATATATATATATGTGTGTGTGTGTGTGTGTGTGTGTGTGTGAGTGTGTATTTATGTGTTCATAATATAACAGTCACAGAAGATCATGTAACTGGGAAGCTCTCGATGAGCTTATCTTATTCTAAAGAGCACAATATAACAGCAAAGTTTTCCGTTGTCTTATTTCATCCTGCGTTGCTGACAAAGGCTTTAAACACAACACGTAAAGACAAAGGAAATGATAATGACAAATATGTTTATTCTTTTGATAATAAACGTTGCTAAGGTTATTATTATAATCATTTTTATCATTATTATTATTATTATTATTATTATTATTAGGATAGGCTCTAGGGTTCCTGACGTACCGGGAAAGCTGACATTTAGAACCCTTTAAATTATAATTGTATCTATCTATTTATATTTTGTGGTAAAAAAGATATGAGTGGAGGGAAGAGGATCTTATTGTGATACAAAGACAACGGAGGGGACAAAGAAGGGATGAAATAAGCTGGTCAGTCACGCATTTCGTAAAACGGTTGGCGAGCATCACTCTAATGTGGTCTAGTTGGCTGGGGCTGTAAAATACACCGACTGTATCTCTGCAGAGTGGTAAGGCTCCTCCAACGAGTGTCCTAGATATGACACAAAACAATTTGATGGTGAGGCTCCTGTAATGCTGGAGCTTTGGGTAATGCGGAGAAACCCTTCAATTCCATCACTCCCAGGCCCACTTTGTCCCAGAGTGGTAGCACCTGATAGGGTCCTATCTATAGGTCAAATAGAAAAATGTCTGACATTTAAACTCTGTGCACATAAATGACATGCTTAACTGAATGGCTTGAAAAAGAACTGTTTAATCATTTAACTGTGTGTAAATAAATGACTGATATTCATTTGAATTGTTAGTGATACATGGCAATACGTGAAAACATTTATCTGTGTAAACAAATGATTAACAGTAAATAGAATTATTTCTTTCAGATAGAAATAAGAGAAACCATTTTACTGAGCGAAAAAAATTAGCTCAGGCTCGTTTGAAAACGTGTTTAGGAATCATATTTTTAACATATATGTACTACAATTGTTTATATGCCATACACCCAAATCAAATCTACCAAAGTCACCCTAATGAACTCATCTTACTCCATTCATCTTTCTTTCCAGCATATATTTATTGAGAACTCTGTCTTCATATCATGGAATATTTTTTCATTTACTAATTTTCTCATTTCCCAGATCAATTTGGAAATTTCTACGATTGCATAAATTTAACGGCAAGGGAGAAGGCACCATGTGTCCCTAGCGATTTTTATGATAACTTTGTGGAATATATTAAAGTATATAAAAGTATCTAACACTCCCCAGTATTATCCGGGTGTTATATAGAAATAATTGTAAAAACGTTTATTTTCATCTAAGGGAGATGATGTTTTGAGAAGGTTGCAATGGATGGTTATTTGGGTAGGTTTGTTGGTCCATTTTATGATATCTCAACTCTTGTTAAGTTATTTAATACCAAAATCAGTTTTTTTTGCAGGCAGTTATATGGCTTCAATTAACTAATGATATTCTGTAAGCAATTTTAGCTTCAAGTTACTATTCTGGTTGGCGGCTGATGAAGGCAAGGTATCGCATGTGCTTTTACACGTTGTATGATGAAGAAAAATAATCTGTACTGTGACATGGCTTCAAAAGTTCTTAATACTAATAAAATTGATTAAAACAATGAGATATAAAATTCTAAGAATATACAAATAAAAAAAAACTAATTTAGAACAAAAAAGAATTAATAAGATTATAATGATTTTACGTCGACAAACGGCTTCTAATTTCTCATTACTTAGGAGTAAGACAATGTTGCAGAAAGCTTCATTTTAATGGAAAAGACATAACTCACAAAATACCTAGTCTTATTAGGTACAGGATTTCGATTAAAGATAATCAAAAAGCAAAATCGACTCTGTAGTTTGATCTTGGTATTTTTAAATCTTTAAATGAATCATTTTCAACCGTTAATTTTAATCTTTTTCTTTCATCTAATTCTTTGTTGATTTCTTTTTTCGAAACTTCCTCGGAGGATCAAACTGTGACAACTAGATCGCAATTAATAAAAAAATAAGATCTCGTTGACATTCATTGAACTCTTGTGTAATGTAATGGTTAGCAAGCTTGACTAGCAAACCAGCAAGAGTGAGTTCGAGTCTCATCGGGTGCCCCATTGATTCGTCCTTGTGTCAGATCTAAGTAAAAGAAAACTTAGTAAATTAACTCATAGAACTCTTTTGGACCATACAAATTAACTCATAGAACTCTTTTGACCATACAAAGTGGGTGTAAGTTCGAATCTCACGGAGATTTTATCGGTTATTATTTCTGCGCTGTTTCCTCGTAAAAATTAGTCGAGGCGACCTGAAGGGTCCCTTTTCAATATCTGCTACATCGAGGTGTAGGAGAGGGCGCCACTCCTTTCCCAGGATTGCTCTACTTTACCCTTGATACGTACCTTATATTGCTGAGTGTTAAACAAGGAGGTATCAAGTACCAGTTTTAAAGTCTTTGGTATGACGCGACCTGGGATTGAATGCCAGTCTCCCGGACCATTGGCGAACACTCTTCCCTCTAGACCAATGAGCCGTAAAAATTAAGATGAAAGAAAATACCAGTAAAAATGAATTGTTGACAATGTTTCATCTAAAGTTAGAAATAAACAAAATATGCTAAACTATAAGAGTTTAAGAAATGATTTCAACAAATATAGCAATGAAACGGATTAAGAAAAGAATAAAGGATGAGTTTAAAAAGTTTGAATTCTAGTTTTGATTAACAATTTTAGTTGATCAGTTGGTTAGCAAAGTTGCAGCAATTAATCAGGCAATCTTAAGGCAAAAGTAATGTGAGTTTATTTCTCTCAGACAGCTTAGATGTTTTTCTGATGTGAACTGATTTATCTTTGTCGTAGATTGACGCCTGGGGTTGATTGAGTAATTTTAATGGTATGTTAACTTGTCTCGGTTTATTTTGTACCAAGGTATTAGGAGATCGCCTTCATTGTACATTTATATTTACAATTTTTGCATGGTTGCTTTTTTTTGCATCTGGTAAAATCGAATCGGAATCATTTTTAAACAGATCAATTTGACATATAAATGAGATCCTAATAGATACAATTACTCCGGGTTAGATTGTATCTGGGAGTAAAAGCAATGAGGACGTACGCTTCGCTTTCTAGATCTACAGAACTGGAACCTCACCATCAGATGCAGTTTAGCATCATACCCAGGATACCCCTTTTTTGTGGGGGGTCTTATCACTCTATTGGTGATACAGCCAGTATGTTCTCAGCCCCGCCTATTGAATGCACCCCAAAAGAACATACAAGTAAAAGAACATACAAGTAAAAATTAATAGTTGGATATTCTAAGTTCTCTATGTCCTTAGCTGTCATGATGTCACTTGAACCTAATTGAAATGATTATTCTCTCATTTATAATCATGACGTCTGGTTTAATGGTAAATTCGGTGTGAGAATGTTGATTGTATTATTACTCTTGACGGTGATGATAAAAATACAGTGTGCGGACAATTGCTGGGTTAACAATAGAAATAATTCAGCTATTACGGATGTCATGTCCCCTTAATGCAGTAGGCGATGACGGATAGACTGGAGCTGTTGACATAAGTGTGTAGAATGGCTGATACTGTTGATTTCCTGAGGAGGAAGAGGCGGGCTCCAAAAAGAAACGATTATAGGGATGGAAGGCTAGAGTGTTAAAGGTCCAGTTAATTACACCGGAAAGGCTAGGCATAGAGTGAAGCTGATTGCCACCTGCTATGAGCTCATAGCATCGTCTACTGATCCGACGCTGGCAATGATCTATTTCTGGTGTCAACTGCTTAAAAAATATCATACATCGGTTCAATTCGTTTAAAAAAATCATGTCATTTTTATTGGTTGCAACCAAATATGGACGTCTCTTAAGCTCAAAAAAGAGCATGGCATGAATCTATAACATTATTTAAACATTGCTGAAATGATTATCATTCATATATATATATATATATATATATATATAACTGATAATATTGATTATATATATATATATATATACAATGATATATATATATATATATATATATATATATATATATATATATATATATATATATACAATGATATATATATATATATATATATATATATAAACGTGATATAGTTTAAACCCCACTAAATAAAACTGTTAAAACAAACGTTGGGAAAAATGATTGATTGATTGATTTTAACGATATGTCATCCTGTCTACGGTTATTTAATGCCTACAGGTTTGGGAATCCCCTTTATTATATGTTTATATTTACATTTCTTCTGTAGTTATTACTTTAAAAGTTTTTTGTCACGCAGCCCTATCGAATACGAATAATTTTGAAACTGACTTATTTGACCCATAAAGACATTAACAGGTACAACCACTCCAGGTCAAAGTGGACCTGGGAGTAATGACAATCATTGGGTGACTCCACACTCTCCATATCTCGAGAACTGGAGCCTCAATATCAGATGTAGCTTAGTGTCATGCCTATGACACTTCCCTTTTTTTGGTGAAGGCAGTCATATCTTTGTGCAAAAGATACAGTCAGCATATTCTAAGCCCCATCGACAGGGCATTATAGGCAATGAGAAAACAAATAAGAGAAAACTCTAGGCAGAAAAAAAATCAGGTCATGCCATCGTGGTATGTTTCAGTAATACACAAAAAATAAGTAATCTGTGAACCAAGAATTTCTTGTATAGTTACTACACGCTGAGATCAAGTTTTTTTTTCTTTGACTTCTAAAAGATTTTATGGACTAAAACACTTTCTCTCTTTTCCTGTTAAGTTTTGTAACTCTGTTGGTTTTGTTGTTTTGCTTCAGATATGTGAAGCCAGACGAAGTTTTTCTGTGCTGACGTCACGATCTTCTGTTTTCTACTCTTTTTCCCTTTTAGTTCATTCGCGCATGCGCTCTCACACACAGACACAGACATACAGACCCTTTAATGTTAGGTTGTGGGAGTATTTTGCCTGGCGATTTTGGGCCATAAACAATATATTTGAGGAATGAAGGAGCATTCCAGAACAGTGAGATAATTGAAAGAATCAATGCAACCTTTTCCAATGCTATGACCGACCTATTTACGAATATTATCACCATATAAAAATAAACACACACACACACACACACACACACACACACACACACACACACACACACACACACACACACACACACTCTTATGTAAACATGTGTAGTTTAAAAATTACCGGTTAATTTTTCGTCAAATTTTACAAATGGATTCATTGAAACTTTATCTGATTATTCTCATTGAAAATTCCATAGGTAGGACAGGTAATTTTGACTAATGCAACAACAACAACAACAACAACAACTACTACTACTACTACTACTACTACTACTACTACTAGTAATAATAAGAAATTGAAAAGACATATATATAATAAGTAATTTATTTTCTCAGCACACCGGTAATTATTATCTACATATAACTTATTCTGTTAAATCTAACACTGTCTCTTTAACTTGAATGATATAAATGATTTTAACTAGTAAATATTTAATTGAGTATAGGTTTTTACTATTTATTCACATACATGTTATTATATTACATACAATAAAAAACGGTACACGAAAATTATCAGAATTATTTACTCATTCAAGGTTACTGTGGGTAATTACATACTTAATACCTCAAATCGTGACACACCTTCAAATAATTATTTTTTATCTTTAATTTTTATTTTTGTTATCTTGACATATATGAAGAGAGAGAGAGAGAGAGAGAGAGAGAGAGAGAGAGAGAGAGAGAGAGAGAGAGAGAGAGAGAGAGAGAGAATGTTGTGTTTTATAAATAAGGAGCCTATGAAAATTCGGTTTGGTTTGGTTCGATTTCTTTGTATTAATAGCACATCAACCTTCGTGGACTATCTAATGCTAAAGTCATCGGTTTAATCCACAACAGGAGGATAAGGGAATTCATATTTTTCCCAAGGGTATTTGTCCGAAAGTGAATGTAATAACCTTCTCCCAATAAAATTCATTAAGAAGTATTAAGACTAATCTTAATACTTATTAATCATTCAACAAAAATGTCATTTACTAGCAAATTTTAGAAACACGCAACCACCGAGATGTTTATGAAATGCATTCTGAATTATATTCATCTTCATGCAAGTATTAGTGCTATATATATATATATATATATATATATATATATATATATATATATATATATGTGTGTGTGTGTGTGTGTGTGTGTGTGTGTGTGTGTGTGTGTGCATAAGTGTGTGTGTGTGTGTGTGTGTGTGTGTGTCTTTTGGGTTTCAATGTCGTTTGTTGAGGCCATTTTCTATTAAAAAAACATTTTCATCTTTGAATATTAAATTCAAAATTAAGAATTATTCCAAAATAATCTTGTTTTATCCCAAGAGAATATTATCATTATGCATAAAACTGAAAATAAACAACCTTGGATATTAAAATGGGATGCCTTATAAAGTAAAGCTGAAAGCTTTATCAAAATTTTGACACTTCTTCCTCCTATTTTTTTCTCTGTATATTTCGGGATTTATATAATGTACAGATTTTATTACATTTTTCATTCATTTTTATAAAATCTGTATAAGTATGTTAGGATAATTAGAATGATATAACTTTATTATTTTGCGAAAGCATGTAATTTTCCTTTTATAATTTTTATAATTCTATATAAGATGAGGTCAAATAGCATTGAAAGCGGATGTTTTAATTCTTATTTTAGATTTTAAATTTGAAATCAAAACGTGTGCAACTTTTATGAGATAGTGATGATGTGTAGATATATAGACCACTATTTAGATGTGTAGACTTCTAGAGAAATCAACCTCAATTTGTAGAAATATTATGAAGCTATTCTTGATACTTTTTTACTTAATATTTTTGGTGAAACACGTAAGTTCAAAAGTACAGGAACCTCCATAATGACCAAACTTATCTCTCTGTGACTTCTTGTTTCCTAAACTGAACATTTATCTCAACTGTAAAATTTGAAGACATTGACGCCATTAAAAGAAATACAACTTTGCAGCTTAACATCATATCAAAAGGAGGATTTCAAAAGTATTTCGATCAAACAAAAATTCACTGGAATGATTGGACTGAATATTAGATGGATTATTTAGAAGAAAATTAACGTTTCATTCATTGTTCATTTCTGTCTTGGTAGATATAGCTTTTGTTTTGCTGATAGTTGTTGAAACACAACTCGTATTTTATTGCTTTAACAAAATAACCTTGAAACTTCAGCAAGTCAAGATACACACACACACACACACACACACACACACACACACACACACACACACACACACACATATATATATATATATATATATATATATATATATATATATATATACAATTTAAGTAATATATACACTGACTGATCACTTTGATGAGTGAATGCATCTCACTTATTATCTGAGCCATAGTGATCACTCATTTTCTTGACAGTTATATTTTTTAAGTTCAATACATAATTTCCTTCTTTGATAATATTCAAATATAGATATACAAATTTGTTTTTCTTTATAAATTATTGATTCTCCCAGGTTTTAGACAGAAACAGGGACGCTTTCGCTATCTTGATTTCACAAAGAAAAGAAATAAAAAGAAAAGAAATATATTAAAAATAAATAGAGGTACAATAAAACATTAATGATGTTTTGCCATATGAGCCATGTCCCCTCTTATCGTATTTACTAAGCCTCGAATTTTGATAAAGCCATATAACTGCAACCAAGAAAGAAATAAAGAAAGAAACAAAGAAAGAACAGAAGTGATACGAGGAGAAAAAAAAGGCGAAAAAACAAATGAATGACGGAAGAAAGAAGAAAAGGTTGACAGATAAGAAAGAAAGAAAGAAAGAAAGAAAGAAAGAAGTGCGAAACCACACAAAAAGAAAGAAAACAGAAAGAAAACAATCTGATATACATAAATGAAAGAAAGAAAAAAGAAAAAAGATGGGAATCAGAAAGAAAGAAACAAAGAAAGAAAGAAGTGAAGAACCATAAATAAAGAAAGAAAGCAGAAAGAAAAACTCTGATATACATAAATGAAAGAAAGAAGAAAGAAAAAAGATGGGAATCAGAAAGAAAGAAAGTAAGAAAGAAAGAAAGAAAGAAAGAAAGAGAAATGAAATGACGGAAAAATAGAAAAAGGGAAAAAGATAAAAACATATTGTGCTGAATTAAATAAATAAAAAAAAAAAACAAGAAAAATAATAATTACTGAAAAGCAGAAGAAAAGAGGTAAAATGAGTAGAAGAAGGTAGAAAGAAAAAGAAAAAAAAAAAGAAAAGAAATGGTTTTAAAGTAAACTCTGATAAAAATAAGCAACAAAGTAGGGATGAAAAATAAACCAGGACAGAAAAAAAAAAAAGAAAAAGAATGAAAGAAAAAACATAGGAAAAAAGGAAGGAAGGAAGGACGAAATAAGAATCGTAGATTTGAGCAGGAGCCTCGATCTCTCTTCCCATGTCATTATACTGAAAGGACTCCAAGTATATTGCAGGAGCGCTTTAATAAGCTACGAGGGTTGGCCGAAAAGTTCCTGACATACCTCTTGTTGATGGCTTGTTCGATGTCACAGTCTTGCACGTTAGCAACCACTTGACGAGGACAACCCACGATTTTTATTAGGGTAATACACTTAAAATGTTGGAGAATAAAAAAAATTCCCGTCCAATATGCAGCTGAATAAATATTTGTTGGCTTTTCAACCCCATGGAACTATTTCTTTTTTAATCCTTTAAATCCTTATAGTAATGGGAATTAATTATGATACTTCATCCAAAATAGAAATATAGGTATAATCAATGAACGTTTTTACAATGGAAACCCTGTGTGTTCATGAGACGTCTCATGCTGACTTGAACGTGCGAAAAAATTCGAACAAACATTTCACTGGTTAGCGGGCAATTCTCACTCAGCATTGGTTAGTTCGCTGGAGATTTTGGTTTGATTTGTTTATGTTTTATGACATATCAATTCTTGTGAGGTATTTAAAACCGTATCCTGTTAATATATATATATATATATGGCGTTTGAGTCAACCGGGTTTCGATCCCAGCTACGGGAAGCTAATATGTCTAGTCACACTGATGAGTTCTGATTGAACGAAACAGATCTGCCTGTGGATGACTATATATATATATATATATATAAGAGCTCTAACGCGTTCAAAACTACCAACAAACTATTTGCTCACAAATTACATATATATAGATAATATATAGATAAACAAAATTATCTACAAACTATTTCCTTACAAATTATATATATATATATATATATATATATATATATATATATATATAATATTTGTAAGGAAATAATTCTATTCATTAAATGGCTTTATGTATTTCTATTTAACGCTAATAATTCTATTTAATATTAGTAATTTTTAAACAGATTAAATAGTTTCCAGTATTGCTATCTCAGCGCGATTATCATAGAGGTGCTTGGACACCTCAGTAAACCTAACCAACGAGGACACCTGTTGGCTGTGGGTTGCGACCTGTAAAACTTAAGGAATCATGGTGGCTGAGCAATCCGTAGCCCCGCAACCGAAGTAGTCTCGTGATTTGCAACAATTTATCCCTTTTTATTTAGTTGGAGAGGCCCGATCCGATCAATCGGCTCGTCATGTGAAGCTCTTGAACCTATATGAATGTCCCGACCGTATTCTTTAAATTGGTCTGTAGAAACCACGTAAGTAAAGTTGGCGACATTAGTCAAGGGTGACCCAAAGGCTCCCTTTTAAATAGCTACTACACTGAGGTGTAGGGAAGGGCGCTATTCATTCCCCTGGATTACTCCAATTTACCCTTGATAGTACCTTATAATGCTGAGTGTTAAGCAAGGCGGCATGAAAGTACCATTTTTTTTAGTCTCTAGTATGACTCGACCTGAGATTGAACCCCTGTCTCTCGGACCATTGGCGAACACTCTACTCATTAGGCCAATAGCCCGGTGAGACCAAGCAGACAACCTTATTTTATCATAAAAGTGCTTGTAGTGGGTAGCTGAGGGTTAACTGCACTGAGATAGCAATGCTTGAAAACATTTACCTGGGTGTAAGCAAATATTGAATATTGCTGAATAGAATTATTGCTATTAGATAACAATACTTGAAACCATTCATGGTCCTGAGTATGACATTTAACTGCATCTGATGGTGAGGCTCCAGTTTTGGAGTTTGAGGAATGTGGAGTATCTCTTTATTACCATTACTCCCAGGTCCATTCTGACCCGGCGTGGTTGTATCTTTTAAGGTCTCATATGTGGATCAAATAAAAGTGTTTAATCATTTACTAAGGAATATTAGTATCTAAAACCAGTATCTAAAACTGAGTGAAAAATTTTCTTATTAGGTTGGAACAATTGATAAATAGAATTATTAATGTTAAATAACCCACGCAGTCAGCTTGGGCTACAGAATATGTCAATTATACCACTAGAGAGGGGTAAGACTCCCGCAACGAGAGTACTAGGTATGACACGAAACCATCGGATAGTGAGGCTCCAGTCCCGGAGATTTGAGAGGTGTGGAATACTCCTTCATTGCCATTACTCCCAGGTTCAGTCTAACCTGGAATGGTAGGGCCTGTTAGGCTCTGATCTATAGGTCAAATGGAACTATCCAGTTATTCAATACACTTGGACCCATTTAATCGTCCAAAAGGGATTAATATTAGTTAGAATTACTGAAAATAATTAGTGTTACGGGGGTGTCCTCGTGGTGTAATGGTTAAAGTGATGGACTGCGGAATCGTAGTACGCGAGTTCGTACTCCAGTCGCGCTAATACGTTCACTTTCAGGCAAATACCCTTGGGAAAGGACCCCCTTATCCTCCCAGCTATTGGTTAAATAGTACCACTACTGTTCTTCTACGAAAATGGCTTTGGCATTAAATAACCTACAAAGGTTTGTATGCCATTAAACAAAGAAACCAAACCAATTAGTGTTACATAGTAATACTTAAAGTCATTTATCTGTTTGCAGAAGATTAAAGAATATTAAAAAGAATCATTAATATGAGGTAGCAGTACTTAAAAACATCTGTGTGAAAACGAATGAATTATGTTGAATGGAATTATTAGTGATAGATAGCGGTATTTGAAACCGTTTAGTGTCCTGGATATGACATTAAACTGCATCTGAGGGCTCCAATCTTGAAGTTTGGGGAATGTGGAATACTCCTTTATTAGTCTACTCTGACCCGCAGTGGTTGTACCTGTTAAGATTGCATCTATGGGTCAAATAGAAGTGTTCAAATTTTTTTCTAGGGAATATTATCAATTATTTGAAAGTATATTGCTGTGTGCAAGTTCGTATTAGACTGGAATAATTGATGAATGGAATTACTATTGTTAATAGCAATACTTGAAACCATTTAATTGAATCCAAACAAATGATTAATATTAAATAGAACTATTACTGTTAAATAGCAATACTTGTAAAAATTTAACTGTGTGCAAACAAATGAGCTCTAACTTGTTTAAGAATAAAACCACTAACAAATCATTCACTTACAAATTATATATATATATATATATATATATATATATATATATAAGCGAATTTATCTTTAGATTACCCACAAAAGATGATATGCTTCGAAACACAACCAAACTAAACCAAATCAAGCTGTGGCATTGTGCTGTGGCATTGTGCTGTGGCTGTTGTGTTCGATATATATATATATATATATATATATATATATATATATATATATATATATATATATATATAAGTCTCAGTAGGGTACGATAAAACCAAAATAAATGGAAGTTTACTCACCATTTTGCTGGTGCCTCATAAGTGAAGTGTTTGGTTCATGTATTAAAAAATGCAATCATCAGGTGAAACTAGTTAATAATATGTATATAATCTATGATCGCATAGACACAGATTCAGCGGTGACCAAATCCGATGATCGTATAGGCAAGAAACTGACCAAACGCCGTTTACATTGTGTCTACACTCGGCTAACTTAGATATATATGCTCTATCAGCTTTACTGAGCACTTTTTATTTATATATATTGCAAAGTACTCCGCCGAAATAAATTTATTATGACGGCTTAACCGAGTTTGAGTCTCCATTTAATTGTACTATATATATATATATATATATATATATATATATATATATATATATTGACAACAAAGAATTTAGAAAACCATTGTTCCGTTTATATGTTAACAAGCAGAACTCGTATGACATTCATAACGGAATTTTTTATTACTCAGTCATGACACCGGATCGATGGTTATATTGCGAAAAGCTTCGTAAAATTGACCGAATTTTGTCTAAATATCATTGATTCATTAAATATAAAAAGATATTTTTAAAAAAAAAGTCAATCAATTTAAAGTTCTTTTTTTAAAAAAAATATTTGTTTGGTTTTTGTGTATATTTTGCTATTTTTATACTGTGGTGTTTATTTTTGGTAATTTGAAACTGTAAATTAAAATAATACTCTTTTCATAAACCTATTATATTTTAACCTTATATTTCATAATTCATAATTTGATAAATTGAAAATTTCTTTAAATTAATTTTATACATCAGTTGAGAATGAGGAATACAATGTTAAAATGACGGAGTCCATGTTATTAAACATGGTTAAATCAATGAATACTATCTGTATAGATATGACTCCGGTCAGTCAAGTTTACATTCTGTTTGTATGAGAGACTTCGTAAAAATCAGGATAACGAACGCTGATTTTAATAAGACTGACTTGTCCTCTTAAGCAATTAAATTTTCTGACGGTTTTAAATTCATTTAATAGAAAAATTGACATTACCAACTTAATATAACTGGGTTCGACTCGAAACGTCACTGTGGGGACCTTGAACGACTGGTGCTATTAAAGATGAAATTATTGATACAACATTCAAATAAACGATAACTTATGCTACGACTATAAATAAAGCCCTGAGATATTACGAATGAAAGCATCGCTTTGCCCTTCATATGCCGATAGCGCGTCACATCTGACTCGTGTCCAGCCATATTGAGAAGCTGCTCGCTCAGCTCTCTTATCAGCAACGCATTCGCCTATTTGGCTTTCTTTCTCATTCCGCCAGCCTCTGTTTCACTCTCTCTCACACTCACTCTCTACCTTTGAAAATCAAGGTCAGTTTGGGGATAATAAATCGATAGATCAATAAATCGATACAGCAACTGAAATGACTAGTTCCTCTTCACCTTTTAATTTTCAGTTCTAGTGCAATTGTCCTTGTTTCGTGGTATTAAGCACATTTTTAGTTAGGCTGGCCGCCTCTCGCCGACTACTGTCTCCGGCACACGCAAGTCGTATGTTGGTTGTTTCCCCATCTCTCCGCGTTGCCTTTAAAACTGACTTTCTCATTGGTGAAAAAAAAAGGAAGCAGAGTTGTATGGCTAATTTAGAAGTCCACTTTCAGGTTTTTGCTAATTTCTTGTTTACAGCCAGTATAATTTTTTACATGATAATAATTTAAAATAATAACTGAAAATTTGTTTTATGAGAAACTTTTGTTTAGTAGCGGGAAATTTCACGGATTTATATATCAATATTACAGATTTTTGGAGTAGATTTATTGTCTATTATCTTAGCCGGGACATATCGTATAAATTCATGTATGGGTCGAATTTTGAAGACCTGATTTTTCAGCAAAAACTGGTGTTGACATGCATGACTAATCCTTTTATAAGTAAAAATTCAAATATAATAGGAATGAATAAGAGAAAATTTTGATTTTAAAAATGAATTCCGTAATTTAATGATTTGGGAGCATAAATCAAGGATCGATCTATACATGAAATTGACTTTAACGGTAAGTCCTTTTTCTCTCAGTCCAGCGTTTGATCTATAGTGGTAATTATTGAAAAAATAAACATCTAAAATCAGATTCAAATATGACTTTTTCATTTAAAATTATAACCTTTTTATGATTACACGAAGCTTTCACATTTTTATTCTATTTTTAATGAAAGCAACTATAAATTAGAAAAGAAAGAATTATATGAATTAAAATTGATAATTAAACCATCCGTGAACATTTTTTTGCTGTAGAAGGCTTACATACTCTAAATGAGTTAAATGGAAATAAAAATGCTCACAACCAAACAATAACCGAATTCTTTTAAAAAAGATTACTTGAAGATTTGGTATTCAAAAAAAATTAGTCTTCTTATCTTCCAAATACATAAATTTTTAGTTGTTTATTCTATTAATAAATACTGTTTACTGGGTAGAAATATTAGTAATGATGTCATTATCGACGATCATATTGCACTGATCTTTGCTGATTTGGCGTCTACAACAAATACTGCAGAGGAAGGCCGCTTTGACATATATTTCCCGATACGAATACTTAATTATTGAATATTACAAACCAGCCTGTAACTACAAAATTCTTATTAGGAATGAATGACTTGGTAATAGAACGTTTACAGCTGGTAAAATTACATGTGGCTTGTTTACTATTTAAATAAAAATATTCCAATAAAAATGTGGCTGCAATTTATATCATTTCCGTTAAAACGAAATAGCTAACAAAATTATTTTTACCCACCAAATCTAAGCACATTTCCGGATTTTATAAAAATAGACATCGGGATTCTTGTGTACCAGAGCTAGTTTGTAAAGTAATGTGTTATAATGATCGGATTTTTGTATGTAACATAGCTAAATGGAACAGGGTAACGAGATTGTTGTTAGGGCAGCAGCGTTAAAATTTATGAAATAAAACAGTTTGTAAATTGTTTATAATAATAATAATAATAATAATAATAATAATAATAATAATAATAAACAGGCAATGATGGATAAATTTATAATAACTTTATCTCCTATAAAGTAATTCCGTTGGGAAGCTGCGGAGAAAACGTTGTTCGCATTTCTGGAAACTGTACTGACATTGCTTCAACTGACATTATTTCGTTTTGTCATGATTTTTTGCATATTCTCAGCAGTTTCCAAAAGGTGACCACAGAACTGAGTTTTTTTTTTCCATAGAATAACAAATAAGGAACAAAAATAAGGTACGACAAAAATATTATTTCGGGGTTAAAAACTCACAGCATTTGATCATATGACAGAGTTAGAAATTCGTGTTTCATCATCTTATCGGCGAGTCTTAGAATATACTGTTTGTTTCCATTGCTGAGGGCTATAATACTTCTACACCAAGGGATATCCTGGACATGACTACTTATGATGATGAGGCTTCAGTTTTGCAGGTCTGGAGAATCTGGAGTACTCTTTTATTGACATTACTCCCAGGTTCACTCTGACCTAGAGTGGTAGAACCATAAAGGGTCCCATGTATCTATCAAATAGATTTGCTTAAAATTATTTACACTCGATCAAACAATGAAAAAATAAAAACAAAAAACAAAACAAAAAAAAAAAAACAAAGCAAAAAAAACAAACAAAAACAACAAAAACAAAAAACCCAAAAACAATTATACAAAAATAAAGTAACCCCGAACGGATTGACATGCCTTTAAAATCAATCAATTAATCAATCAATCAATCAATCCTGTTCTAATTTTGTAACAATCTTAGCAAAACACACTGTTGATAAAAAATACTCAGTTGAACTGAAATTCTAAGCTGTAAACATAAACTGAATGTTTTCCCACGTGTTCAACGTGAACACTGTGCTGTTGATTTTCAGTCAGAGTAACCAACTTGAAGAAAATACATATACAAAAAGTTTCGTTTATTCCATAATTAATCGGTCACTTTAAGCATCTAAAGAATAATTTACGTACGATAACTTCGAACAAGAAGGAATTTTAATGGAACGAAACGTAAAACTAAAATCCTTAGTGTGTCAGATTTATTTCATAACAGAAATAAGACTATATGTATATATATATATATATCGCTGCGTGGGGTAATCGGAATATTTAATTAATGCCCCATATCATCTAGATTGACCGATGCCAAGCAAATTATTAATTTATCTTGCAGCTGTACTCAGACGTGTGATCGGGTAAGAATATTCTACTTTGATTTCTTGCCGACACTGCAAAATCAATCACGACAACCACTGAATCTGTGCGTGTGTACGTCAGTTTGATACGGATGGGTATCGTTATCTGTTTCGGCTTGTATCGATTTCTGTTTCCAGAATAAACTACATCAACCAGCACATTTTTTTTGAAATGTTATTGACTAAACATTCACTACCTAACTAAAGAACGCATCTACTAACGTCACTGCTTTCTATCCATCGATTTGATGAATCTTGGTCGAGACATCAAGTTTGCTTCGGCTTAAAGTAATTCTGTTCATATATATTTATCTATTTTACTGTTTCTCTCTGTCTCTTTCTCTCTGTCTCTGTCTATATATATATATATATATATATATATATATATATATATATATATATATATATATACGAGTCTTTTTTCTTCTGTTCGTATCTATCTATCTATCTATCTATTTTATTTAGTAGTACTTTTGTATCTACCCATAAATAACATTACCAACTTTTGTTTTAACCTAGTCATAAATTATCCATGATCAAACGGAATACTTACTTCAAAAATCGAACTTCGATAATATCTGCCATTATTCATCCTTTAAAAATTTCAATAGACAGGCAATGTTTGACTGAAAGCATTTCAAAATGACGACGTCGAAAGATTTTTCTTTAGATTTTTTGCTTCAAGTCCCTGATTGATTGACTGCTTGTTTTATCCATTTATCACAGCATTAACTTTAGTCTTTTGTTGGTCCTTATGAAACCTACTTCCATTATGTACACAATAGCACAAAATGGAAATCATTAGATCGAATTCACTTTGTATGAACAGATTAAAAAAAATAAATAGTAAAATAATGTGTTGACAGCGAATAGATTCTGGCTTCTAAAGAATATTTCTCAATAAATGTTGACTTAGAAAAGAGTATCCATACTGTACAGAAATCTTTGATTCAAAACATTTTCTAAACGTGCATGCTTTTAAATTATGTGTTAAAGGAGAGGTTTGGATCACAAAATAAAAACTGAGCTAGGGAAACAGAATCTTAATAAATACTCGTATTTAATAGTTATCTTTTTTTAGAAATTAACGTGATTGAGTCGAACCTGAACGAAGCTCCTACGCTAATATCATTAACTTGCAAATTGCAATGAAAAATGCTTTATTTTTCAAAGGTACTACACTTACTTAGTTCTCATGCAATGTTTGCTGTATTCACATACATACAAAAATCGCATCATTATGATATGGCTTCGCTAAAAACTACAGTCAGCAATCATCAAGTTTCATGTCAGTTCACATTATAAGTACCTAATTTATATCGTAATGATTTGAAAATAAACTAAATTAGAGAAAGTATTCTAAAAATAACGTCTAATAATAATAATAATAATAATAATCTTTGAACTATTAAGAGTAGAGCCAACGAGGCCCCTTAACTTTTATGAAATTGGAAATTGTTTCTATTTCTAAATTAGGGCATTTTAATGCTATTGCGCTGACAAGAAACTTGCTACAATGTGCTGTTTATTACGTGTTGCAGCTAAATATATAGAATTAATATAATGTATATGCAAAGAGAATTAAATGATATTAAAAAGAAGTATATATACATATATATATATATATATATATATATATATATATATATATATATATATATATATATATATATATATGTGTGTGTGTGTATATGTGTATCTGTTGATATTTACTTAGATTCGCTTTGTAGTGCACAGAAATCTAAGACTTCTTATATTACTTGATGCTATTAAGTGGTCATCCTTTTAAGTATCGTGTAGGTTCATCATTGCTTAACCTTGGTGATGCGACCTGAACCGGTGCTTTCAGCGAAACCCTACTGCAATATATATATACAATATATGCCACCCCATGGGGGTTGAGCTCTCTGGCGAAGGAATTGTCGGCCGCCGCTTTTCTTCGAAAGAATTGAGCACTCTGGTAGCCGATAGGGTATAAAAAATGTAAACAAAGGCTGCTGCTGCTGTTGCTAAAATAAATACCTTAAAATTCCCTTAGCCAACGTGGTCCGCTTGGTGGCCGAAATGTCTGAAACTTAGTCTAACGTAAAGTTTGACGGGTTTCGATCCCGGCTTCGAACGTCCTGCGTGTCTAGCCACACTGAAGAGTTCTGATAGAACGAAACAGTCTGTCTGTGGATGACTATATATATATATATATATATATATATATATATATATTTGTGTGTGTACGTGTGTGTGTGTGTGTGTGAATAGACATTATCCTTTAATCAAATTATATAATTAAGTTATGATAATTAAAAGAAAGCCTTTTACGCAAAAAGATAATTATATATATATATATGTATGTATAGATAGATAGATATTAGAGACAGGAACAAATATCTATGTATTGAAATGTATTGGTGTGCACACGTGTATGAGTGTGTGTGTGTGTGTGTGAATATTCGTACAGAGTAAGTTTTTATCAAAAGCAGCCGCTTTAAATTATACAAGAGATTGTAAAGATGAAAGAGTTTTCCAGGCTTCTCTCAACTTAGTTTACTGTTTCTTTGGAACTATTGCATCAGTTCCATCAGAGAACAACTGACATTGTTGAATATCACATTAATTATCGTTGTCAAAATTTCAAGAATATTGGGAATGATCCCAAAGTTCATTGCTTTCATTGAAAGAATAAAGAAATTTACAATCCAATTTGCAACTTAATACTATTTTGGGATCTTCTATCGAGCACATCCCAATGATAATTACTGTATTTTCTCAAGGGAGTAAATATTAAATGACAATTACTGAGTACTTATGCTTAAAGTAAAGTTGGCGACTGTAGTCGAGGCAACCCGAAGCCTCCTTTTTCAATAGCTTCTACACCGAGGTATAGTGGAGGGTGCCACCCCATTCCATGGGTTGCTCCACTTTACCCATGATACATACTTTATAATGCTGAGTGTTAAGCAAAGAAGTATCAAGTACATTTTTTTGTAATCCAGAGCCATTGGTGAACGCTCTACTCACTCAATGGGCCGGGGTTTTAATCCCGGATCAAGTCATACGAAAGACTGAAAAATGGTACTTTTATGCCGCCTTGCTTAACACTTAACATTAGAAGGTACAGATCTAGAGTAAAGTGGAGCAATCCAGAGAAAGGGGTGGAACCCTCCCCTACACTTCTGTGTTAATGAAAAGGGAACCTTTGGGTCGTCCTCGACAACGGTCACCAACTTTACATATTCTTATGTGTACATAATAAACCAACCTATCCACTATGAGCAGGGACTGACACAAAGTCTATATCTAAGTGAAGTACAACTGGTTTGATTTCAGTTTTTCTTGACCCAGATAAATCGCACAGCCAGGCCATACTATTTACCCCAAGCTGGAGGTAACAGGTGTATTCATGCCTTTTTAAAGAGCTTTAGCGCGAAATAAAACCAAATCTGCCTCATTCAGGAAGTGAACTCGGACCATCGATTCTATTTCTTACGACAATGCGCAACAAAATAGCAAGTGTAGGTTATATGGAGACAGAGATGAGAAAGATGGTTTGGTTTGGTTTGGTGGGTTTTATGACATATCAACCTTTGTAGGTTATTTAACACCAAATCCATTTTTATGTAAATAATCTGTTCTTTTTAAAACAATTCAGTTTAGCATAAGTACAGTTTAATGGTCAAAAACGTTCCTATTTCAAACTATTCAAGCAGTTATATGCAACAAATCAGTTAAGTGTAAATACAGTTTTAATGTCGAAACACAGTTCTATTTCAAATAATTTAGTTAAGCATAAGCACGCAGTTTAAATGTAAGTACGGTTAGAAATGTCAAAGACATTTCTATTTCAAGCTATTCAGTTTACTCAAACAATTCATTTTAGCATAAGAATGCTGTTAGTTCGATTTAACCCATAGATAGGGCCCTATCCGGTGCTACCACTCCGAGCCAGAGTGGACTTGGGAGTAATGGCAATGAAGGGGTACTTCGCATTCCCCAAAGCTCGAGCATTGCTGGAACCTCACCATCAGATTGTTTAGTGTCATAGCCAGGACACTCGTTGGGGGGTCTTACCCCTCTGCAGAGAAGCAGTCGGTGTATTCTACAGCCCCAGCTGACTGGGCAAAGATGAGAAAGATAATCACATAATACGCAAATGCGGTAAAGTGGAGCAAAAGAAAACAAGATTAGGTACAACTTGGGTGGGAAAGGTGATCCACTGGGAATTGTGCAAGATATTGAAATTTGACTCCACGAATAAATGGTATATGCACAAGTCAGAATCTGTTTTGAAAAAAGAGACGTATACAGTTCTCTGGAACTTTGAGATACAAACGTATCAACCAGTCTTGGGCAGAAGACCAGGCCAATTTTTTTATATCAAGAAGAAAAGAACTAGCCAGATAGTGGATCTTGCCATGAAATTGACCATAGAGTGAATGTGAATATAGGCGAAAAAGTGAACAAATACCTGGACTTTGCAAGAGAGCTGAAAAAAATGTGGAACATGACGGTAACAGAGATAGAAATCGCAGGTAGAGCCCATAGAATAGTCACAAAGAACTTGGGAAAGATACTGGATGAACAGGAGGTCAGCGGAAAAAAAAACCCATCTAGACCACAGCACTACTAAAATCGGTTGGGATATTTAGAAGATTCTGGAGATCTGGGAAAAATTGCTTTCACTCAGACACCATTGAACAACCATCTGTTGAATTTAGTGTAAAAATTTCGCAATCTTACTACAACAACAACAACTACTACTACTACTACAACTACTACTACTACTAGTAATAATAATCAAATAAAATAATAATAGAAGAGTCTTCTCGTTATACTGAGAAATGAGAAATAGAAAAATATTGTTGTTTGATTTCTCAAATAAAGGTCATCATTTTCTGTAGAAAATATTCGTTCTCTGGTTTATAATATTTATATATGTGTCTCTCCTATTAATGATATTCATATCTGGTGATACGCAGTTTGAAAAGAAATCGAAATGCAATGACAGAATACAAGTTCTTAAATTTAGCTCTACTGGAACCGAAAATATTTCCAATTATTTGCTTTCATAGAATTTTTTTCTGCATTTCAAAAAGTATGTGAAGAGTAGAAAAGGGCTGGTTTTACATTCTAAGGATGTTGAAGATGAAGATGGCTACAAAAATAATGCAGCAACATGGAAAAATATTTTAAAGTATTTTTTGCATTTAATATACGTAAAAAGCAACTAAATTATTACGCATTTTAGAGGATTTGCACGCTCCCTCTCTCTCATATCCCCCCTCTCTCTCTTTCCCATCTCACTGCTTTCTCTTCTATCCTTTCATTCTGTCTCTATTCTGGAAGGTTTCCCTTTCTAAAATGAACTATTTTTGAAGTTTTACATCATGGTTGATGGATGTCTTTCTTTTCGAAATTGTATTATTAGGATGTTGATTATGATATGATACATATGATACTTTCGTAGCATTTTCGATTTGTACGTGATAGATAGAAACCCCGTTAGTTTAATATATGTCATATACCGTATCCTATACAATTAGTATAGATTCATTCATATAATATATATGACTGCATTATGTCGAGTTAAAAAATCTTACTGCTTCCACAAAAAAAAAAACTTTACCTTCTGATATATATATATATATATATATATATATATATATGGCGACTCAATATACATAGGACTCATGTGAATGCTTATAACTCTACTACTAATAATATTGTGTTCTTTTTTGTTTCAGAGTTAAAAAATAGTAAACAATTCCAACTATTACTTCTCGATCACAATGCCTTGAACAAGAAAGGAAAATATTTTGCGTCTCAACTAATTTGGAGACCAAATTATTCAAAACTGTCTCAAAATAGATGCAACCCAATAATATGATAATGATTTATTACTGAGAGAAGAAACTAAAAAAATTGCATGTCCTGGAGCTGATATAATAACAATAAAAAAAGCATTGATTTGATATCTTGAGCTCGAAGGATGCATTTTTTACAGGACCCTTTTCCAAATGACCGCCATTGCACTTATATCAATGTTGTATAGCCGTGATACAACAATACGTATACATATATATGCGGAAACATAATCAACAATAATGACGAATGAACACACTTATTTAGAAAAATATACCTCTCACACTTTATTCTCGAAAGGGTTGTGAAAGGGTTGTGAAAGGGTTCTGTGTGAGAGGTGAGTTGGAGACGGAACAGACTGCAACATATTGACCCCAAGTTCCTCTGGTCAGAGCAGCACTTCTTCCTCATTCTGCTGGGCTGCTCAATCGGGGATCCTGAGGGCCCAAGCCCTCTGCTGGGAGCTGGTTCTCACTGCCTCGAACTGCAACTCGAATTCCAACAAACTGACTCCAACTAACTGACTCCAACTAACCCAAGCCGTCTGTGGCACCGGGTTATATAATTGTTTGACATCCACCTGCTTCCTGTGGGCGTCACAATTGAACTGAATTCAACCCATCAATGTGATACCCTGATATCTTCGGCCGGATACACCTGTTTATTCATTGACGGCTGGGTCGAAGGTCAATATGTTACATCAATAATTATTAATTATCATATTAATGAGTTGCGTTTATTTTGTGACACCCTGCACACACACACACACACACACACACACACGCATATATATATATATATATATATATATATATATATATATTTCCATAAAACAACAAAAAACAGGAGTTTCACGTGCCTGGTCTACAACCTGTATTGACATGCTCTTCAGACGTATATATAATTTCTGTTTAAAGGTTGCAGTATCTACAGTGCGTGTACTCGCTATCTGGGGTAGAGCATTTGCCGGTGTTATAATGCAGAAATTAAAATCACACATTGCAACTGATAATTTCCCGTTTTTCCGATCGTCAGGCAATACGACATTTTGATGAATTGTGAATATTATGTGAGAGTGGTATATGAAAATCATGGAATACAAAACGAGATCGGATTAATATAAAAGTAAATCTGAGTAGTCTGTAGAACAAATATCTCCGAAAAAATTCAATGTTTTTGATTATATATGAAACAGTTTAAATCTGCCACGTAACCCCACTACACCAGTAGATGCCATGATGGCAAATATCAGGTATGGTACCTCGATAACATAGTTGGTTAAGATAAACATCTATTTATTAATCGAAGTCGAAATGAATAAAACATTTTCTTTTCCTTCATAAGTGTTTGGCGCGATTATGTATTGCACAACTGAAAGGCTGCCGCTTTTCAAAAAGGATGCCTTAAGAAGCAGTTGTTATTTGTTAAGATTAGCTTGGCTTGGATTAGGATCAGAAATGTATTGCACCCAGTGAGAAACAATAATCTTAAACCAAGTTTGCTGGGCATTACACCATACTTAGTTTAATGTCCCAGTCAGCTAGGGCTGTAGAATACTCTGAGTGCACCTCTGAACTCTCCCAACGAGTGTCCTAGTTATGACAATAAACAATCTGATAGAGAGGTTCCAGTAATGCTGGAGCTTTGGGGTATGCGGAGTACCCCTTCATTGCCATCGCTCCTAGGTTTACTCTGGCCGGAGTGTTAGCACCTGATAGGGTCTTATCTGTGGGTCAAATAGAACTAAACTGTGTACTTATGCTAAACTGAATTGCTTGTAATAGAACTGTTTTGACATTTAGCTGTTTGTAAATAAAAACTATACTAAACTTATACTAAACTAATTGTTTGAAATTCAATTCGGCGTTAAATGACCCGAAAAACATAAAACAAAGCAACCAAGCAACCAACCATACTTAGATAAGGTTATTGTTGTAGGAAATAGAATCGGTGACTCGAGATAAAATTCTGGACGAGGTTGTTGCTTTGTAAGGCAGATTGGGTTCTTTAGCCGGGGTAAGGCAACCAGTCACTTTCACTAAAGGAAACAAGAAAAAGTAACAGGGCGGTAGATGTGATGCTCTTGAACGATTTTGGGTCTCACCAAAAAATGCTGGTCAGAAAATATCAAGAATAGGTCCTAACCCGTTAAGAAGAACTTTAGAAGTCTAGACATAATCACTTCAGTATATAAATTACTCAGTTGTGCACGCGTTTACATTTATTTTTAAAATTTTAAATTTTAGAATGAAAAAACTGGAAGAATTAGACTTGGCACCTTTTGATTACAACACACACACACACACACACACACACACACACACACACACACACACACACACGTACATATATATATATATATATATATATATAGAGAGAGAGAGAGAGAGAGAGAAATAGAGATAGATTGCTTATATCATTGTCTTTGCATCCCCTTTTAACATTGTTGTAAAATATCCACTTAGCACCAGTAGTCACAATTTATTTCAAATGTGAATCATTTTTAATACTATCAAGCATTGAATAACACGTGCCAGTTAGGTTCTGTGGTTTCTTTTTATCTTAAATTCCTATGGAAGTTACTCATCAAACAAACATAGATGTAAATGATTGACAACTCTTGATTTCGATGTTTAGAATTTATTTTTTCTCCAGCTTCATAAGGGTTGCTTATTCTGAATCATCAGTGGATCTACCTGATCAAGGAAACATCTCTGGGTGAAACATTTTCAGCACAGAACATTGCAAACCACTTTTGTCACATTTGATCATTCATTAAAAAAACAACTTCTCCCTGGACGACATAGCTTTTGTGTTTGATTGATTGATTTAAAGGGTTATTTTGTCTTGAGGTTAGGTAAAACGTTCACCGTAGTTATGTATTTACATTTTTTGTGAAGTTGTTTCTTGAGAGGCTCTTTTCTTCCACGCAGTTAGGTGATATCTAACAGAATTATTTGAGCCATAGATGGGACGCTAACTGGTATTACCATCTTGGGCCTGAATGAGCCTGGGAATAATGATATAATGTAATTGTAATGTTGGCGACCATAGTCGAGGGCGACCAGAAGGCTCCCTTTTCAATAGCTACTACACCAAGGTGTAAGGAAGGGCGCTATTCATTTCCTTGCATTGCTCCACTTTACCCTTGATACGCACCTTATATTGCTGAGTGTTAAGCAAGGAAGTATCAAGTAACATTTTTAAAGTCTTTGGTATGACGCGACTTGGGATTAAACCCATGTCTCCCAGACCATTGGCGAACACTCTACCCACAAGGCATCCCCCACCCTTGATCTTCAGAACTGGAGCCTCATCATAATATATAGTTTAGTGATATATGAGGATCATTAAATAAGTTTCCAGACTTTTATTGATAGTACACACATGAAACTTTTATTGATAGTACACACATGAAACTCTAGTCCCCTTCGAAGTAATCTCCTCCGACTGCAATGCACTTGTTGTACCGTTCCAACAACTTCTTCAAGGCCCCATGGAAGTCCTCTTGTGTGAACGAGTCAATGACCTTCGTCACAGCCTCTTTCATCTCCTCAATTGTCTCATAACAACAGCCTCTAAGTTTTTTCTTGAGTTTAAGGAATAACCAAAAGTCACAGGGAGCAAGGTCTGCACTATAGGGAGGCTGAGGAACTGTCTTGATGCCCATCTTGGTCAAATAGTCTGTGACAAGGATGGAGTTGTGGACTGGTGCATTGTCCTGGTGAAAATGCCACTGACCCAAATCAATAGTGCTGGCCTCTTCCGTAGGAATCTCTTCCTGAACTCCCTTAAAACATCAACATAGTAACCCTAACCCTAACCCTTTGGGCTATCAACTCTGGTGTATTGACTTCCTTACTTCTCCCACACTTCTCATCATCCCTCACAGGCTCCTCGCCTTCCTTGAATCTCTTATGCCACACAAAAACTGATGCTCGATTCATGCAAGATGGTCTAAAGCAGTCTGAAGCATTCCATACGTTTCTGTAGCATTTTTTCTAAGTTTAAAACAGAATTTTATTGCATATCATTCTTCTAAAGTGTCCTCATATCCAGATTGCATTTTTAGAATTCACCAGCGGTAACAATCAGGCTTTAGTAGGGTATATTCCAATTGCTGCTGTAGCTGTTCATTTGAAACTGAAATCATAGAAATTTGTCAGTTATCTCATAAGATGTATAGCAATAACATACTGAATTTTCAAGAGTCTACGACAATGTTAAATGCCTTTACAAAAAAATCTGGAAACTTATTGAAGGAACAACGTACCAAAAACACTCATTTTTGGAGGGGGATCAGCATATTCTATGTTCCACTGACAGAAAGTTTTTATATTTTAGAGGCATTTATACCTTTCATAAAATAAAATAAAATAAAAAACATGTCGAAAATATTTCTTATGTTTGTTATTTAGAACCAGTATACAAAAATGCGCTAATTTTTATCAAAGAAACTGCACGCTGATATGTCAGCTGCTGTAACGCATTCAAAAGCGATTTTTTAAAATGAAGTTAATTGAAAATAATTGCTTCTAATGCTATGTAATGACAAAACAAAATAAAACAAAACAAAAAACGAAAAACCCAAAAAACAAAGATCCCGAAAAAAATAGACAACCAACCAACAAACAAAAAGTAAACCTCAAAAAGCAAAACAACGAAAGTTCAATTATGACAAGAATCAGCTTTTTTTTACAACTACCGTAAATTGTTACACTTGGAAAATGTAAAAGGAATGACCTTGAGGATGAAAAACAGTATGACCTGAGACTTGCGCTGGCTTTTATTCTATACGGTTAGCCTATCTGATAAACTCACTCTTACAGAAATATGGGTAGGAAGGGTAGAGCTACGCGCAGCTGGATAATGGAAAACCAGTTTATAATTCGATAATCGATCTGTAGTTAAAGGTTTCGTTGATTAAAAATGTTTATCAGTTTCTTTCCATGTCGGACATAAGCTACTACCAATGTCCCAAAATACTTGGTACATGTGATTATTCATTTGCTTTTTCCAACGCTCTATTCTGTCTCATACTCTTATATATATATATATATATATATATATATATATATATATATATATATATGCATGATTGGAGATATATGTACTTATATGTATGTTTATATATATTGTTTATATATATATATATATATATATATATATATATATATATATATATATATATATATATATATATTGAATATACGCAGGTTGTTAATATATATATATATATATATATATATATATATATATATATATAATGCATTTTTATATAGATTCTCTCTCTCTTTCTTTCATGTATACTCTCCCTCTCTCTCTCTCAAACACACACACACACACACACACACACACACACACACACACACATATATATATATATATATATATATGAGGGTTATTCAGTAAATAAGGGGAATTTTTGAAAAATGCAAAATGAATATTTTTCGGTATTTTTTCTCAAATTTAAACACTGCATTGTTTAAAATTTGTTTATTGTAATTTCATATTAATTTGATTTTATTGTATTTTTGATTTAATATCATAAAAATATTCGTTTGAAGCTATTCAAAATGGTGCAAGTCAAACAGAGTGCAACCAACTTGAAAAGTGCTCCCTCATCAAATTTTTGGGTCTCAGTAATACAAGCCATGTGAAATTTTCTGAAGAATGTGTGATGTTTACAGAGAAATATTATTTTGCTAAAAAATCTTTACACTTTGGCCAATCATGGGTTTGCCACTAGCAGCCTAAGTTAAAAAGTTTGTCTATTGAGTAAAAACACATGAACTTTCTGGTAAAGCAAAAACTTTGGGCACTCTGTTCCGTAAAGAAGGTGATGCTGAAAGTCTCCTCAAACTTGAAAGGACCTATTATTTTCATTGTAAAGCTTACAACGATAAGCATTGCCTCCTATTGGCATCTTCTAAGGTAGAATTCACTTTACCTATTGAGTGAATCTTATATATATATATATATATATATATATATATATATGCTGAACCTCAAATTATAAAGGAAAAAGTTTGGTGCATCTAAGTTGAAACTATGATTCACGTAGCACCACAGTATTTAGTAGTTAAAAAAACTGTGTTATACGCTACTCTCATTCGAAGATCCATTCTGTATTGTGTCAGCAATGTTTTTTTTTTAAGAACGAACTTGCTGTTTTATTTTGGATGTAGATCTTAAAAACATGAAAAGGACTATTTTCAAATTTCTTGCTGTTTTATTTTGGATGTAGATCTTAAAAACATGAAAAAGACTATTTTCAAATTTCTTGCTGTTTTATTTTGGATGTAGATCTTAAAAACATGAAAAGGACTATTTTCAAATTTCTTGCGGTTTTATTTTGGATGTAGATCTTAAAAACATGAAAAGGACTATTTTCAAATTTCTTGCTGTTTTATTTTGGATGTAGATCTTAAAAATATGAAAAGGACTATTTTCAAATTTCTTGCGGTTTTATTTTGGATGTAGATCTTAAAAACATGAAAAGGACTATTTTCAAATTTCTTGCTGTTTTATTTTGGATGTAGATCTTAAAAACATGAAAAGGACTATTTTCAAATTTCCAATCGACAACAGACGGTAAATCGACCATATTGCTCTTATTAGACTGACACTGTTCAGCATCAAAAGAGCTGAGCTCGAACATTTTTGTTAACAGAAATTTACCTTGCTTATTCAGAAAATCTTTTAGAAAACTGTCTTTACAGATTGGACAGTCTATATAAGTAGCATTTATCCTTTTGGATAAATCTTGCATATTCCATATACTAAATGTATTAACTATTACTTGATTGATTGCTTTTAGCTTGCATGTCAACCTGTCTTGGGTTATTCTATGCCTAGCGGATAGGGAATCACGTTCATTATACATTAATATCTACATTTTTTGTTACTTCAGAGTTTTTTTCTCTTTGTTATGATATCAAGTATTCCTATCTAAAACAAATAATTTACATAAAAGTATGATTTAAATGCTAATAATACTAATGATTATATGGTTTTAAGTGACTAATACTAACCCTCAGTAACAATTATAGCTTCAAGTAACAATCATCAAAACAAATAATTTACAGTTATATGGCATTCAGAATACCTATCGAAAACAAATGATTTTTGCACAGATCTATTTGACCCATAGATGAGATTGTAACAGGTACTACCACGCCAGGTCAAAGTGGGCCTGGGAGAAATGGTAAAAAAGGGTGTTCCACGCTTCCCCGATCTTCAGAATCGGAGCTTCCTCACCAGATGCTGTATAGTGCTATAGCCCGGACAGCCCACTTTTTAGGGATCTCACCTCTCTTCAGGGAATACAGTCAGCGTATTTTAAGCCCCACCGGCTGGGAGAAACTTATTATAGATTATATCATTTATACGGACATTTATTATATAATTAGAATTAATCATTTAAATTAATATACATTTTAGTAACCTGTTTATAATCATCAAATGCATTAGAAAATTTGGCAATGGTAAATATTGTAAAATGCTGAATGGATCTTCCGTTAGGAAATGTATTCCTACTTGTTTTAAGAGTTCAGGTCGGGCGCATATGTTGTTACACGAAAACTAACGGTAAGTTCGTGCACACAGGTGGTGTAATGCAGATCCTGCAAAGATGTAGTTGATAACAACTCAATGCCACATCTTTAACACAAACTAGAAAAAAAAACCCCTGCAAAAACAAAAACAAAACTCTTTCCTTAGGCCTATATTCACGCACAACAATCACATAAGCATTCTAACACACACACACATATATATATATATATATATATATATATATATATATATATATATATATATATATATATAAGATTGTATGAAAAGTATTTAATTTATTTAAAAACATCAGTTGAGACCTCATGAGGAAACCACTCGAGAGTCTGTATATTTCTAAGTTTATGGTGTGGTGTAACGGTTATCAACGTTGGAAGTGGAATCAACACCTGAGTTCAAATCCTGAGCGATACTGTTTGTATTTCACATAGTGCTAAATACCCTTGGAAACATCCAACTATTTTCCCCTATCACTTATGAGCAAATTGTCAGGCAGACTGGGCTTTTAAACCTTGGTATGGAGACTGGTCCAGAAGAAAGAAAACTATGAATTCAAAAGATTTGCACAGCACATAAATATTGACCTTATGCCAAACACTGCCCGTGTACTATCAATATAAAGATGTTTATTGCCACATTTAGAAAAATAAGTGTTTATAAAGATTTAGTTTATTATTATTTTACTTTTTTGAAAGTTTTTCACACCAGCATTAACCGACGGTTTCTCACTGGAGTTTGAGTGACAGCATGTCACCTCAAGTCTTCAGGACTCTTCTCAGTATTCTGGCCCATAGTTTGGATGGTCTCTACTCGTCTTCTTATTTCCATGTCCTTCAGATCTTGTACTAATCCCTTGATTATTATTCCAAGAGCACTAATTATAACTGGTATCACGGTCGCTCTCATGTTCCCCAATTTTTTCAGTTCCCTAGCGAGGTCGAGATTAGGTGATCCGTTTGTATCTCAAAACCCCAGAGAAGTTTGTGCGTCTCATTCTCTAAGACAGATTCGTGTTTGTGCAAATACCAATTGCTTCTATGGTCAAATTTAAATTTTTTGCATAATTCTCAGTGGATCATGCTGTCCACCCAGTCGTGTCTAGTTTTATACACTTTCTGTGCTAATTTGCTGCATTCGCTTATTATGTGATTGATTGTAATTATCATTATTATTATTATTATTATTATTATTATTTGCACCCATACTGGATACATTGCATCAATGTTGTTTTTGAAAAGTGTCTAATTTTACCGCAGACATCAAGGAGATCAGTGAGCATTTTCCTTAAATATAGTGGGAAGCTGCTAGCGAGGGAACGGGTTTTTGTCGCTTTGGCAAAATTTTTGATGCGCTTCTTTGAAAAACAACCCAGATCTGAACCTGGTCAGCTAACGTGACTAGCAATTTCCTATAATGAGGTGACCAAGCTGGAAGTTAGCGGACCAACTGACTGACACTGCTTGCTATAAAGTTCTCTTTTTGCTTTATTGCAACCATGATTAAAAGGTATAGTTGTAATAAACGGAAGGTTCATAAAATAACTACCAGACATCAAGAGAAAAGAGAGTGTGCGTGTGTGTGTGTGAGAGAGAGAGAGAGAGAGAGAGAGAGAGAGAGAGAGAGAGAGAGATGAAGGCGGGGTATTTATTGATAGTCATTTAGTATCGAGTTCTTACAACTATTCACATCAATTGCCATTGGTATAAAGGAATTTTATGGTTAATTCATCTCTTCTATGCTTTTCGATGAAAGAAAACATTAAATAGAATTGAAAAGGGGAAAGAGAACAAATTTTATTTCTGACATAAATATAAAATGTAAAATAAAATTTCGTCTGGTAAAAAATTGTATTACTTTAACTACTCAATTAAAAAAATAAAATCTCAAGTTTGTCGATAAAAATCGTGATTGGTTTCAGCGGGTTTAATCGTTTTGTGCTTTGTGTAAGAGGAGAGGCGGATCATTTATTGTCTCGTTTATAAGATGAACAAAACTCTGAAGAATATTCTTATAGGGCAAAAAATATTTGATTAAAAGATAAAACGATTGGCTTTCTTTATATTCGAGTTTTCCCTTCAGCATCCATAGAATTTCATCAAAGTAGATTCTTTTCGTATCACATCTAATTGTATATATACCTTTTCCAAAGAATATCAAGGCTTCATCCATATTATTCCCCTAAAAGGAATATGAAAAATTCTACTGCATTAAAATAGTTTTGATTAAACTAGATTATAAAAACAATACAACTATTTTCACAAGTTTATCATTAGTTTCTATAATCTCCTCTCAAGTTATCTGCTTATCCGACATTTAAAATAATCTCTTCTTTAGTTTATAATACAGAAAAGAATAAAATTCATAATCTATCTATCTATCTATCTATCTATCTATCTATCTATCTGCTTGATACATATCTTTTGATCTCTTTATCTCAGTACATAAACACAACCTCATTCTTTTATGAGCCTTTAATCTATCTATCTATCTCTCTATCTGAAACGGTTTATATTTGTCGAACTATTATCTTATATCATATCTACGATGTCAGTTGTTCCATGTCCATCTCAACCCATTCGTTATCTCTCTTTTTCTCCTTCTCTGTGTTTCTTTTCTCTCTCTTTTTCTTTCTCTTTGTCTGTCTGTCTGTCTGACATTCTGTCTGTTTGCCTATCTATCTATCTATCTATCTATCTATCATATGGTATTATGTGAAGTTGTTGTCTTGTTATTGTGAGATCAGAAAAGTCTGAAAGTGTTAGTTCAGCGCTTAACATGATTTGTATACGACCAAATATTAAAACAAGAAAATAACTTTTTGTATATGACAACATCGATATTTTTATGTATAAATGTATTCTTTTGGCAGAAACACAAACTTTAGTATATTCAGACATACTTTGTGTATGTTTAAAATCACACACACACACACACACACACACACACACACACACACACACACACACACACACACACACACACACACACACACACACAAGCGTGCACACACATATATTTACAAACTACAAACAAAATTATATATATATATATGTGTGTGTGTGTGTGTGTGTGTGTGTGTGTGTGTGTGCAGTTATTCAATAATGTGTGTGAATGTGAGGGTGCGCTTATATCTTTGGGCTCCCGTAAAATCTTTGAATCAGCAAGCATGCAACAGCAGAGAGTACGGACCTTCGAACAACCTGTGCATTAACGCTGTTCAGTCTTAAGGCCCGCCTTTTACAAATTGGATGAAAAATGTCGCAAAGAGCCAATCATGAAACGGACTCACCAACATAACTTCGTAAATTCTTTCCTGTACTTGCTTTTGGCCTCCCCTTCTCTTTCTCTCTCTTTTATTTAATCTCTCTCTCTCTCTCTCTCTCTCTCTCTCTCTTATTTTGTCCTCTCTCTTTTTCCTGCCTTTATTGTCAACTTCCTTCTGTCCCCTCCCTCTCGTTCTTTATTATTAATGCAATTTAATCTGCTATTCTTCACTCAAGTCACGCAGTTAATAAATGGCAGCTTGGGACTTGCCCGATGTATCCTGTCCCATGTACAACTTCCATTGGCTGCAGCTGCCTACTGCCTTTGACCCAAGTCCCTCCCATCTTGACAGCACTGTTAAAGGAGTCACTTATCCAGGACTGACGGAGTTCTCTCCCGTTACTACGTTCCTCGAGCAAAGGAACTGGTTCGTTTTGCCTCGTTATTTTTATTCTCATTGAGCCTTATTAATCTAGATGCAAGCAAATAAATATTATTCTCTAGTAGGTCGGGCAAGTGTGCTCAGTGCAAGACACTTGGTGCGAATTACATCATGCTCGACATTCGGAAAAATGTTCTGGAATTGGTAAGTGGGCGTGTGTCGAAAATTAATTTCACGAATGCTGAAAAAGCACAGCCTCGTTTTCGGTATGCGTGTGTGCGCATGCCAAAAAGCAATATTTGCTTTGCGCGCAGTTCTTTCCCGCGAGCACTCCGAATTTTTATAGCCAATTTCGCGTGTGTTCACTGCTGGATTTACATATGGGCAGTGATAGAAATGGGTTTTGGGGACTATACTATATTGGGTAAGGTGGTATCTAGGATTTATGCTTGTAGATCACAGAGAGGTCCACCAGGGATGAGCGAAATGAAACCGTACAGATGAGAGATTTGGGGCAACAGTAATTTCGTGGCAGTTTTGGGGCCATATAATCTATACTGAGTATAATGATTACGTACACACACACCCACACACACACACACACACATGTATATGAGTGATTCGTAATTCATTCAATTTAAATAAATATCTAACAATCCTACCAAAACCCTAAAAGGCTGATACCGTATTGTATGTCTATTGTACTATTATATTTTATATGAATGTGTTTTCTACTATTACTGAATAAAATCAGTTCTGGACTTACCTATAAGCTAAATAAAGTATAGCTTTGGGGCACCCACTACTCGAGGACACATTTTTAAATATATATTTATCTTATGTGTGTGTGTGTGTGTGTGTGTGTGTGTGTGTGTGTGTGTGTGTGTGTGTAATTTTTCTGTACCATTTGCTTCAATATGATTTTTTTAGAGAAGGACCTAAAATTTTATGTAGACTAGGACCTCACCAGTTAAAAATTTCGACTCTGAAAAGATTCATATTCATAATTAAAATGAATAAACAAATACATTTTTTTATAATAGATATTTGAAAAAGCTATTAATACGTGCTACTATCAGTCAAAATTAAATACACAAAAATCTGGAAATTGAGAGGTGGGTACACACTGTACCCTGATATACCACCGAATTATGACCGCTATATATATTAGCAACCTCAGTTATTATAATTGAGAGGGAATTAGTCTTCTCTACTCTTCACAAAATAAAATAAAATAAATAATTACTTGAATAAATTTATCCTTATTTATTTTATTTCTTGTTTCGTAACATTAGATACACATGACTATATTTGGAGGAGCATTTAGCGTGATTGTTTTCGTCGTGGGAAATGGAATCGATAATTCGCGTTAAAATCGTAGGCAATGTTTGTTTGTATTTTACTTCGCGCTATCACCCTTGCCTTGAGAAAAATATAAATTCTGTTCTCTCTCTGGCCTACGGGAGAATAGTAGGGAAGATAATAGTATTGGTTGGGCAACCAGTCTACAAGAAGGAAAATTCTGAATCCAAACCAACAGTACTTCGCTTAAAAAAGACTGACCTTGTGACATATCCTACCCATAGTGGAGGGGCTGGGTAAATGAATAATAATAATAATAATAATAATAATAATAATAATAATAATAATACGTAACTATATGAGAGTTGCACACGGGCATGTTTACTGTTTAGTAAAATTTAAAGATTTTCCGAATCAAGTGATGATGTCAACGATAACACAATAGAAGTGATCAGATTACTATTATTATCACGTGTGTTTTGAAAACAAGTAAGGTTCTTTTATATTACTGTGAATATCATTTACATTTAACTTTTTCAGAAAAGAGGAACGAGTAAGTGACGTGAAAATGGAGTTAAGGACCTAAAGTGACAAAAAGAACCATTGAAAATAGTGGTGCTAATGATTTGGGGAACTGAAAAAACTTGTCTTTTTGAAGGGCTCTCTGCGAGATTTGATGAGATATGATGTTCGTAGAAATGCAGTTGGTGAATTATAGATGAAAATCTGAGCCAACCATTCTATTGAGAGTGTAATGGGGGAGGTGTCAAATGACCCCATATCCCTAGCCTCTTAGCTATATTTCTGATAGCAGGTAGAAACAATCCTACTTTATCCATTTCAGTAATTCTTTATTTTCATTGAGAAGATAAGGAAGAAGACATTGTTTAGTTCGGGCCTCCCAGGTTCTCCTAGCCTCCCCCAGGGCTCCATATTAGCTTTAATCCGGCACTGTTTAGTGAATGAGTGGAAGAAATGTGTCAACTGAATGTGGGTGGGATATAAGCCATAATGAGTTAAGGAATTTAATGCGTGTGTGAATGAGTGTGTGTGCGCATACGTTTGTGTGCGTGTGTGCGTGCGTCTGCATATGTGTATGCATCTGCGCACGCGCGTGTTTGTATATCTTCGTGTGCGTGTGTGTCGCCTAAAAAATTGTAATATTTGGTAGATAATGAAAAACTCAATCATAAAGATTAAATAAATCATTAAAACATTATACATTATACGTATTTAGACATTCTTACAACTATACATTGCTAAAGTCTTTAGTATTTTTCTCCGTCACTGCAACTGAAAGCCAAAAACGGCACGTCGTAGCAGGATTTTTATCAGAGCAATACACTTAAAATAGTCTAACTTAGAGAATAAAACAATTTTCAATACAGTTAGTGAATAATTTCCGTCGAATATCATTTAAAAACCACCCAAATTTTCGATATAACAGAGATAATTATGAAATACCAAATATATATCTGAAAGAGAAAAATTGGTGCCATGAGATACCAATGTTACGACGGGAACTCAACGGATTCATGGGTCATCTACTAAGTACAGATATAGTTTTAAGTTAGTAGAACATAATTCAATTCTGTCTGGATACCATCCCTGAGGTCCTTCCAAGACGACATGAAGCATATGCTTTTGTGTAAAATGGCTAAATATTTATCCTCTTCATAGCAAAAGATTAAATGCATTATTGTATTCCATCCATTGATTCTAGTAGTAGTTTAATATATAAATGATATATTTATTGAATTATGTTCACACCTATTTGTTCGGCTTATGACTGAGAGATTAGTCGGTCAATAGATAGATTGATAGATTGATAGGAGGGATGCAGAAAAATTCTTGGCCCAACCAAGAAGTGGCGGACCTAAAGCCCGGAAATGCATATGTCATGTTATACATGCATTAAGAATTGATAAAATCACTTAATTGGACTCGGAACTTTTCAGCAGTTTCTCTTAGATACAGATATGAATAGGATCGACAGATCGATAGATATGCTGCTTGCCAAAGAAATATAATAATCAAATCATACTTGAAAACCAAATTGATGATTTCAAATCTTAATCGGCACAGTGTATTTGATAGATAGATAGATAGATAGATAGCCAAAGTTCTAGACTGAGATGGATGGGCTGCTTAAAAAATACAGACAGGTCACCCGTCTACATACAGATCGAGAGAGGGGAGACTGAATAGGATAAATTACCAAAAAGTCATTGTGCCAGATGCAAAGAGATAGATAGATAGATAGATAGATAGATTGAATCCTAGACTGAGGGGGATGGATTGCCTAAAATACTGAATGACATGTTCAAAGATTACGGCTTACCAGTATACATACATACATACATACATACTGATTGATAGATAGATTTATAGACTGAAGTGGATAGGTTGCCTAAAATATCCAGTAACACATGCAAAGATTCCTACATGTTACCAGTTGACATACTACATACATACATGCATACATACATACATTTGCTCAGTCGGCTGGGGCTGTAGAATACTCTGACTGCACCTCTGCTGAGGTGTAATACCCCCTCAACGAGTGTCCTGGATATGACACTAAACAGTCTGATGGTGAGGTCCCAGTAATGCTGGGGCCTTGGGAGCACTCCTTCATTGCCATTGCTCCCAGGTCCACTCTGGCCCGGCGTGGTAGCACCCGATAGGTTATGGGTCATTGAAAATTGAACTGTTTTTGACATTTAAACTGAACTTACTGAATTGTTATATATAACTGCTTGAATAGTTTGGAATAGAAATGTTTTTGACAATTAAACTGTGTACTTATGCTAAACTGAATTGTTTTAAATAGAACTGATTATCTATATTAAAATGGATTTGGCGTTAAATAACCTACAAATGTTGATATGCCATAAAACCCAACAAACCAAACCATACGTACATACATACATACATACATTATACGGATAGATTGATAGATAGATAGACTGATTGTTGTCCTCAGATGTTAAATTACATTAATTATTGATGCCGTTTAGAAGAATATTTCTGAAAATGCCAGTGCTTTACATTAACTTACATGTATGTTTATATGGACACGGGTAGTTTGATTGTGATCAACATGAATAAAAAGGGAGAATTACTTTTATCAATAAAAGTGATGAAATTGAAATTTTGCATGAATAAACAGAGTAAAAACTTTTTTCCATATTTTTGTGTCTATGTATGTGTATTCATGCATTTTTTTTTGTATTTTACAGATCGCCTTCTCGAGATGCAGAGATTAATAAGTTTATCTTACAGAGTATTATTGTTGCACTGCATTTGAACCTCTCAGGGAGCATCAGACTTTGACCTTGTACCATTTACTTTGTAAATACCAATAAAAATAGCACTGTTACTTAACCTCATTTAACCCCCTTTACTCCCAGGTCCACTATGGCTGGGAGTGATTGTCACTGTTATGGTCCTGTCTATGATTCAAATAAATTTGGGTTTAGAAATTATTGTTATTTGATAGGAATACTTGATACCAAACAATTGTAAATAATTTCATTTAAGAATAGTGCAGATAACCTTGATTGCTAAAACCTGCATTTAACTCAAGACAGTTAAACTTATATTAAATATAAACAGCAAGGGCAATCAGTTATGAAATATTAACTTTTGGAAAAAGTTCACTTTTTGTCTGTCAAGTATTAGATGAGTGAGGTGAGTCGGACCTTTTCTTCTCTTGCATGTCATTATATCTATATAATAATAATAATAATAATAATAAAAAGAAACGATGATGAAGTAATTCATGACAGGAGTCAATTTTCCCCGTTGTAGATCGGATTATACGTTAATGATATTCCAACTATCTTTGTCTCTGCCATTCGTGTTGGAATAATTTAGTAAATTCTCCTATTTTGTTTTAGGGAAAGAACGACTAAATTTGGAGGTTGAGTGATGGATTGAAACACATAATGAGTAAAGCAATCACATGCGCACATATGTGTGCATGTGTGCTCATGCGCATGCGTGTTTTTAAATCAAATGCACGAGTGATTAGCGTTTCTGCTTCTGCCAAAGTATTAAATTTTGCTAACAAAAAAAAAAAAAAAAAAAAAAAAAAAAAGAAAAAGAAGAGAAAAATTCGTTTGGATGTTTTACGTGAAATATGGATGGAAGAAATTGATTATAAATGTGAACTGCAGAGAAATCGGGTAACAAATGTTAATGCAGAGCGCATTGCATTTCCGGTTGGCTTTCATTGTTTCTGTTGTATAAAAAGTTGACTGCTTCGCCTGCATTACAGCAAAAGCGAATATTACATTCTACACTTTTCTAGTACTGTTATTATTTATTTCATTCTGTTGTATTTAGACACCTGCTTCTACAGTTCTCAAAAATTGCTGCAAGCCTTATTTAGATTTTAAAAATATCAGCAAAAGTACTCCGGTATGGGCACAGTACCCATCAAAACGACAGCATTATTTACGAATGAGTCGACATTTATACCTACGATCAGTGTAATATATATATATATATATATATATATATATATATATATATATATATATATATATATATCACCTTGTTAGTGGACCTAAGAACTCAGTCTGTATTCCTTGTAGAAGGGTAAGAGTCCACACAAAAGAGCTATCCTGGGTATGACACAAATCATAATCTGATTGTAAGCCTTCAGTTCTGGAGAATGTTGAGTACTCCTTCATTGTCATTACTCCCAGGTTCACTCTTTGTGGTTGTACCGGTTAAGGTCCCCTCTATGTGTCGAATAGATCTATCAAAAGATTATTC
>OY757911.1:25386234-25393734 GCA_963585895.1 Sepioteuthis lessoniana | reverse complement strand
ATCAATATCTATATATATCTATATATACGCATACGCAACCATATTGGGAATCTTATTTACATACAAACATTTTCACTCTCTTCCATTGATGTGTATTTGTCTTCACCTGTGTGAATCTATGTCTGTATGTACACTTGGGTATATAATCTAAACTTGTTCAAGAATATATGTGTATGAATTTCCCCAATTTTCATGTATTTTTTCCTCTCTCTTTTGCCTGTATCCAACGTTTGTGCAGAATATTTTTAAAAACTTGTTTAGCTTTTGATTTTTTCATAGTTTTCTTGTAGTTCTTCAAAACACCTTTTCCTTGTGCATCTAACAGTTTCTTATTGCTATACTTTTATTTTTTAGTTTTGGTTGTTAGGGCGGATTCTATTTTATTTTTGTGCCTCTGTTTTGGCACTGCAGATATTTGTATTATTTATTTCTCTATTCACGTGTGTGTGAGTGATTTTAGCTAAGACCAGATTCGAAGTTTCTCACATTTTCCCAACAATAAAATGAAAAATATTGCAAAATAATACAAATATAAATAATACATTGTACTGGTAAAAATATGTTCCAAATGAAATTACATAGTTAACAATGAAAGCCAAAGTAAATGGTAGAATCCAAAACAGAAAATTTAGAAGGTTATCAGAGGCAGTGAAATGGGACCCGCAGACTCTGTAAATAGAATGAGGTACCCGAGATCTAAAGAAACACAGAAAAATCAAACGAACAATAAAACATAAACTTAGAAGCAAATGCAAGAATATTTTTATTTAAAAAATATCTTCTAATTATTTCTTACGAAAATACCCTATTCATAAACAAATTTGTTCATATATGAATCAGTACAGGAAATTTAATTAAAACTAGATAAATAGCTTTTTTGGGAGATTTTAAAAATCGAGAAAGTGTCTTTTGGAAAATTATTAGACATAAACATTGTTTTACAATGTAAATAAATTTTCGAATATAGAATTATCTTTGGGCTTTTTTCATTGACATAACAAATTTTAGATAATATATTTTCCAACCATTCTTCTTAAGAATGATGCAAAGTTTATAATAATAGAATTAAAACTTTTACAAGTTAAGAAGCCTTATCAACAGGAGAATCTTCCGATGCGCTCATGAAAAGTGCTATCAAAAGTTATTACACAGCGGGCGCCTATGGCTCAAACGCCACAGGCGCCCGCTGTCTTTTTTTCCAGCAGAAAGTAAAAGGATATAATCGGAATACATCTTACTGGCAAAACTGTTGTAAACGATTAGCTGCAGATTCTGCACTGTTTATAGTAACCCCTTGATCCCTGACTTCTATCTGTTTCAATTTCCAAACCCCATTTCAGTAGGAAGGAGGAGTTGGTGAAAATAGCTAGTTAATCCAAGAAGTGGACAAACAAACTGTTTTCTCACCGTAGCGGACGCTCATGTTATAAAGCTTTTTTGTCGAGATTATCGATAGATAATCTCTGTGATTAACGACTGAATCCCCGCAAAAGCACAAACCAAGTAACTTCGATGTTCTAGCGAGAAACATTGCATTAAACATGTCTTCACTAAAGGTCACGCACACACAGACACATACAGACATAGACACATGCAAGTACAAATACACACGCAGAGAGAGAGAGAGAGAGAGAGAGAGAGAGAGAGAGAGAGAGACAGACAGACAGACAGACAGACAGACAGACCGAGAAAGAGAGAGACAGAGACTCACGTACACAGAGACACCTCTGAGAAAAAAAAAAAAAAGAAACAGAGTGAAAAAAAAACCCAATAGTTTCACTTTCATTGGCTATGTATTCATTGTATTCATTTTCATGCCGAGAACTATTCTGCAGAGAATTTTTCAGTGCTGTGGGGGTTGCTTGGATCTTCTCTTCAAGTCAAGTTGTTCTGGGTTACATGATACCAGCTGCAAAGAACGCTCCTTGACCCAACACCTGATTTAGATGCACTAAAATTGGATATAAAAGTATAAGGGTATTGTCAATGAATGAAACGTTAGTTTTCTCCTAGATAGTTCCCTTGATATTCGTCACTCTTATTCTACTGGTAGAGAAACCTATGAAACTTCTCTTTTGATATTTTGTGAAGCTGTGTCGTTTTCTTTCTTTGAATATCCCCCACCAACTTAAATCTTATTGTTCAAATGAATTTTCAGTTTAGGAAATAAATAAAAGTCACACGGTAAGGATGAAGTGTATTGCCCTTACATAATTTTGTTTTTCGCTAAAAAACAGTAGATCCAAAATTATCGAGGATTGACGTTGACTTGTCGGGACAGCAATGAATGTACAATGAAGCATTTAAAAACTGAGTGACAAATAATTTACCTATTAGTCTTTGCAGGATTACTGATGTATATATATATATATATATATATATATATATATATATATATATATATATATATATATATATTTCCCATGTTATAGACTATACTGAAATAGTCTCTGTGTTGTAAGACTTCGAATAGAAAAATAAATTTCTTTTGTTGCTAAATAATGATTAGAAACCCATCCATCAAGAATTCACTATCAATATAAGGTACTGGACTGTCTCAAAGCATAACATTATAAAACTCTTTATTCAAATAAAAATACCTTTTCGTATAGTTCCTGTCATATGTGACGCGATTATTTCCGAATGGATTGACACTTAATCATTCTCTCTCTCTCTCTCTCTCTCTCTCTGTGTCTTACTCATTTTTTCTTCTTTTTTCTTTGCACTTTTTCGATAATTCAATTCTTTCTTTTTATGCGTCACTTTCTGTTCATTATTTTTCCGGCTTTCGTTTCTTTTAAATTATTCTTTCTTTCTTTCTTTCTTTCTTTCTTTCTTTCTTTCTTTCTTCTACTTAGAGGAAAAACTTGTGTTAACGTTATAGTTGAATTTCTCATTACCTTGTTATGAGACTAGGTTGTATGATGAATAAATGTATAAATACGTCTTTACAGATCCGACGAATAGACTATTATTATCGTAGATAATGTTAAAGTTTATCTAATGACACTAATCATCTTAATGATTAAATCTTTAATCTTATGAACCCTTAAACCCTATATTTCGGGCTGAGGGACTTCATCTCATAAACTCATTATAAAAGACTTAATATAGCGTCTATTATCAGTTTTTAATGGAATGATGGGATATATTTAAACAAATATATCTGCGTCCTGGAGAGTAGTTTGAATCAATTTTGTGAGCTCACGTATAGAGTGACTGAGGTCCAAGTGCCAAAAAATTCAAAGGATTAAAGGTCATCGCTTTTCATGGGGAATCTCAATTGTGTTCATGATTAAAATATTCCGCCATTTCTTTTTAACGGGAAGGATTAACAACTGATTTTCGAAACTCAACGAATACTGGTAAAAAGAAAAAAAAAGAGGAAAGATCAATATTCAAAAACAATGTGTCAAAGTAGATAGTGGGGTAGATAAGAAGAGAAGTGTGAAAGAAAAATCGTTCAAAATACACACGTGCGCATACATGCTTAAATCCGTTCATATGTTTTCACTTTCACACGTATTCTATGAGACGAGAGTCGAATATCCGATTACAAGATTGAATTCCTCTCACCACCTGCTACAACATACGTGAAACAAAACGAAGGCGCTTTTTGCATTGATTGCCATATCCACTGCTCAGGAATATATGCATCTATGTATGATTATTAAAAGGGTAACCTCTTAGGTATGGCAGATTCTACAAATATTCAGGTGTATTTAGACAGTCTGATATCATGGAGTTCATCTGAACTCAGAAAGCCAGACATTGAAACCATAGGCAAATTTGATAGAATTCCAAGACTTAAACGCACCTTAGAAGTAATAAGAATCCATATATATAAAACACAGTATTTATCTATATTAACGTATATAATTTTTAAATGAGAGAGAGAGAGAGAGAGAGAGAGAGAGAGAGAGAGAGAGAGAGAGAGAGAGAGAGAGAGAGAGATGTGTGTGTGTGTGTGTGTGTGTGTGTGTAACACTTTTTACCCAGAGCAGAGTTACTATAATAATCTTAGGTATAAATCCTAAAAAGTGATACTTTTATCTTTGGCAGAGTGCACAGATACTACACAGATCCTTGATAGCCAACAGATAATCTGATGCTGAGAAGTGCTGATACATACGTTAATAATTCAGTCACTTTTACGGGTACTGTGCAACTATTGCTAATAAAAATAATGCATGAATGTAGGTGAATATGTACGTGCATATGCGTTTGAGTGGATATGTTTGTTAATCCACACCATAATAGTTTAGTATGTTACTGTAATAAAACAAAAATGGCCCATCGTGTGAAGAGTTTTAATGAAATAACATTAGAATGTTGCAAGAAAATAAAGTAATTTCTAACTCAGCTTGCAAGCTAGAACCAACTCCACTTCATTACAAATTTTCTATGAAAATAGCTATGAAATGCCAATTTTGGGGAATTTTTATTTATTTATTTATTTGCAATTAATTATAATATCAATCATATAAATAGGATGTGACTCAATAGTAAATTTAATAATCACAGAAGGTGGCTTTTTTAGCGAAGCTGAATTATAATAATCCGATGGTCTTTTTATATATCTTACCGTAATACAGTAAATATTGCATATCATGCAGATATTTTTGTAAGCACAATACACACAGAAAATAAATAATTTTCCATTCCAATTCGCAAGATAATAATAATACTAGTTTGGGTTCATCGTTTATACTCAAATCAACCATTATAATTTCTAAAGGAAGACAATAATTAAATACAAGGACTTATTGAAAATTCGTTTCACTTGCTCTATCCTTATTTTATTACTTTTAAAAATGCTTGTCATCAAGAAGAAATCAAGATATCTCTTGCGACATAATTTTAAAGCATACAACTTTGGAACCCGTGTGGTATCAGAAATTAGCAAACAGTACACATGTTTCATAATAAATCGACAATCTTTGTTGTTCCGAATCTACAGACTGCATACAATTCTTTATTGTTACATTGCTACTTTTAAAAAAAGGTTACTAATCAAAAACTAATCCAGACATATCTTGCAACGGTCAAAAAGCACTGCTCTCAGCGGGTATATATATATATATATATATATATATATATATATATATATATATATATATATATATATATATATATATAGCCTGCTCGCAGTCTATATTCCATGAATTATATATATATATATATATATATATATATATATATATATATATAGAGAGAGAGAGAGAGAGAGAGAGAGACTGCGACCTTGGGTTTTATGGAGTTTTTTTGCAAAACAACAATCATCAGACAGTTAATATATATTAACAAGTACAATAATATCCATTGACAGGTCAGAGGTGCACTGAGAGTAATAGTAATAAAGAGGTACTTCACACTCTCTAAATCTCCAGAATGGGAGCCTCACCATCAGATGCAGTTTAGCCCTTTTTTGGTGGGGGCTTCTTATCCCTTTGAAAGGGATACAGTCTATGCATTTTAAGCCCCGCCGTCAAGAAGTCGCTAGACATACTCATTGGTCATACGATATGGAAGAGATTAAAAAAATCAAAATTAAGAGAAGTATGAAACGCCAGCCAAACCAAAAAAGATGGAAAAGAAAAAACAGATGGACGAAATCATCCGTCGTTAAAAATAACCATTTCATAGCAAGTGAATAGAATGTAACATAAGTAAAGAAAAAAAAAAAACAAAAACAAAAATAACAAAAAGCCGCAAACAAAAAAAATAAATAAATAAAAACAAAACAAAAGAACACCCCCCCCCAAAAAAAAGAAACTAAAAAAACAAAAAACAAAAAACAACCCCCCCCCCCCACAAAAAACAAACAAACAAAGAAAATGCCGAGAATATCAACAAGAAATCCGTCGATATCATCTGCAGTAGCAGAGGTGGTAGAAAATAAGCCCAAGTGAAGTCCAACGATTGGAACAGCAGTCAGGCTGCTCACATGGAATGTAGTGTTTACGCTTAATTATTCAATGCAGGAGTAGCACTTGTTCACAAGGCGATGAGAAAGGAACTGTTTCTTTTTTGTCTGTTTGCTATTTGCTGATGATAGCAAAAAACAGGAGGAAGACGTTAGCACACGAAAGTGGAAAACGATGACACTTTAAATGATGGGACAAATGAAGAGCTAGAGAAAACGGAGATTTCTAAATAAGAGTGGATAAAGAAAAACATAGACTTACACTCACGTAGGAAAAGCATTTGTACATGTTTAATTGAAATACATAAACGCTTATGCATTTACCAACAAAGAAGTCAAGAGCACAATGATTGGGAGATATTTAGATGTTTTAAATTTTACGACTATGTAGTGAAAAATGTTACGAATAATTGCTAAGTTTAGAAAAACGCTGCGGTAACCATCAAGAACCAAATGAGGGACCAGAATATATGTCCATGTGTGTGTGTGTGTGTGTGTGTGTGTGTGCTCATCTCACTTAGAAAGCGAAATAACGATAAAAAGATCAATACAATCCGTCTAGGGTCATTTTATGCTTCGAGTATAGGGAATCGTGTTGATTGTTTGTTCATATTTACATTTTCTAGTTGTTTTTAAGAGAATTTTTTTGCACACGGTCCAATAAAAAACGAACGATTTTTTTAAGTGGCACTCAAACAGATATTACCACTCAAGACTCGTGTGGAACTGAGAGTAATAACAATAAAGGGGAACGCCTCACTCCATATTTCTACAGAACGAGAGGCTCACCATCAATGTAATTTAGTATCATATATAGAACATTTTTTGGTAGGAGGAGATTCTTATGCCTCTGCATGAGATACAGCCAGCATCGATAGAATATCGATAAATATTGAAAAATAAACACTGAGTTGCTAGTCATACTTATTGGTCATACGATATGTAAAAGAAACGCTGTTGCTCCAAATGATTTATTTCAAATGCTTTTAGAAATATTAGTTACAAAAATGTAATTATAATGATATAATCCGGCTCACTAGGTGTATGAGGCATCAATTGGATAAAGATCACCACCCAGTAGTCATTGTTACGCGAAACCAGGTTGTTAACGATTACACTACGGCAAAATGACCATGATTGAAGTAATAATGACGAGATTGAGAATTGTATGACTTTATTTCTTCAAAACATCCACGAATTAAAAAAAAACTATAGTGGTGGTTTGGTTTGTTTTCTTTGTTCAATGGCGTATAAACCTTCGTGGGTTATTTAATGCTAAAGTCATCCTTATAGAAGAAGAATTTTGGCACTATTTAACCTATAGTTGGTGGTGGGGGGATAAATCGGTTCATAACATTCCTAATAGAATTAGTCCGAAAGTAAATAACCCATCTGGAGTTCGAACTCACTGACTATAATGTCACAGTTCAGGACGTTAGCCACCATGCAACTATAACGATGGGTTCAATGTCCGTATATAGACTGCTCTGCTTGCCAAATGATTCATGATTGATTTGTAGCAATCTATGTGTCTGCAATTGCTTTTTATTCTATAAATAATTGAACATTTTCCC